>CM054934.1:28222158-28774195 GCA_029168755.2 Tillandsia fasciculata | reverse complement strand
GGGTCAAATTTGCGGAACCTTATCAAACTGTTCCACCAATCCCGCTGCTTCTGCCGGTGTAAGAGATCGTAAGCCCCGAAGGCTTGTCTACCATTACCCCGGAGGACAGGGGATGCTGGGGTCACGGGTACAACTGGGGGAGCCACAGCAGGGGATGATGGTACTGGAGAATCTCTGGGGGTGCTACAACAGGCTGCGCTCTCTGTTCTAACATCTGCGTCAGCCGACTCATACCTCCCGCCTGACGCCGAACAGCACTCCGACATCTGAGCCATCTGAGCCTGTAGCTCCTGCACCTCACTATGTGACCCTGCCCGGACTTCCTCCTGATCTGGCTCAGGGAAGAGGGCGAGGGGAACGCGTCACATCCGGCGCGCGGAGGCATCCTGCACAAGGAACCCACCATCAATAACATAACCCCACACGACCCAATCTAGCGAAAGTAAAGGACATCCCCCTATTTCTGTGACTTTATGTTGTCTGGCAGCCAACATAACTGTTCACTAGAAATAGGATATGTCGATCCTCTTCT
The DNA here is from genome assembly GCA_029168755.2 of Tillandsia fasciculata. NCBI lineage: Eukaryota > Viridiplantae > Streptophyta > Magnoliopsida > Poales > Bromeliaceae > Tillandsia > Tillandsia fasciculata. The sequence goes on along the minus strand of CM054934.1, from coordinate 28,773,663 downwards.
CCTACTAGAAGAGTCAAACAAAAAATCAAGATTTCGCAAAAGTTCGTCTCTCACACCTATCATCCTAGGGTCTGTCCTAAACCTAGGGTTTCCTAGTCCCAACTGACCTATCCAAAGCTCTGATACCAACTTAATCTGTCACGCCCCGGGTGTAAACCAGAACCCGGGTCCGTCTACAGATCCGCCGTGCACACGGAATTTTCCGCGTACACGAAGCGCTGGTAACCTGCTCAGATATAAGATGTACAATAAAAGAGCATAAAACAGAGCTGAAATAGAAGAACCACATAGTAACTGAAATCCAAGTAAAGCTGTATCAATACAATAGTCTCCCAGCTCACCAAAATGATACATCCAGCTGGCTATAGCCAGACCTAAAATAAAAGGAAAGCACAATAGTCTGGGTACAATATCTGACTAATACAATCCCTCAGCTCACAGGAGATCTATCTGTTCAGCGATCCCCTTACCTCGATCAGCTCCCGCAGACGACTCTGCAATATAAAGGAGAAGAAACAGAAAACAATAATGGGGGTGAGAACTACTAGATAAACCAGTAGCCTCCCCTAGTGGGTAAACCTCAAACACTGACGCACCCACTAGGACTACTAGAGGCAAAAGGAAGGCAGTGGTATGCTATAGAGACTACTGAAAAGGGGAAACTATCACTACTATGCCTCTACTGTCATGCCAAAAGAAATGACTATATGTATGCCTCAGTATCTATCCTGCCTGCCTGAATAGACCCAATCTAGTCACCAGTGAAAACTGGTACTGCCTGCTCTGCCGTGCCGTGTCGTATCGGGTATGCCAGCCCACACATAACACCGATGCGAAAAGGAGTCTCAAGGACTCATGAATAGTCTGCCGCGCGCACTCCGGAGTCGCACTCGAGGGGAGCGACCCACACGAGTAAAATGCCTCTGTAATAAGTATCCCTGTAACCAGTATCTCTGTATAGCAGGACTAGATCATGACTATGATCAAAGTGGGAAAAATCCGTCCACTAATGAAATCTGATACCCAATCTGATGTAAAGATAATTATCCGGTCAACCGCCTACTGTCCGCGGTTACCGTAATAACCCATAAGACCAAAACTGATAAAATAGTCAACCTCTGGCCAACCGCCTGATGTCTGCGGTTACCATAATGCCCCACAACCCATAATAGAGTCTAACCTGTCCCAGACTCAAAGCCTCAGCTACACTATCCCAAACCCTGCTCAAACCGAGCAACATGAATCCAGATGCGAAGGAGAATAGTAAAACATGGTTTCTCCTAAGTCAAGTCCCAAAAATAGTGTAGCAATAAATAGTGGCCTATCTAGATGTCCAAACAAGCATGCAAAGGTTACTGTTGAAAACTGAAAGAAAATATCGGATATTTATTTAGAAAAAGATGATTTTGTGATAAGTTTGTTGCATGCGATGATAGGTTCCAGCATATGTCCCGCAATAACGTCCCAGTTTATCATAAAAGATCTGCCATATTATTTGTGGGGTTTTACTTATGAATTTCATGATTAAAACACCGATTATCAGTTTAAAGTCGGGAGTCTCTAATACTCCTAGTGAGATAGTCAGAAGTGAGGTAAGCAACAACCACCCACCTCGAAAAGCGTGATCCACACCCAAAAAGGTCTCCTTGCTGTCCGCAGTCTCCTACCCCCGCTACTCGTCGAAAAAGAGCACAACTGAACAAATAATACACCTGGTGTAAACACGGATCCCAAAATACAGCCTTATTATTATTTTTCCAGCCAGTTCACAAAAGGGGATTCTCACCTCTGTACAGTGCTCAGGATAATCCAGAAAAATTACGGTTGCGTTCCTTGCGACGAGTAGATCAAAATCGACTACTTAAACGTCTCGATCCGATGTTCCTAGGCCAAGATATAAATCAGAGAAGTCGGGGCTGTCCAGAAAATATCACAGCAAAAAAGGGGGGTCAAAGGTGCCTCGGGAACCGTGCCAAAAGTGCGAAACGGAGCAAAGTGATCAACACGAAAAACGAAGCCTTACCTCTTACGGTCGCGCTGTCGAAGAAATCGTTCAAAAATTCCTCCTGGTTAGCACACAGCGAATTTCCGACTGAACTGTGACGGAAAATGGGCCGAAATTAGAAATCGTCGCAGTGCGCCGTGTCGCAGATAACTCGCTGTCGGAAAATCCCAAAGTTCTGAAATTTCTAGGGTATATAGAGGATAGAGAGAGGAAAAACTTTCATTAAGGGCTCACTGCCAAATTCTCTCTCTAGAATTCGCAAATGGAATAGAGAGAAGGGGGGTATTTATAATGGGCCAAAATCCCTATTCGGGCTGCACACCGAATCCGGGCCGAACACGGGACACCGAATCCGGCAACTCAGATTGCGCCGCGTGTCCAAAACACGAAACAGCCAACAGGAGCCAATGATATTGCGCCACGTGTCCCAGCCGCCCACGTGTTTCACGCGCCCGGTGCACGTGGTCGGCCGTGCGCCCGCCAATGAACAGTGGCCACGTGTCCCACGTGGTCCACGGGGCGCACGAGCCCGGTCTACGCGCGGGTCTTCCGGATCCTGTCGACGAATCACGTGATGCCACGTGTCACAGACAACGCCGCCTCCTTTGACGCCGCGGACCAATCAGGAGCTGACACGTGGCATTCCAAATATTCGGTGCACCCGGTGCACGCCTTGCTGTGGACCCCCGCGCCTGCGGCCTGCCGCGCCCGCCTGCGCCTGCCCGCGCCTGCCCGCGGCCCTTCTCCGCCCTTGCGCCGCCCTGCGCCGCGCGCGTGCCGCTGCCGCCGCCGTCCGCCGGCAGCCGCGACCGCCGGAACAGTGTCGCCGGAGTTACTGTTCCGGTGAACAGTAAATTGCCGAAAATAAGTTATATATACATTTTGATCGTTTTCGCGCGCTGAGTCCGAATCCGCCGTCCGTTTCTGCAAATTCTCATCCAAAATTTTTGGCGAAAGCTCCCGAAAGGCCCACTTGATCCGTTTTTCGCGCCGGATTCATTTCTGAAGTCCGTTTTCGACGCTGCAAGCTCCATTACACTCAGTGGCTTCTTCTAATCGCCGTTAATGCCTCAAAAACCTTTCATAAAAAAAAAAAAAAAAAATCCGGATCATCACAGTCGCCCCTGGGTTTAATAGGTGGCACTACAACAAAACTATACAATAGCGACACTTTTAAATATTTTTAAAAACTAAAAAAAATGCTGCTGGAAAAAATACCGACACTTGTTATTAGTGTCGCTATATGTGCCGTCGCTAGGGTGTATAGATACACATTATTATAATGCGTCCCAATATTGTATCTATATAACTTAATTTTATATATAGATGGACTATAAATGGAACACTTGTAAAAAGTGTCACAAATATGTGTCCCTATAACCTAATTTTGTTGTAGTGTGGTTGGAAAAATAGTAAAATCTAACGGATGAAAATGATCAAAGGAGTTGATCTAAGGATAGAAAATTTGATGGCACCAATAACTTTATACTATTAATAGTATAGTAGCCGGACTATATATATATATATATATATATATATATATATATATATATATATATATATGAATGCTACTTGTACACCCAATTATGGGTGTACATCTTACACCCCACCCATCTAAGGGTGAGGAGCTTTTCCACCCATCACATCAAGTGATGGGTGGAATTCACCCCACCCTTGGATGAGTGGGGTATAAGATATACACCTCTTTTGGGGTGTATAGTTAGTTTTTTCCATATATATATATATATAATATATATATATATATTATATATATATATATATATATATAGTAGAGCTTATATATATACTTTCAAAAGTATAAATTCATCCATACTTGTAAATATTTTACTATATGATTTGTATTGAGATCCATATTATTTTAAAGACAATTAAGGTGAGAGAAAAAGTATAATTGTACAAATCACAATACAAATTTTATTGTGAAAAATTCAGAAGTATGGATAAAATTATATTTTTGAAATTACATAAACTCTACTATATATATATATATATATATATATAGCTAGGCTGGAATACTATTAATAGTACCAAGTCATTGGTGCTATTAAGTTTTTAATTCTTGGATTTAAAAATATGTGGTTGATATGATAGTGGGCCCCTTGGATTTAATAACTGGTTGGAAAATAGTAAAATTTAACGGATAAAAATGATCAAAGGGGTTAATCTAAAGATAGAAAACTTGATAGTACTAATAACTTGGTACTAATAGTTTAGTAGCCGGACTATATATATATATATATATATATATATATATATATATATATATATATATATATATATATATATATATATATGCATATTTCAGTTATGGTGATTTTCAAAGCACCTATTAAATCCTAAGGTCTCAACATCATCCTAATTGTAGATTTCTTTATCCAAAAATTAAAAACTCACAAATATCAATAACTATTTTTAAAAATATAAAAACTTAATATATATATATATTATAGAGAGAGAGAGAGAGAGGAGGGAGAGAGATCGGTTATTATGCTATTGATAGCATCAAATATTTGATGCTATTAAAATTCTACTGTAAAATTTATTTTTTTAACTATTTTCATCCTTTGGTCCGTTAGAAAAAAACTAAGTTTTTGTACTTAAAAAAAAAAGAAAAACAAAACAGGGTACAAATAATTAGCTTGGGAAAGGACAAAGTTACCTTACTTGTTCAATTAATGTTCTGAAGATTTAATCAAAAGACAAGGACCCACAAAATAAAGAAACTAATTGCAACACACAACTACCTATAATGAATTTGATAAATACTCGATGTGAAATGTATCTTTTTCAAGGGAGAGAAATATATTTATGAGAAAATTATTGTTATGAGAATATCATAGTTAAAGCATTTTCAAAGGTACACATAATAGTGTTTCTTAGTTCTCCCTTTGGGCGCGCATGTGATCCTGTCTCGTACAAATGCAATGAATTTAAAGATTCAAGTGCTTTTCACAACATAATATAAGAGCAAATGCATGGAAGCTTATTCCGAGCTTCTCGTAGAAGTTAAACTTTTTTATTTCGACCGTTATTAGAAAAAAGTAACCGCGAGGGAGAAGAACATATATAGAAGTGAAGACTAGATCTAGTTGTTCAACAGTTCTAACAAGTTAGGACTTCGACTAGTTGTTCAGCTCTAACAAGTTGGGATGCACTTCTTGCACTTGAAAACGCACTTCTTGGGGAAGCGCTTCCCCGCGTCGCTGGGCTTATCGAGGCCGCACTTTTTGGTGCAAACCACCTTCTTCTTCTGGCAGTATTCTGCCGTAATGCACCTTGTAGAAGAAGCCTGCTGCATTGGCTTGTGATTGATCCCTTCTTTCTCGCCAACTTTCATTGATTCCATATTTTTACACCATTTTCATCACCCTTTGACCATATGCCACCCTTGGCTTTCGCCAAAAGCCCTCTCAGCTTCCTAACTAAGCTCGTGGAGAAGCTGTTCTTCTCAAAAGCTACTGGTGAGCTGGCGTTAATAAAAGCTGCTGTGAGTAGAAGAAGCATAATTAGAAGGCAGAATCGCTTCATTTTTCGGTGCTTAATAGTTTTGATATGTTAATCTAAATTACTTGTCTAGTGCTCTAATGTATATATAGAGGGTGAGATTTGGCATGGTGAATTAAGGTGTAGATATATATTGTGTGATCCAACTGATTAGTAGAAGTGGAAAATAAGTGTGAATAGATGAACATGAGAGTTGTGACGTCCAAAAAGTTTCACATTTGATGAAAACAGTGAAAGTTTATGATAATCTAGCATCTCCACATCTGATGAAAAATATAAAAAATTTGTAATTTCTCTATAGTCTTATTCAGTTCTAATAATAATAACTAAGCTTAAATATTTTATTTTTAATGAATTAATTATTAGTGTTGATACTGGACTGTTATATATGAAAATCTGTGCATTTTAAGCAAGATTACTGAGGATTTTCAATACCATAGTAATATTTTTTGCTTAAACTAAATGGCAAATTATATAAAATATTTATGTAACTATTATTTCTATTAATAACTTAAAATTTTTTTAGAGAATAACATTGTTAGCATTTCTTTTATAAGGATGAAATGATTCTTTTATAATATATTTATTTTAGTTTTTTATGGTTAGTGAATAAAATGCAACACATGCAAAAATAAATGGAATATTAATCGAAAAAACAAATGAAATAGTAAAACCCAACATTTTAATTCGGCCACTCATAATATTTCCCTAAATTTGTGCCAAACTCAACAAAAAGGAAAACAAAACAATGAGTTTAGATTTTAACTGTTATTGGTTCACCGAGGATAAAGTGATTTTCGATCGTATATATTTATATTTAATTTTTATTTAGTTCATCAAAAATTCACCTCTAGTGGAAACTCAAATCCTGCACTTGACTTGGGTCCACTAGGAATGAAAGTTAAGTACATTAAAAAAAAATTATGGAAAAATAATAAAACAATAAGAAACTTTTGTTTTTATACTACTTATTTCCTATCAAACAAATAAAAAAACTGAAAACTTTAGTTCCATAAATATATAAAAACAAATAACATTTATTACTTGAACTCTTGTTCATTGGAAAGTCAACTTTGACTTGGAATTCATTATTGGTAAAACAAGCAGGCCCTTAGCCTTTTTCTTAGTTGAGCTAGGTTAGGCCCCCAACCTGGTCCGGCCCATTATGAGGATTCTTTTTTTTTTTTCTTTATTTTTTTTTAGAAATTATATCATATATTAGAGAAATGAGTTTCATCAAGGCAAATTTAGTAGCTTGAAGTTGGCTAAATTTGTAACCAATTTAATCAATTGATCTAAATATTTTGACATTACATTGCTGCCTTTTACTTTTAACTTTTATGTATGATATATGAGTACGCGACATAGTGTGACACACCAATAGTCCCATATCAGATGAAAATAAAATTATGATTGGATATATAAAAAATATGAACACTAATAATAATAACTGGATTTAAACATTTTGGACTGTGGTTTGAACCTAAGTAATTATATTTGACATTAGCTAGAGCTAATCACCAATTAGAAGTATATGATGAACGATAAGCTTATACGATATCCAATGTAATTAATTAAATAAATAAATAAATAAATAAATAAATAATATATATATATATATATATAATATATTATCTATACATATATAATATATATATAAATATATATATATAATAATAATAATTGCGTTACGGACATAATTAATAATTTCGATACTGTTTATATCTTGTACATTGTACTATCGTTATCTTTACATTTATCATAATGGGACCCAAATTAATGTTTATGTTTTGAACCCCAAAAAAATTGGCCTATATGTATCTATCTTGTCACGTACACATTTTTTTTTTATAATTAAGAAGAGGAATATGCCCCTCTGTGATTCTTGGTACTCACATTTTCACACATGCTAAGTTTAAAATTTGACACAAATTAAAAATTAATTCATTAGTTGATTGGAACGGCCACATATATACTTGTGTACACAAATTGACATATTCTTCTATAGGATAACTAAAAATAAAATAAAAAAATAAAAATTAATTTCTAATTCTAGTTATCCACCTGAAATGACACATCATGAAGATAATATTTCAAAAGGATTCTTTGTGGACATTGAGATTGTAACATGCAACAACTTATAAAACTTCTTAATTAATTAGAATAAACGTAACTTTCCACGATATTTATTCATAATTATTTAATATAATTCTGAGTTTAATATTTATTTTGAAGTAATTAATCAGTTGAAAATTATTGTATTAAATCTATTGAAGTAAAATATGTAGAAATAAAAAACCTTCATGCATGGGTTTTTGCGTGCTAATGATGGTGATTAAGATGCATTGATTAAGAGTGGAGTATTATAACCCTAAAAGATGGATTATTCCTAATCAAAACATCACTTAATTAATCCTTTAAATGATCGATCTACAATAAATTTAGGGGGCCTATTATTATAGAAACTTATCTTTCATTTATACAGTAAATTATATATTCAATTTTCAATTATTGTACCTGTGATTTTGTTATAAGTAACCTCCTTTGCATTTCATTTGTTTACTTTTGTGCTCTTTACTGTTCCATTCATAAAAACTGGGCGATTTAAAATAAAGTGAATTATTCCTCTAATTTTACCACCAATTAATTATTTTTTAGAAAAAAACAACATATAGATTATCTGTTTAATTTATTTTTTAATATAATTAGACTTCGAATTTGAGACTTCATATATTAATTAATATTTTTTTTACCATTTACGCTAGAAACGATCGTGGCATAAGTTAAAGTTACACTTTGCGAATCAATTAATTAAAAGTTATCCATGAGGTTAAAATTAAACATCGGAAATTAAGTAATTATCCGCAAACTTAACTTGGAAAAATTGGATAGTAAAGTTCAAATTATTGTTACTTAAATGATATATATATAGCCCACTATATATGACATAAAATAACTCTTTTCCAATATTAATTTCCTATCATGCATATACCATGCTAAAATTATCCCAACTCATGGTTTAATTAATTAAATAGTATCCCTGCAAATTTTCCAAAATTTATGTAACTTATTAAGGAGCTATATAAATCTCTTTTAACACATCAATCATATATTAATTAATTACAAGTTTTCTATAATATTATTTTTGTGAAAAGTTGATGCACTAGTATTTATAATATATATAAAAAAATTACCTTTTTTTATTTACAATACTGTAATATTATTTCGTTTAATTTGTCATAAAATATTACTAAATCTCATGATAATACACAACATTTCCACTTAGATAATTAAAATATATCGAATTTAAATAGTCAATAAACATGTGGAAGTTGTTTTTGACCGAACCTCTTCCACGCATCTTTTCTAAGTTTCACATTAATTCAAACTATTCATATACTATCAACTACTAGCCACATAATTTTAATAATATTATTTTAGTACATTTTTCAAATAATAAATAATTTTTAATAATATTAATTTATTATCCATTTGCATCATCAGTATAGTAAAAATACTATAATCACAACACTTGTATCATATTAATAGACCGGTTAGCTGTACGAGTATACACTTGTGCTTGTATATGATGCGCTATTTAATTGGTTTGAGTGCGAGTTGTGTATTTTATGATATTTTAATCGTTTATTATTTCGTATTATTTTATATATTATAATAAAATTAGGTTATACAAATACATCGTTGTGGCATTTTATATAAGTGTCATATTTATATTTTATTTATATTCAAAATTAAATTATAGAAATATATATTTGGAATACGATATACTAATGTATCGCTCGGTATTTTTTTTAAATTTTAAAAATACTTAAATGTGTCGCTATAGTATAATTTTATTGTCGTGACAAAGTATCAAAGTAGAAGGTCATTAGTTGGAGTCCCACTAGAAGGAGGAGGTCCTGAACTCGAGTCCTATTTAATTAAGTTCACGTTTTGATTCTATTAAAAAAAAATTCTGAATCCATATATGAGGGAGTATGTTGAATATAAAATATATAAAATATCTCAAATACAACGTGAAGGAGAATGTTGAATATAAAATATATAAATATTTTTATCGAATAACAACGGTTATTTCATATAATTTTACATTAAAATATCACGATTACTGTAATTTGACAGATAGTTTTATATAATTTCACATATTAGATTTGTAAATATAGAAGAAACTTTGTCAATATGAATTGAGAGAGAAATCTCTTACCTACAAATATAAAAAAAAAAAAAATTATATTTAAATTTTGTCTGTATAGATAGAAATATTTTTTCATAAATATAGGATAATCTATGTCCTTATGGATAGTAAAATCTCTATATTTATATGAAGAAAAATTATATTTGTGTGGATAGAAAAATCTACATATCTCGGAAAGACAATTTTTTTTTCTAAAAAAATAAATATTTTTTTTTGTAAACTCTGAACTTAAACACAGTGGGTGCATGAGATGCACACCTCAAATAGAGTGTACATTTTACACTCATTTCATTCTGGAGTGAATATTCATTCACTCGTTACATTGATATGACAAATAAAATTTATCCCATTTCGTAGGTGTAAGATGTATATCCCATTTGAAACGTACATCTAGTATTTTCCAATACATAATAGGGTGCAGTTAACAATTTCAAAGTAATGTAGGTGTAGAGGGTGGGGGTACAATTGCGGATTGCGGGTACGTTATCGGGTAAGCGTTCCTCGGAGGCGACGACCGTTCCGCGTTCCGACAAAAACCGACACCGGTTTCCGACCACGCGGCGAAGCGACTATATCTACTCTCTCTCTCTCTCTCTCTCTCTCTCTCTCTCTCTCTCTATCTCTATCTCTATCTCTATCTCTTTCCTTTCTCTCTCCTCACAACGTGAATCACCCATTCTTTCTCTTTCTCTTTTCTCTTTCTCTTTCTCTCTCTACATTATTCTTATTCCTCTTCTCTCCACGCTATTCTCGTTCTCGGGGGCTTATTCTCGGGTGGATAAGTGTACGAGCGAGGCGAATAACAAGGGATGTGTTCGTATACATGTAATACATGCGAATATATAGCATTAATGGAGTAAAGGAAGGGGCTTTCCATTTTTGGGTGGTGCGGAGAATCATATCCCACTCGCTTTTCGACTAAGAACAGAGCACGGAATAACTATTCCACTCCCCCCCCCTTCTCTCTCTCTTATTCTTATTCCCCTTCTCTTTTTGGGTAAAAATTGTTTTTTATTTTGTGTGTGTGTGTGTGTGTGAGAGAGAGAGAGAGAGAGAGAGAGAGAGAGAGAGAGACAGAGATGGGCAGTAAGTATGAAGGGAGATCAAATTTGCAATCTTTTTTGGATTGCATCACTCCTGCAGTGGAAACCCAGTTCCTCCCAAGGTGATTTTTCTCATAAAAATCCCTTTTTTTTTTCCTTTTTTTTCTTTTCTTTTCTTTTCTGGGAGTTTAATTCTATGATTTGCATGTGGCCGGGTTGTCAATATTGATGAGTGTTTATGATTACATTTGCAGTTTCCTCTTTCAATTATTGTGTGTGATATGTTACATATGTAGTATAGTAACCTAGCTATGTGTTTGAATTATGAAAACATGAAATCTATGCTTTATTTTAAGATATCAATGTTCCCCTGTGAAATTGGATGGTGAATCCTCTCAGTTTGGTTATGTGGATCATTTGATTGCAGCAGCAGCAGCCATGCTTTCATGCATCGAAAGCTCGCTGGCGAACTGCTGAATCTGACACTACTGAGTGCTTCAGCCTCGCGGAGCTTTGGGAACAGTACTATGAGTGGAGTGCCTACGGCGCCGGCACCGCCGTGCGCCTCCCGAACGGAGAAAAAGTAGTCCAATACTACGTGCCATACTTATCGGGCATCCAATTGTACACCGAGAAAGCGTTTACTGCGTCTAGGTTGTCGATTATATCCTGCTAGTTCGCGCATTGATCACCCCCCCTAGAACAATTGATTAGAATCTTTCCGGTTTTTCGTTGTAGGAGTTTTAATGGAGATAGTGGTGTCGAGTATTGGAGCGACGACGACGACGAAAAGGAGAGGCTGTCGAGGTCGTGGAGTGCAGTTTCTGAGGACTCAGGCTTCAGCTATGAGGGTTCATGGGTGAATCGGAAGCGGCTCGGGCATTTGTACTTTGAATTCTTCGAGATTTGTTCTCCTTATGGAAGGATACCGTTTGTCGACAAGGTTGCCATTTGTCGATAACGTTTGCTTCGTGATCTTAGTCCGAATTTCTAGTTTATCTGATTGCTCAATGTTTGGTCTGTCAGATATATGAATTAGCTCAGAACTTTCCGGGATTGACGGTTCTTACCAGCGCGGAGCTTTCGCCCGCTAGTTGGATGTCGGTTGCCTGGTATGCTTAAATATTTGTGTTTGTCTCTTTTCGCTCTCCTCGATTGAACGTTCTTGTAATTCTTTTTACTATAATTCAAACACACTCCTCTTTGGCTGATCAGGTACCCGATTTATCATATTCCGACACTGCACACCGTGAAGGACTTGTCCGCGTGCTTTTTGACTTACCATAGCATCTCCTCATTATTTCAAGGTAAGTTTCTTTTACCGTATATATTCGGACGTAATCACCGCATCATAATTCACGGAATGCAATTCAATTGTACGATCATCTCCGAGAAACTGCAATCAATCAATCTGTCGGAAAATTGCAGTCTGTTTTTCTTTTCTGATCTGACGATAACAGTGATAACTTTGCTGCGATTGCTCTTTGCAGAGAACACGGCTGAGAGCGTCGCGAAAGGTTTATGCCGTGCTAATGGTGAAGAAACCGGAACTAAACATGACGAGAAGGGTGCCAGGTTTTCTCTTCCTCCGTTCGGGCTCGCGACTTATAAGACGCAGGGGAGCCTCTGGAACAATCCGGAAACAGGAGATAACAAGAGGATGGTCTCCCTATTTAGCGCCGCAGATTCCTGGCTAAAGCAACTGGGAGTCCAACACCATGACTTCAACTATTTCATTACTCACCCTATCTGAATCGAAATATACAGTTGCTTCGAGTCTGAAATAAGTACCTTTTTTATGTGGGAATCACAAGCCTTGTTGATTTCAGTTCAGTAGATTGAGTCTCAAGTGTAGAAACAAACTTTTGTTCAGAGCTTTTTCAGTTTCTGTGTGTAGTTTCGTAAAAGCCGGATTTTCTGGGCTGATTTGGTGAAGAGAACTAACTTGTACATAAAAATGTTGAGAGAATATGTTAATTTCCTTTTCCTTGTACAAGTGATTTTATGGTTTGTTTCGCATTCATTGTGTTGATTTTATAAATTTGCTGAGCCTCTGATTGGGATTTCGATCTTTTTTTAAAAAAGTTGCAGGTATGATAAATAATTTTTTTGTAAGAGCAGTTTACTCAAGCAAGAAAAATTAATCTGTTAGTTCAAAATAAGAACCAAATTGAAAATTTTAAATAGCATTAAAAAAAAAGAGGAGATTTTAATTTGATTCTGAATCTCATAATGAAAGGAGAGATAAGTTGCTTTCAAATATCACCAACACACCACCACCAGTTCGTCCAGTTTGTGGCAAAATTGAAATTTAGGGGCAAAATTGAGACTGAAAATCACATTTTGCAAAAGGAAACTGAAATCCCAATCAAACGTCATGATTAAAGAAATTCTAAATGAAATTGAAATCAAAATCAAATTTTACAAGCTTAAAATATTACAATTAACACTCTTTTAGAGCGAAAATGACTAAATTCTTACAAATGAAGTTGCGAGTGCAAAATGAAAATTCTCGTCTAACTCATAATTTTCAAAATTTTGATGTTCTTTTATATATTCTCATTCCAATAATTTATGCATAATTTGTCTATATCATATCATTACAGATCAAAAGTAAAATTGATGAGCATTTAAAGTTGGCGTGACTTTTCAACTAAAATTAATAAACATTTGGACGGAAAGGGACTAAATTGGAAAAAAGTAAAGTTAGGGACCAAAGTAATACTGAAGTAAACTTTAGGGAGCAATGTTGCAATTTAACACTGAATAATAAGCATATTTAGTCCCACATCGGCAAAATAAGACGAAGAACGCTCAATTAAATACGGCAACCGATAGACCCCTATCGCCGAGTTCAGCAGCGCGAGCTTGTAACCCGAGCGGGGGCATTTGGATGGGCTCGGACATTGGGTTATGCGGGTCGGGTCTGGGTGAGTCGGAGCGCTAAGTGGCTCGCCCGGTCCAAGTTGGGCAGTGGGCTACGTGGCTTGAGCGTAGGCCTGATGCCACGTGGCACCTAGAGGGGAGGGGAAAGCGTGAGGCTGGTTTCACAGAGCAGCGTTACCTCCCGCTCTTAACGGTGGGCGGATAACGGGCCGCTGCTCCGCTCACCCGCTATGATTCAATCCCATACATCAATGGACGGCCCATTTTTTTTTTATTTAAAATGGGCCCAATTAATTTCGGGCGCCACACTCGTTAGCCCAAAGCCCATACCAAATAAATGGGCCTTCTTCAACAGCCCACATCATATTTGTTTTCTCTGTACGAACGCAATAGCTCGGACATTGGGTTATGCGGGTCGGGTCTGGGTGAGTCGGAGCGCTAAGTGGCTCGCCCGGTCCAAGTTGGGCAGTGGGCTACGTGGCTTGAGCGTAGGCCTGATGCCACGTGGCACCTAGAGGGGAGGGGAAAGCGTGAGGCTGGTTTCACAGAGCAGCGTTACCTCCCGCTCTTAACGGTGGGCGGATAACGGGCCGCTGCTCCGCTCACCCCCTATGATTCAATCCCATACATCAATGGACAGCCCATTTTTTTTTTTATTTAAAATGGGCCCAATTAATTTCGGGCGCCACACTCGTTAGCCCAAAGCCCATACCAAATAAATGGGCCTTCTTCAACAGCCCACATCATATTTGTTTTCTCTGTACGAACGCAATAGTTTCACAACCCCACAAGCTTGTCAATATGGTAACAAAAAGCACTTATTTAATACTTTGAAAGATTCAAAAAAACCTCTAATGTTGCAGTACTTATTTGAAGGGGAAAAAACCATTCTGAAGTAGCAAAAAAGCTTTTTAAAGTGTCATCGAATTCGCAAGAAGAGTTACATCAGCAGTTGCTAGCTTCTCGATCAAAATATACAAAACAGAACATTGTACAGTAGCCAAGTTCAAATAATTGGTTCTTGGTACGAAAGGAAAGCTAAATCATCGCGGCTTCGACGCTTAGACGGGAAAAGTTAGGCATTCCTCGAATGAAACAGAGCGATGAATCGGTGAATTCCAGTAATCTCCATGATGCTTTTTTGTTCAATTTGTATTGGAAGAAGTATATAACCAATGCTCCGTATAATTGCATGGCAAATGTAGCAGCCTCGCCATCACCGGTCATTTTCTCATGCTTTATCACTTAAACTGCGGTAATTCACCATATAAATAGCTAATAATGTAATTAGCGCACCGCCCAGCTGAATAGGCGAGAAAGTCTCGCCAAGGTACAAGAACCTGTTAAAGAAAGGAAAAAGAGTAATAGGTATCAAAATGTGCATCCGAGGCGCATAATACATCTTAATAACCGATAACTGTAAAGAAACAGTGTCTTGTGAGGAAAGGAGACCAAAATCTTCCGAACATGACAAAGCTTACCCGAAAATCGAAGCAAACATTGGAGTCAAAAATGTGAGGGAGCTAAGTTTGGTCAAGCTACCTGCACATGTATTTACAGGTATGATTAATCACCACAGCAATCAAGGAAACTAAAATAGTCTTGTACCATAAAACGAATCTTGACCACTTAATTTATCATTTAAATTCTGATTAGATCGCTCAAAGGCTAAAATCAATTTAAGCCCCTAAGCATTCAAATCATTGCCTAATATAAATTTAGAAATCCCTGTAGTATTATACAGTAGATGTCGCATAATAACATAGAAGGACCTGACCTTTAGTTGCATTATAGAAGTATACACCATAACTGACGGCACTTCCAAACACGGAGGTGTAGCAAAGTGCTAACAGATCACTCGAAGAAAGCTCCATCAAATTTCCATTCACCGCAGGATCATGATTAAGGATGGAGATCGCCACCAGAGGGAGTCCGCCGATAATCATGTGCTGTTAACGGTGATATTATAGCATCAAATAAGTTACGGCGAACCACATTACATTAAATTATAAGTTACTGAGAAGATTTACAGTAGTATAATCAACAAGAACTGATTGTGACAATGAGAGTAAGTTTGAAGTGAAACATATTATCTTTTCCTTGGATATTAAATTGAAACTATTGGCATTGTTCATCCTATCTAATTCCGAACATACCCATCCAGTTGCCATGACAGGATCAGAATATTTACACACCCAACGAACCATGATGGTCCCAACAGCCATGCTTTGGGCCGCAAGAAGCATCCACCATTCTCCACTTCCCCATATCGATGAGGTGCTTCCGTCAAACGAAATTGCTGGGACCTATAGAACGAATGTGTATCATTGGCAAAACAAAAATTAGGCGCAAGATAATCCATAAAAATGAGAATGAATGTATAGCCTTTCTCTTCCAGTTTGTCACGACTTTCTCTAATTTCCAATATTATATCCATCTGAAATTGGGTAAAAAAAGAAAGAAAGAAAGAAGAGAAACAGAAGGGACCTAAAAATGGTGTGTTCTGACAAAAGTGTAGCTTAAGAAGTATATGAAATTAGTAATAAGCTATAGGAATGCTTCCCTCAAGAATTATATGCATGCAATAAAACTACCACACTGCACAACTCATTGATTGATAACATAGAAGTAGGCACGTAGGAATGCTGAAAGTCGATATAGGGATCAAAGATATGTGATCAAAGAAATTATGCGACACTGTGCTGTTGACCTTTATCAGTGGAGAGCATTTCAACCCTATAAGAAACAACCTCAAGGAGAAGAAGACCAATGACACCCAGCACAAGCCCAGCCGCTCCAATTGCACCAATTGATTCTCCAAATAATAGCGCTGCAAGAATTGCTACAGTTAAAGGTTGGGAATCAATGATGACCTGCAATTTGGATTTTCAATAGAAAGTCAGAAAAGCGAAAAATAATCACAAAATGCTTTTATACTTTTGCCGATATAAATGGTCTAGCTTTCATCATACCAGCTTAAGGCAATTTTTAGAAAAATGTTAAGAGCAACATATTTTGCATAAGATAGATGAATACCCAAACTGAACAAGATTCAAAGATTAAACAAGTGTTGTGATACTTCCAGACAAAATTATGTGCAAGACTCTATTGCAGCTTACATGACTTTCTGATTCATAGCAAAGTGTACATCAGTTACTCTGAAAATGTTTCTTCAAGATGCAAAATGTACAAAAAGAGCCTTCCTAGTTTTCAAGATAGCTGCCAACAGCAAATGTTAATGTTGTATATTAGCGCACATCGAGAGATCCATATTGTTCTGACACTAGAAATTGTTCTTCTCCCTTACTTCGATGTATCGTACAGCATATGATATTTAAAGTATAATGCAAATAGTTTTGTAGGAAAAGGTAGAAAACCTCATAGATATAGCAAGTAACAATCTTAAACTAGAACCGAGTAATGTATTGGATAAAGCATCGAGAGAGAGAGACGTTGATCATACACTTCCCAATCCTGCCGACGTCCTCTGCAAACCCTCAGCAAGAAACCCCTGACAATCCAAAAACCAAACATAGAAGACAATGAGAATAACCACATTGCTGATATCATAGGAAGAGCAATGAATCCCGAACACACTTGTAAAGCTTACTTTTACTTCTTTTCTAACCTGACGAACCCTAGCCCACCTGAAAGCACGCGGCGTCCACGACGCCGAACGCGAGGATCGACGCCCACGCGAGCAACCCCGACGGCTGCTTCCTCCCCCTGGTCGCGGCGAATCCGATGAGAAGCGCTCCCGCAGGGATCAAACGGAATGCGGAGACGAAGAACGGCCCGGTCTTGGGGATCACCTCCTTCATGGCGACCATGGCGGAGCCCCAGAAGAAGAAGGGCGATACAAGAAGCCCCCACTCCAACACCTTTTGAATCAGGCCCTCCTCGCCGGAACCCTCGGCGGCGGAGGCGCCGCCCCCCTCGATCTCGAACCCCGCGGGGGCCTTCTCCTCCAGGAGCCGATCCGCCTCGGAGGAGGCGGCGGCGCACTCGACGTCGGAGCCGGTGCCGACGCAGTCGACGGTGGTCGGCGGGGCCGGCGACGTCATCTTGCTGCTTCCGCCGCTGCCTCCGCCTCCGGCTCCGGTGGCTAGGGTTCGTGATCTCGGAACCCTGGAAACCCTAATCCTAATCGGAGGAGGAGGAGGAGGAAGAGGAGGGGGCGATTTGGGGGAGGGGGAGAGGAGGGGGGTTCGGGGATTGGGGAGGAGGAGGAACGCGGCGGAGGAGGTCGACATGGTGGAGGGGGGTTGTAGGTTGACTTTGAAAGCAAAGATTTGGTCGCGTTGACTACCGCTACGTTTTTTTATTGAATTGTTTTGATCGTTTTGATCGAAGGAGAAAGGTGAAGTTTGAAGTGTTTTCGAAGCGAGGTTTCGACGAAACAGAGGAAAGGGATTTAAAGAAAAAATGCAAAAAAAAAAAAAAAAAAAAGGGAGTGGGTAGGTGTACGGCTCCCGCCTCCACCAACGGTTGGAATTGCGGTTGGGATTTTTTCTCCGGAATTGTTCTTTTTCTAATCCGCGCTTGAAATTTAGTCAGGTTTGATTCTCTCTCTCAAAAAAATAATAATAATAAAAAAAAAAAATCATACATTAGCGTTAAATGATCCTTCATACCAAAAATTGTGACTATTAATATGTTGGCTTCTCGAATTATAGAGAATTTATCAAATAAATCAAATAATAAATTTAAAGATACTACAGCAAAATCTTAGGAACACCTATATAACAACACATCCTACATAATTTTTCATCAAATTGGAGCAAAAGCATATGTTGAATCACTAAATTGAAAATGTGGAAACCGAAAAGGTAATTTTATTCTCATTGCTCTGAATCCAACACAATATTTTATGACCCTCTAAATTGTAGGTACAACTCCAAGCTTATTATTTTTCTGGTACACTCAAATGACATCTCAACACAGCTAAAATAGCTCTCTGTTTCTAATTTGTGCTTGCGCACTTTCCACACAGCTAAATCTTTTTATTGTCAGCATCTCACTCTCTCAGTTTGGTGTCAACACATACATCTTGCAAGCATGAGCTGCCACTGTAGCTGAGAGCTGCCCCTGAACTGATGATATGGTTGTGTGCTGCCCAAAAATTGAAAAAAAAAAAAAGAAAACAAATTTGTTAGATAGAGGAATGATGAAATTCTGATGATGTTAATTTGTCTGCTTAATGTACAGTCCAGAATCAGACACTACTTCAAATCAGAGTTTCTGTTGTCAGTTCTTAAAATCACATGCTTTGTTTGTTTTTTATCTGAAAGTTGAGTTGAATAAGAAGAACTTACAGCCCATAGGTCGCGAGCCGCAACAGCAGTTGATGATTGGAGCCCGATATTTGACCAGTTTGCTGTAATGGATGCTTGAGAACCTGATCTGTTCCATAGAACCACAGCCACTCTCCCACCACTAAGTGACCCAGCCCAAACCTACACACACACAAAAAAAAATAAGATCAAAAGTAAATTTAGGCGAATATATATACAAATCATGTAAACAGTAATCATCTTAGATGTATCTATTCTGTCAATAATAAATTAAGTTCAAGATTTATTTAGAAGCCACACCTCTAGACCACCACTTGATTGCACCTTTTTCCCCTGAACCCCAAGCTTATCTGTGGATACCATAATAATCCCACATAAATATAACTTCATCATAGTAAAAGTAAACTTGTAGTAGCATCAATTTACACTAAATTGTTTTGTCTAAGAACCTTGATTAACCGCGATGACCTCCGAATTGCCGAGTATGTCCTTAGTATCTTGGCTCATTGAGCGGAGATCGCACCCGATTAAAAGAGGAGCCTGCGCATTACCAATCAATATAATTTAACAGGAAGTAGCCACAAAATATGGAAGTAAAAGAGTTAATTAGACCAAAAGTATATCGAAAATGAATAAAATGTTTGGTTTTGATTTAATCACCTTGATTAATGCCCAGATGCTGAAATGTGAGCGATACTCCTCCGTAGTCATACCACCATTTCCCACCTCAAGCATATCCGGATCTGCATTACAAAATCTACGGTTAGTATAGTCTGGCCATTGAGGCAGTCAGAAATACGTAATCAATTCACTTAAAGCGTTCAGATACAGCGTCCCTCACGCCTTTTGAAAATGAGTTTTTCCAAATGAATTGAATATGTCAGGTTAATTTGTTTGCCAAATTGAATAAAATGAAATATCTTACCATTCCATCCGCCTGGTCCTGAATATGATGCCCATCTATCATTCTCATCAGCACGGGATGTCATGCTGAAAATTAGAAAATATCATTAATACTTGATTGTGACTTGCGAGAAATAACAAAAATAAAATAATATATCGATATCGATAACTAAAAACAGAAGCAGAAGCAGAAGCAGAAGCAGAAGCAGAAGCAGAAGCGGAACCAAAACTAATTAGAACGGCAAAAACCTGTTCCAGTTGTCTGCAATATCTTGTGTGGTTCTCCAACTGTTTCCAACCCCACGCGCCCATGTGGCTGGATCATTTTGACCCCTGCAGTTAATTAACTTGTAAATTATTCTTGATTATATATATATATATATATATTTATAAGATGTAATTTTGATGATTATTGTGGGATAATTTTATCTTACCATTCGCACAGAGAGAAAAAAATGCTCCTTCCACAATTCTGAAGAGCTGAGCTCATTTTATTGTACCTGCAGTATTTGTTATAAGCAACTAAGAACGAGTAAGTAAAAAAAAAAAAAAAATTGAGTGTTTTTCATGTAGATAAAAATTAACAAAATTTACCTCTCCTGTGGGCTTGTTCCAGGATTGTTGCAGTTATCATATTT
The DNA here is from genome assembly GCA_029168755.2 of Tillandsia fasciculata. NCBI lineage: Eukaryota > Viridiplantae > Streptophyta > Magnoliopsida > Poales > Bromeliaceae > Tillandsia > Tillandsia fasciculata. Next base: position 28,753,153 of record CM054934.1, on the reverse strand, counting down.
CAAATAATCAACCCCCTTCAAAATAACAAATTGAAGGATAATAAATACATAACCAAGTAAGAGAGAGAGAGAAAGAAAAGGAATATAGTTTATATTGTTTTAAATTATAAGAATTCTGAATTGATGATGGAAATCGTTAAAATTGATAAAGTATTTAAAGCGTCTAGAAACGAAATTTCATAAATTTTAAAAAACGTTATCAAATTAATCGAAGAATCAAAAAATAAATAATATAAAATGAATAACTTTGTGAAAAAAGATTTTACATTTTCTTCATTCATGATCAGAATTATTAAATATTATCTAAATAGTATAAAAAATTTTCTATCAAAAATTCAAATGATTTGAATTGTTCTATGCCGTTAAATAAGTAAACCACTCATATAGGCTGTCAAAAATTATCAATTTTGTAATTCTTTGATCACTATATAAATATTTTTTAAAATATAGTTTCTAAATACTTTAAATACTCGAAATTAATTTTAACGATCTCGATCATCGATTTAAAATTTCTATCATCAAAAACGATTTAGAAGTACGAAGGCCTTCGTAGATTTAAAATGATAGTAACTGGACTCATATATAAATAATTAATGATAGAAATTAATTAATTATATGACAATAGTTTTATTTTTATAATTTATTAAAATCCAATAAATAGAGGCATACCCATGAGGCAAATGTTTTGGCATCTTGTTCTTCATGTCCAAGTGAACCGGGCATTTTTCCACTACATGTTTGTGACCTAAAAATTTCATATATAACATAAAACTTTTTATTAAGTCAAATATATATATTAAGAATTATTTGATTATTGATTATACAAATTATTTTGATTACAAAAAAAAAAAAAAAAAAAAAGCTATATATGATTTCCATGATTATTAATTATCACCATATTTTTTTTATTTTTTTTAGAAAAAAAAAAAGAAAAAGAAATGAAGAGTATTATTGATAATGGATTGATGTGGTTAAGTAAACCTAAGTACCCTGCGTCGCTATAAACTCCAAGCTTGAGCCCTTTTCCATGGACATAATCTGCAAGGGCTTTTATGCCTGAGGGGAATGTTGATCCCTTAGCAGCTAAATTTCCCTGATAAAGAAAAATGTAAATAATTGCCAAATAATAAGAAAAAAAATTAATTCGATTTTGTGTAATGATTTATTAATTAAACTAGCATAATTTTGGATGTTTAAAATTTTTCTTTTTAAGAAAAGTAGCTAATTGTTGTTATAAGGCCTTTTACAATTAACTTAGGGCGTGGTTGGTTATTTTATGTTCTGCGCTGCTTCGGGTAACACTTTTTAAATAAAATTTGACCAAACAACACTATATCTTACAAAAATTTCATAATTTTAAAACAAGAATATCAAATTAAAATTAATCTCTAACTTTGAAGCCTAGTATCTAGAGCCCGTGTTTGGTCGGAATAAAGAGGGGATAAGGAGGTTATTCTCCTCTTTATTCCCAAACACCAAAAAAAAAGAAAAAAAGAAGAGGATTGTTATACACCTCTTCCCTCCTTAGGTGGGAATAGAGTTGTTTCCATTCGAAAATAATTTTTTTTTTTTTTCTAAAATTTAAATTAAATTTTTAAAATTTATAAAATTTTGAATTTATTTTTTTTATTTTATAAATTTTAAAATTTTTAACTTTAATTTTTATAAATATAAAAATTTTAAAAAAATTTAAAATTTAAAATTTATACAAATTTTTAATTTTTTAAAATTTTTTTATAGAAATTTTTTAATTTATACAAATTTAAAAATTAAATTTTTTGCATCCTCTTTTGCACATTCTTCTAGATAATTAAAATTTAATTTTTTAAATTTTATAACTTTTTAAATTTTTAACTTTAATTTTTAATAAATTTATAAAATTTTAACATTTATTAATTTTAAAATTTTAAAACTTATATAAATTTTTTAAATACTAAAATTTAAACTTTAATTTATACAAATTTTAATTATTATTTAATTAATATTTTATATTTATTAATTAGATAAAATATTATTATTTTAAAATTATAATTATTTTTATTCTCACTATTCTAATCTAAATATCCAAACGTTATTTTTTTTATTCCTAAAAATAATCTAATTTTAATCCAAACATAAAATTAATTTTATTTCTATTTATTTCTGAATTTACACCTATTTTAAATATAAAAAATTTTATACTTTTTATTCTCGAAACAAACATGAGCTCAGAGGGAATTAATTGGCCTCACCTGAGAGTCTCTGTTGAATTCTGCCCAGCAATCATCTGAGTTGGTGAACAAAAACCCAAAAGAGAAAAAGGAATCAAATTATCTTCTCAATCACTTCAATCAAATAAAAGGGGAAAATAACACAGAGGGTACAAACCTATATTGATATATTCATAGCCCAACTTTGCAAGGCCACTATTTACCATTGCATCAGCTGCACCAACCAAGTCAAAAAAAAAAAAAATAAAAAAAAAAAATAATCATAAGCACTTTATTCAAAGGTCAGTAGAGTCATATTCAAATTAAGTTGCATGCGTGAGATTGATTGTAACAAGTCATTATCCAAACTAGTGGATATTTAATATTTTTAACAGTTTAAATTTTTAGAATTAATAGTTAACACCGAAGATCTAATAATTATAAGCAAAATTGGATATTTAATGTTTATTGTACTGCTGCTAACATAACATTATTGATTAGCTTAATGTTAGGCTTTTAGTTAGGTAAAATATAGTTAGTAGTTAATTGATGAATAAATGGACTTCGCTGTCGCAATTTTCCGATTTCGACGTATCAACAGCCAAAACCAAGACTTTTAATGCTTTGGAGGATCTGATTGAATTTAGTTGTCCATTTAGGAAGAAAAAAGTTGATGCATCTACCAACCTCATGCGAATTTTACATGTTAATTGTTATATTTCCAAGTATATATGTTCCTAAATATAAAACTATTTTCTTTATTTACGGAATAACTCTTTGTACATATATATACAACATAAAATTTAACATCACATACAACATCCACACTGGGTCAAAAAAGCAATTGCATGTGCTAGGAAATTGCGAAAGTGCATGATTCGATCCATTCAAAACCTAGAGAGTAAGTAGATCGAGAATTATTATATATATATTCGATGAAAACTTATTTGATTTACACACAAAATAAAACTCAAATCTACATGTTTAAGCATATAAATTAATTCCAAATATTTTATATATATATATATATATATATATATATATATATATATATAATTAGTTATTCATAAGATTAGATGTTAGAGTAATTGTTAGGATTTTGTTAGTTTTGTAATTAAATCTTAATTCGATTACGATTAATATTTAAATCTGTTAAAAATAAATTAATTTAGATTTAAATATTAATTGGATTATAATTCTAATTTAAGTAGATCTGGGTTTATCTTCGGCGGATTTTATATATATCTCTAATGTAGAGAGCATATAAATATATAAATACGTATGATCTTGAAAATGATTGTACGATACAAAAAAGAGAGAAAATAGAATGTCTTCTAGGTTTATAGAAGACGAGAGAATGATGAAAGAGATTCAGGAGGAGGACTAGGGTTGAAACTACTCTATTACAGAAGAGAAATGAATCTGTAATCGGTGTAATTCTTCTCTTAGTTAATGAATCTGGTTGTATTGGTTCCAACTCTAGGCGGTACCAGAGCGGATTGCGATATCGAAGCGGGTTGCGGATTCACATAATCTGGTACCAGAGCGAGTACCGAATTTTTCAACAGTAATTAATTAAATTTAACGAAACTTTGAATTATTCGTTTATAATAAGTGTCGACAGCATCGGCATCAAGTGAGGTAACGAATAGCATTAATCTAACAACATTGTGACCCATTCGTGATTAAATTTCCTCTAATTCGTCTGGTGAAATGTCTCCTATCATACTATCCAACATAGTAGTTAAGGAAGGATACAACGTCGCTTTTAATGGCACTTTTCATATTATATATTAATCTGTGCATGGAATTATATCAACTATATATAGCCTTTTCAATCCTGTAACCTCTCCTTCACGGAAACTGATAATTACGTATAAATTTAAATAATGCAGTTAGAAACTATTTGAGAATTAATGTTGTAGTTTGAACTCGGAGAGAGTAAAATCAAGAAAAAAAAAAAAATTACATTAAAAGTAATTATAATATTATTTCATTAAAAAACATGCATACATGTAAGTTATAGCTGTTATATTTTTAATTACATGTATCTTTTTTTTTCTCCTTCAAAGGATATTAATTAATGTGTTATTCTTATCCTTGGTTATATCAGTATATATATATTTATATATGTTCTTGTGGATAAGGTACGTACGATGAGATTCACACGAAGAATATATGGCACATACGGCGCCACATATTCCTAACTTGGTTTCTGAATAACACATGAAAAAAAAATGTTGAAAATAATTTTCAATATATGTAAGACCATTTCATTTGATATTTTCGTGGTTTTAAAAACACGATGAACGACTTATTGTATTGAGATATTTGGGATAATAAATATTTAGTAAAATATAATAAAATAATTTTGTATATTAGAATTAATAATGTTAACAAAAAAGGTATTCATATACTTAACTTTTATGTAAGATAGAAAATTTTAACTGAATTTTATTAATTATTTCTTTATAGAATAATTAATTATTTGTTACAAAGAAGTGTAAGAGAGAGAGACCTGTTTGTCGTATTACTTGCTCGTTGATGTCGCAGTAGAAGTGGTTCCAGCTATTCCACCTAAATGAAAATTATATATATATATATATAGTTATTAAAATAAAACAAGTCCAAAAAAAAATCTAATTAAATAAATTTAAATTGAGGTATTTAATTAATTCTCTTTTTTTTTTTTAAACAACAAAAGTTTGGAACTTAATTATTATTATTTTAAAACCAAAGTGGAGTGGAAAAAGAAGAAACAAAAGTCAAATTACTCGACTTTTTGAACCAAATGGTTGTAGTAGGTGACTACATATTTCCTCTAACCCAACTACTCAATTATTATTCAAACCTCCTCCTCATTGAAACTTTTTTGTACACTCTATATATATATATATATATATATATATATATATATATATATATATATATATATATATATATATATATATTTAAAAGTACAAGATAAATTATATTTGTGAATTTTTTTATTATTGAATTTGTATTGAGATTTGTGCAATTATAAAGTCAACTAAAAAGAAAAAAATATAAAATACAATTACACAAATTTCAATACAAATCAATAATAAAAAAATTATAAGCATGATTGGACTTGTACTTTTAAAAATATATAAACTCTACTCTTTCTCTCTCTCTCTCTCTCTCTCTCTCTCTCTCTCTCTATATATATATATATATTTATTTTTTTTTTCCTTTGTATGTCATCTTTGAATGCATAGGCCAAACTTATTATTTTTTAACTAAATAATTCTCCAATTATTAACAATCTGAATTTAATTCAAAATGTAATTCCATCAATTGGAAATTAAAGCTATGCCTTAATTAATTAACCACACAAATTTATCCCTTTTTTTAGTTCCTCGAAAAAAGTGAAAATAATATTTTCTAAAAAAAAAACTCTTTGTCTACCGCTTTTATTGTCCATATAAATAATTCAAATAGGAATAAATTAATGCCTTCTTTTCATTGAATCTAGAAAAATAAACTTTTCAGAAAACCTACGGATTTCGTAGTCGAAAATTATTTATTTAGAAACTAATAAATACATCTTTAGTAAGTGATTTAATTTTGAATAACCACTATTATTGTTATATACAAGAAAACATAGCTTTCACTAAATATGCTATTTTATCTCTTCTACTTTCTACTATTTTCTGCTTAAAAAAATAAAAATACATCAAACTTTCACAATTAAATTTTCTAAAATAACCAACAACAATCATAGAGAATTTTTAAGCGAATCTAAAATCAAAATGTCGATGACAAAAATACCGTCACTTTTGTAGTGTGGATATATGTCCGTTGCTAGGGTGTATAACAACATATTTTGTAATGTGTCCAAAAATGTGTCCCTATAATCTAATTTTGGATATAGTTGGAATATATATATAACACTTATACAAAAGTGTCACAAACATGTATTCCTATAACCTAATTTTTGTTGTAGTACTGCAACAACCATTAATCACACGTATGCACTATCTTACATCATGTGTATATATATATATATATATATATATATATATATATATATATATATATATATATATATATACACACACACACGTATGTGCATGGTTAATTACGTAGGAACACTACTATACAATATATTTTATGCCTTATTGAAAATATAAATATATATATATATATATATATATATATATATATAATATATATATATATATATATATATGTATGTGTATTTACCCCATTTGAGGAGTTCCACCAAGGCCATTCTCTAAAGCGGCCCTTCTTCGACGCCGCATGATCGCCTCCGTCGAATTCGAACCTCCGATGATCCTGGCCCCCATCACGGCCGTCGAAATCGCGAGGAGGAGGAGGAGGAGGAATAAGAGAAGGGTTTCATGTGCCCTATAAGCCATAGCTATATATATATACACACACAAGCAAGCACTTAGTTCTCTCTAAAAGTGCTTCTCCTCGATCCCCCACTCCTATGTAATTACTATACGCTTGTGATAGAGAGTTTGAGGAGAGCCAATGCCCCAATACACTTTATATAGGGGACTCACTACATGTTGGAGGGAGTAGTAGTGGACCCCCCACTTAAACAAACAAAAATATATATAAATTTACTCCCCTCAGTTTTTTCACTGGGGACCTTCCTTTTTTTTGTCTCAGTGGTGGGAACTTTCCTTGCATATAAGTTCATAAATTCATGCACTGTATCACCACGAACCAAAATTTAGTGGGCTTGTTCATGTTCATTATGAAACTGTTTTATTCGCAGTTTATCATTCGACGCACGCACGTATTATAGAATTCTAGCTAGAAGAAGGTCTCTTCGCATTTGAACCACCACTGATTCTGATTTTTGTGTACATTGGCTAATTAGTTTGTAAATTTTCGTTGTCTCGTGTTCTTACTCTCATATATATATATATATATATATATATATATTATTGCTTTCAAGCTAGCTAGTGTGACACTCATCTTTACTGTACATGTATTAAAGTGTTGTCTCAAAGGTATTTATTACAAAATTAAACTTTGTATTCAAATCCTCTCTGTTTAGAGCTTTGTTTTCTAAATTTTTTTGAAAAAACAAATTCTATTATATAATTCTAATTAATTTTATCAGTACATAAAAAAAAAAAAAAAAAAAAAAAATATTTTAAAACAAAATCGTTCATATTTGTTATGTTCAGTTGTTGGGTCCAGTTGTTACGCACGTCGAACACCGAGAATACCCATTCCTCAAATCAACGCTTGCCACGTTTTATTAAAAGACACGTGGCAGATGGAGATAGGGTGACGATCCTGTGCGGTGTTTTGGGGCGGTGGATGATGCCCCTGGGATTGGTATCCTCGTCACGGGGGGGTCGTGGAGTGAACCGGGTTTGAAAAAGGGTTTCGGGTCGCCCGAATAAGTGTACGTGTTCGGTGGAGCACGGCGTTTTGCGGTTTGTCCGTTGCAAATACCCATTTGGGGATGACCCTCACCCTCATCTGTCCCCACCACCAAATTCACCGAATCTAGCCTACGAATGCAAATGGATTCGGTCGGTGGAGCCCTTGCACCCGATCCGCTTGAATAGCACGGTTAATAGAGAAAAAAAAAAAAAAAATTAAAAATCAAAGATTCGCTCGGATTGGGTTAAAAAATAGAGTAAAATGTATAAATATATATATTGATCAGTTTTGAATAAAACTGAGCATAATAAATAGAAAAATAATTAATCAGTTCCTAATATATTCCGACCAATTAAAATAATGGACAGTAGAAGCATAACTCATTAGAGTATTGAGTTGTAAAATTCATTTTCTATTTGATTTGCTTATTAATAAGCTAGTTCGCGAACAACAAGCGATATTGTAATTAGTATTAATGAATGAAAAGTTGAAAAAATAAAATAAAATTTTAATTTAATAATTAAAGTTTACAAAAATATAAATTATTTTACATTTGAATTAGTCTAAATAATTTAAATAATAAATATTTATAATATATATATATGAGCTCATTTCGAATCGAATATGAAGTCATTTTTAAACAGCAAATTAAACTATATGAAGTCGATCGAATGGGAATAATTGAATTTCATTTTAAGTCGAACACAAACTGAACTGACAGCAAAAATATATATTAGAAATAGATCTAAAAAGAGCAAAAAGTGGTCGTGATTAGACAAAGATGGAGCGGAGAAAAAGAAAGAGCATAAGATCATGGCGATCAAACAAAGGTGGAGAGGAAGACACAGCGTGCAAGGATATCGCTATCGCGTCTGCGCTGGTTACGGCAAACACAGTGTTGTACCTCTCCATTTGGCATAGCACTAACGAATTATATATAATATAGTAGATAAAAAATAAAAAATAACTTAATTTATATGTTTAGATCTCTTTTTGTTAAATTACGTGTACTTTTTAAAATTCAAAAGTAATTATTTTTTCTAAAAATTAAACAAACTAAAATTACTTTTTTGAGGAACCGATCTAGTTGAGATCTAAAAGCAACAAAAATAAATGGATGGATGTGGACGTGCATGTATATATGGATGTATATATATATATATATATGTATAGTGCTCAATGGATAATTGGGTGCCCATTTTCTAATTAAATGGAGCTTTCCCGTGTAACGCATGTTCTTTCATTATTATTGGTGATGGGTGAACAAACCTAATAAACATTTGACTATGCGTTTCTCTCACTAGAGAGAGAGTCAAACTATGTTGAGAGCAAGTAAGGTGGTGTTTGATTTCCAAGAAAATATTTTAAAATTGAGTTTTTTATCTAAAAATAATGAATGAAAAAGTTATTTCTTATGAAAAAAATACTAGTTTATTAGGCAAACAGTTTTTTATAGTACTACTATGATGAACCAAACGACTCCAATATAATTTTTTTTTTTGATATCTTTTGATTTGGGGACCATTTTGATTTGTGAATGTAAATCATATTCGACTAATCATTTGAGTAATATGATGTTACTCTAATTAAATCCCTTCGATTTCGTATGGCTGCGAAGAATCAGAGCAAAAGGTTCTGAGGTCGAGTTTCGCGCTTTAAACTTTCGGAAAATGTATAGCAGTTACAACAACAAGTCGTGTAATGTTATGGATTTTCATTTGATATCTTGGAATGTTGCATTAATTAAATTTGGACGATTAATTTGGGTTTATGTAAAACTTGGCCAAAAACTTGTGTTGAAACTCAAATTGAAATGGGTTTGGTTCGAATTCGAGTTAAATGATACAAACGATTTTAATTGGTTCATTGGAACATCTTAGCCAAATGATAAGCTTTGTACGTAAGTTCCAAACTCCACTTCATTTTCAAACTAATTAATACAAGCAACACCTAATTCAAAGCCCATGATGTGGAGCTTATCCATTAAAAGCACACATTGCGTGGCATATGATGTGTTAGGATTTTGATTAGATTTGTAACTGAATCCTAGTTGGATTAAGATAATATTTAAATCTTAAAGAAATAAGTTTGTTAAGATTTAAATATTAATTAGAATAAAAATCTATTTAAACTAGGATTTGGATAGCTTTTGATGTAAGCTATAAATATAGCTTATTATTTTAATGTGGTGTTATGGCGACGGTGGTGGTAATACCCATGGAGGTGGTGGGGGCTAGGATTTAGCCACACCCATGTAGTGGTATCTACACCCACGGTGGTGGTAACACCCAAGGAGGTGGTGGGGGCTAGGATTTAGCCACATCCATAGTCTTCTAGGTTTATAGAAGACGAGAGAAGTGAGTCTTCTAGGTTTATAGAAGACGAGAGAAGGGTGAGAGAGATTCAGGAGGTAGAAGAAAAGAGGAGTCGGTGTAATTCTTTTCTTGTTAATGAATCTTATTTCATCCGCATATTTTCTGTTTTGTTTTTCTTCTCCTTGGTGATTGTGCTAGTTCCAGTTATATTAAGAGGACGGGTTTTTGGTAAAAATCCGATTTGACGTTTTCGCTGCGGAATCCCAACACTAGGCGGTAGCGGTGTGGATTGCGGTACCGAAGCGGGTTGCGGATTCAGAGAATCTGGTACCGGGGCGAGTACCGGATTTTTCCAACAATTGGTATCAGAGCTAAAGGTTGGCGATCCTCAGGAGATATCGACATCAGAGTACTGGATTATCGATCATCACGGGAGACGAGCATAGTTTGATCTCAACGTGTTGGACTAGAAGGTATGTAATTTTTCGGCTTCAGGTGGAGCTAGAGAGTCCAAAAGCGAGATCGGAGATGCAGTCGCTCAAGGTGGAGCGAAGGAGAGCTCGATGTAGCGATTGAAGACTACAAATCAAATCAAGGTGGAGATTTGTTAGGATTTTGATTAGATTTGTAACTGAATCCTAGTTGGATTAAGATAATATTTAAATCTTAAAGAGATAAGTTTGTTAAGATTTAAATATTAATTAGAATAAAAATCTATTTAAACTAGGATTTGGATAGCTTTTGATGTAAGCTATAAATATAGCACATGTGTTATTATTTTAATGTGGTGTTATGGCGACGGTGGTGGTAATACCCATGGAGGTGGTGGGGGCTAGGATTTAGCCACACCCATGTAGTGGTATCTACACCCACGGTGGTGGTAACACCCAAGGAGGTGGTGGGGGCTAGGATTTAGCCACATCCATAGTCTTCTAGGTTTATAGAAGACGAGAGAAGTGAGTCTTCTAGGTTTATAGAAGACGAGAGAAGGGTGAGAGAGATTCAGGAGGTAGAAGAAAAGAGGAGTCGGTGTAATTCTTTTCTTGTTAATGAATCTTATTTCATCCGCATATTTTCTGTTTTGTTTTTCTTCTCCTTGGTGATTGTGCTAGTTCCAGTTATATTGAGAGGACGGGTTTTTGGTAAAAATCCGATTTGACGTTTCCGCTGCGGAATCCCAACACTAGGCGGTACCGGTGTGGATTGCGGTACCGAAGCGGGTTGCGGATTCAGAGAATCTGGTACCGGGGCGAGTACCGAATTTTTCCAACATGATGCATTATCTTGTTCACAAATTCTTGGAACTTATCAACTACAAATATTTTTTGGCATGTTGTTGAGGGTTCTAAGGATGAACACAATAAGTGCTTTCGCATGCAGATTAGAGGATATATATACACTGAGGATAACACACATGGCATAGATATCATACACTGGATAGTGACATCTTATTAGTGTTTTGATAGATATGCCACATTTCCTTTCAGAAATTCAAAAAAAATAAAATAAAATAAGTGTACTTTAAATTCCATATATTTGCAAGCGATCGATCACCAACTTATTCGCGACGATTCAGTAATAAACATGTTCTAGCTAGTAGTCATTTTCAAGCTGATCAATCACTAATACTTAATTGCAAGTGATTGCGAATTTGTGTTCGAGACGATTTGAATGATCCCTCTTTCGTCTTGTGAGTTTAGTTTTGTTGTAGCTCTCGCACACGATTGTGCTAAACTGCGATCTTAGTATGAGTTATTATTAGATGAGGAGAAAATCGAAGATGCGGTATTATATTCATATATTATTATTTGTTTTGGCAATAGTAGTGTGCTAGTGCGCGCGCAATTTGTTACTGAGTTTGTAAATATTTTCAAAAAATAATTTCATATCAAATAGAATAAAAAATATAATGAGAAATATAAAGATTTTTTTTTTTTATAATAATAACTAAACTAAAATATTTTGAATCTATTATTCGTGTCCAATGAAATATTAGATATATGAGTATAGATTAGGGAGGTCAATATGTATGGATAATTAAAATTTTATTTGAACCCAAATTCGAACCGGGACAAATTCATTCCAAAATTCGATTTAATTATTGGTCAATATGCCCAATGCTTAACGGATTTAATTTTAGATACGGATATAAAAAATAAAATTCGACATGTTTGAATTCAAGTATGAATTTTATCTGTATCTGATCCGAACCTGAATTAAATTTACATTATATAATATATATATAAATATTTAATGTTATATTTGAATTTGTATTTTAAAATTTTAGATTTAATACAATAGGTTTTGAAATATGGTAAAGAGAATTAATTATTTGGAATTGTGATTTTTAGTTTCGGGTTCAGGTTTCAGATTTTGGTTGGATTCGAATCTAGATATGAATTTTTATAATCTGATGGAAACGGATTAGGGTTGGGATTTGAATTTTAAAAAATGTACTCCGAATCCGACCCGTTGACATCGGTAGTATAGATTCTAGGGGTGGTTGACTATTGGAAAATTATTATTTGGATCCTTGTAATATATGCTTATATAAACTTAGTCCATTAAGGACCAATTAAAGCCCATTTCAACTACTTACAAATCAACCCAGGCCCATATTCCTAATTCAATTTAAGTCCAAGTAATAAAATAGCAAATTATGTTGATTTTTGAATTGGACCAGATCCGTTTAACTTTCTCCTAACAAATTTATAAATCTGCAAAGCAACATTCAACAAAATTCAAAAAATTTATTTGCATCAACGAAAAAAGTGTTCGAAACTGTTTGTAACTGTAAAGGTCTAAGTTTTGTTGAAAGAAACAAGAACATACTGAGAAGCAGCATAAAAAGCCATTTACTATATATTAGCAGAAGCAGATAAAGGAGCAGCACAAGTTCTCATCAACAGCAGAGTAGCTTTCGGCGAATTCGCGACAAGTTTTATTCAATTCGTCTTAAGATCACACATCAAAATGATCCAATTACATCCAATTTTACATGTACTCTTTAGGCAAACTAACTGCTACTCGTTTGCAGCGGTGTTAACACGAACATCCTGCACGAATGCGGGCCTACGGTGAACTTCAGTTTGTTTACGAACTTCTTCTCCAGTGCCTTATGCTGCAGAAAACAAATGAACTCTCTAAGCCTGAACTTATAAGCCGAAGTTTTGCGAAAACAAAGAAACTGAGAACTAATAGTACCTTCCATAGGTCTCTTACTTCGACCTTCGTCTCAGGGGGGATACCGATATCGTCCCAGTGCGCGGTGATAGGGCTCTCATTTAAGGACCGGTTCAACAACACGACCGCCGTCCTATAACCGGAAAGAGGCGCAGCCCAAATCTGCAAAGGAGAGTAAGTTACCTACTGATTTCAACTTTACAAAATGGCACACATTATTGAGCAGATCTTAGATAACACAGCAAATGGCCAACCTCCAGGTCTCCTTCCATCCTCACTTTCTTCGCTTGAATGCCGAGAGGATCTGTTCATTCAAAAGATCAAGAGATGCACATTTAACTTAGTCGAAAAGCGATACAAATTTCTAATAAGAAACAGTTTGGCGACCTTGGTTAACCGCGATGACTTCCTTGTTACCGAGGATATCGAAAGTCTCCTTTGATAAATCCCGAACATCGCATCCGATGAGAAGGGGAGCCTTTTGTAAATGAATGAACAATTAGCTAGCTAGATCTTCTATCAGTGATGAAAATAATTATAGATGGCACAAATTTGTTATAAACTGCTGATAATAGAGTACCTTGGAAATAGCCCATATGCTGAAATGAACAATGTATTCATCCTCGGTCATCCCTCCATTTCCTACCTCGAGCATATCTGGGTCTGATGATCAATCGAAACAGATCAGAAAAACTGCGTCAGATTTCGTCCTTCTTCGAGTTTACTGCATGGTACACGTACAGCGCAGCTTCGAATACGTTTCAGATACATGTAATGAACGTAGAAAAAGGACTGACCATTCCAGCCACCGGGCCTCGCATGATCAGCATACACTTCATTTTGGTCGGCCCTCGACACCATGCTGCGACAAAAATAAATAAGAAGCCACTCAAGCCAATTTATCAAGATTTATATCTTTTTTGTTACCTGTCCCATAAATCTTGTATGTCATTAGTTGTTCTCCAGCTATTTCCGAGCTTGTCGCCCCACAATGCAGGGTGCATATCCCCCCTAAACATCGCATTAACCGAGCGTAAACAATCGTGTAGAGTGTAACAAAAACTTCACCTATGATTAAAGCATTGCAGCATTGCTGTACCATTCGCATAAGGAGAAAAAGATCGGTCGACCAGTCGTCATAAGGGCGCGAGTCATCACCGGGTATCTACAAACATCTTGTTTGTGTGAATAATAAGAAATCGACAACTTGGATTCGAACCACTCGAATAAGAACAAAAAAAAGCATATTACCGCTCCATCGGCTTCAGATCTCCGTTGTTACAGTTATCATACTTCAAGTAATCTATTCCCTGCAATCCGAAACCAATCAAGCCAATTTAATAAGTGTTTGAACTTTGAACATCAAATCTCTCTCCTTACCCACGAGGCGAACGTATCAGCATCTTTCTGCTCATAACCAAGTGATCCAGGCATCTGTTTGCTGCATGTCTGGTATCTGCAGTGATCAGAAACAATCAACTCAAATTTCTTTTGGGCCAAATTAGTTTGCTGAAAGAGTTGAATTAGGTGACATTTACCCTGCATCAGAGTATATCCCCAGCTTTAAACCTTTGCTGTGAACATAATCTGCAAGAGCCTTGATTCCTGAGGGGAATGTTGCTCTATTTGGTACTAAATAACCCTGGATATACATGCAATTCGTCCAATTCGTCGTCGAAAGAGAAATTTTCACAACTCGGTAATAAAAAAATTGCGCTAGTAATTAAATTAAAGCTAAAAAAATTAGCTATAAAGCTATTAAAAACATTAATAGCCATAAAACTCTTTACTTAACTATCATTTGTAACTTGACAATTTGTTAAATTTGTGTTCATAATCACCAAATTAAAGAAAAATCATGGACAAACCTCCGAATCGCGATTGTTCTCAGCCCAGCAATCATCTGAATCACAAAAAATAGCCAAAATTTTTCATCATTTGATCTTTGTTTTTTTTCTTTTTTTCTTTTTTCATTCAATGCATTTAGAATGCAAAAGTGTATAATTAAAAAAATAAAAAAATAAAAATAAAAAAGAATCACCAATGTTCACATATCTATATCCGAGCTTTGCAAGGCCAGTTGAGACTAGTGCATCAGCTGTTACACACACACACACACAAAAAAAAAAGAAAAAAAAAAATCAAAATTAAGTTATTAAGTTTCTAAAATTCTTAATTATGTGTGATTCTTTAATTACCTGTTTCTTTTATAACAGTTTCATTGATAAAGCAATTGAAGTGATTCCAACTATTCCACCTGCACTCATCATGCACACAATTCACATAATTGACATTAACAAATTTTTTATAAAAAAAAAAAAAAAATATAGGCTATATATTAAATTTACTATTGTGTTACTAAAAAAATCGATTTGGAGATAAGTAATAAAAATTTATAAAATATTAGTGGTAAATGTAACAATTAAATTTAAAAGCTTTTAAAATATATATTATCTAAAAAAAAGAGTAAAAGAATAATAATAATAAAAATATTAATATACCCCATGGGAGGAGTAGCTCCGAGTCCATTGGACAGCAAGCTCCTGCGACCGTCCGATTCCGCGAGATCTCTTTGTGATTCGGTGCCCATCCATAATCCAACGGCGTACGCTAAGCCCAGTATCACCTTCATCCACACAACACATCTCTTCCCCATCCTCTCTCTCTCTCTCTCTCTCTCTAAAAATTCTAATGCCTTAATAAGATGATTCTCTCTCTCTCTCTACCTGCTTAATATTTATAGTAATACACAGTACACTTAAGCCAACACTACAATATATATATATATATATATATATATATATATATATATATATATATATATATATATATATATATATATATATAATTTTTTTATATTTAATAATACTTAAATATATTTTTAATATAGTTTAATATTATATTTGAAAATATTCATTAAATCGTTTACAAATAAAAAATCTATCAAATATCAATAAAATATATTTTAATATTTTAAAATATTGAAAAACTAAATTTAATAATAATAATTTTTATTTAATAAATTAATTTGATATAATAAAAAATTTATATAATAATAATTTTTAAAATATCAAAATTTATTATATTATAGAAACGTCTCGAAACATTTTTTAAACTTCGTCTAAAAAACAAGAGAGATGTGATGGATATACTTTTGGATTATACTATTTTTTTTTTAATTTTTTTGAAAAAAAAAATGAGTAATAAAAAAAAAGGTTAAATTATCTTCTTCTTTTTTTTTTTTTTTTACTTTAATTACGTCGACTCCAACAAAAATATGTTCAATTATAATCTTTAAAAAAATTAATATTTAGATTTTTTAAAACTGTTATCATTTTTTTTGTGTGTGACTAAAATGTTTCCATTATTAAATTCACCTGTGGCGAGTGATCGATGGAATATTATTCATTGGGGATTAATTATCGGGTACGAATCAGGTAACTCCGATCCAAATCGAAAGGTCCTGATTAATTGTATGGATTATATAAGACCTCGTATGGATGAGGTTGAGGTTGTTGGACGAATATTTTTATAATATTTTTATGTAAGTATATATATATATTCTAGTAAAGATATATATAGCGATACTATTAATAATAAGTGTAAATATTTTTATCATAAATATTTTTAAAAAAATTTAAAAATATTATTATAGTATAATTTTATTATAGTAAGTTTTTTTTTTTATGAGTTCGAAATAAAAAATTTTTAAAAAATAATAATTCTGCTCAGTACAATTAAATTTTTTTAAAAAATAAAAAATAAAAAATATTAAATAAGAATAATAATAATTGCAGTAGTTTGGAAGCTTCCTATTAAAGTTTTATCTCTCCAAATTTATTATACCTATTGAAAAACTTAATAAAAAATTATCGCATCAGAGTAAAATAAATAATTGCAAAGTTTTGTAAGTGGTGACCCAGGTCAAATTAGTTATTAATGCATTCACGTAAATGGGACTTTAATATGTGTTCAATGAAGGGTCTAGAGTACATGTCACATGGGGTTAGGTTTTCTAAACATTTAATTTGAATTCAACCATGAAAAACTAAGTGCTTTGATGATGTATAATAATTGATGGAAATTATAGAACAAAATTATTTTTATCAAAATTACCTAATTTTTACTTCTTTAATTGGATTCTTTTATGTGGAATCAATTTCCTTTTGGTCAGGGTTTTTAAGGATTATTAATTTTGAGTTTGAATAGTCTTAATGAGTCATGTTTTGTGTTGTTGATTTAGATAAATTAATAAAGAGAAAGATACATGAAAAAAAGAAGAACTAAGAATTAAGAAAGACAATTTGAATTCAAACCAACAACATATAAAAAAATAAAATAAAGAGTAAGGGCTTCTTAAGTAATCATGTTATATGATTAAATTTGATTTTATCAAATAAATCTGACGAATAAATTTGTGATGTTCAATTCATACGCCTGTTTGATCCAAGAATATAATTTTTATTTGTTTTATTTCAAATATTTGACTTATAGTGTAATTAATTAATTAGATTTTGTTTGAAATTATAATATATATATATATATATATATATATATATATATATATATATATATATATATGGAGAGAATATATATAGTAAAAAATATTGTTTTTTTTTTTTTAAAAAAAAGAGTGTGTTTAGTACTTTGAGAGGAGCTATTCAATTGTTGGATTCGAACACTACCGCTCCACATATATTGATCAAAATAAAAAGTCTATAAATCCACGTGGATTGGTTGGTAACTACAAATGCAATAAAATAAAAATAATAAAGTGCATTAATTGTTTCCACGTAGAACTGCGACTGTAGTAAAAGTTAGATCCGTGTTTCCCTCTTGATGACAAAGTTGAGACCAATCCAGAGGTGGAATTATTCAAGAATTAAAATTATAATGTTGTATAAAATAATCTGAAACAATAAAAGCTATGCTACATATATATTTCAAATAGAATATATATCATACATTTCATCCCATTCAAAAATAGTGACTTATCCATCATTCATTTCGAAGTGATCGATGGATATGTATATGTAGCAAAGCTTTTATCGAGCAATACTACTTAAACACTCCAAAAGGGGTGTATCACACATCCCATCCATCTAAGGTTGAAATATTTTTTAAGAGTCACTTTATAAATTGTGAAGTGATCCCTCACAACAACTCATCCATTGGATAGATAGAATATATAATGTACACTCATTTTAAAATGTATTTTCTTTTTCTAAATGATCATACTCTGATCAGTAACTGGACAAAAGCTACATACTTTTATGTCTCAACAACCAGAAAAGTCACAAAAAAAAAGCAGTGACCATAGATGGACAGAATATGTACCAAAGAGAGAAGATTCCATATTGAAAGTGAGCTAATGGTGGACCTGACTGTTTTGTATGCAGGAAAAAAAAAAAAAAAATGTATGGTGAGTAGTTTTAAATTTGTAGACTCCTCTCAGTGATTGATAGCAATGCATGCCCACACAATTAGTGCTGTTTTTAATTAATTTTGAGTTGTTATGGTTTCTATTGGGGCCTGATAATGGGCTACAATGGGCCTGGATTGAATATTTTTTTTTTTTTTTTTTTTTTTTTTTTTTTTTTTTTTTTTTTTTTTTTTTTTTTTTTGAGAGAAAAGAAAAATAGCTCCCAATCCATTTCATTCATTTGGCAAAAAAATTTAACTATAAAGAGGTAAGATACATTTCTAAAAAAAAAAATAAAATACAATAAAATAGAACACATATCACACACACATGGAGCCGGCACTAATCCAACTAATTCTATTCCCTCCATAATTTTTATATTCGTTTAACGACCAATAACAGATCTGACGATTTGTTTCGAAAGATAACATTATTTCTTTTCTACCATATTATTCACCAACAAACTGCAATTATAGCAAGATTTTTCATCATAGCCTCTTAATTGTCGTTTCTCAACAAGTGCTTTCAAACTTCTCTAATTTTTAGATTTGCTGACCATTAAAAATTTATTAAAAATATATTTTATAAATAAATAATCATCAGTCTCAACATTATTGCCGCATGTACAACACGCATTACGATTTTCCCGATTTTTTTTTTTTTTTTTGATTAAGTCATCGACCATTTATATTTATTTTTTCGGCTTTAAAAAAATTCTGATAGTTTTTATTTTCATATATTTTGTAAATTTAGTGCTGTGGCATGCGAAATTTTCTGTGGCACTCATCTATCTCTATACACTATGGGGCGAAGCTTAGAAGGCTCCTCCGCACTTCACGCTGAGCGGGCTCTCTCACGGGTCATCGCCGTACATGGAAAAAGTTGCCTCTCCCTCTGCTTTCTCTTTTTGAGAGCTCTCACGGGTCTCTCTCCCTTGCTTTCTCTTTTTGTCATCTCATTGGAACTCCCCCTCTGATTTCTCTTCTCGCGAGGCGTTCTCCTGACCAACTCCGCGGTTCTCACCGACTCTCACCGGCTCTGTTTCGGGTTCTCTCTCTCCCTCTGATCTCTCTTTTCACGAAGCCCTCTCCTTACCAACTCCGCTCCCTCACCGGCTCCGTTTCGGAGTTCCCGCCGCGACATGGGCTCGCTACCTCCGCCGCGGCATGGCCTCTTCTCACCAACTCTCACCGACCACAGGGTAGATATACCTACTACCCGCCGAGGCGTTCTCCTGACCAACTCCGCGGTTCTCACCGACTCTCACCGGCTCCGTTTCGGGTTCTCTCTCTCCCTCTGATCTCTCTTCTCGCGAAGCCCTCTCCTTACCAACTACGCTCCCTCACCGGCTCCGTTTCGGAGTTCCCGCCGCGGCATGGGCTCGCTACCTCCGCCGCGGCATGGCCTCTTCTCACCAACTCTCACCGACCACAGGGTAGGTATACCTACTACCCACCCCCCCTCTCTCCTTCTCTCCCTCTCCCTCGCTCCTCTGGTCCGTCGCGGATTATCTCCTATTCCTGTTGCGGAGTTGCCGTCGCGTCGCGTCGCGGCATGGTGGCTCCGCCGCGGAGACGTGCCTTTTCCCTCTCCCTGTTCCTGGCTGCTTACCTCATGGTGTGCTTTCTACCCTCTTCCGTACACCTCTCTTAATTACTCTGGGGTGATTTGCTCACTACTTAACATTTCTCATTTTAACTTTTAGCTTTCTTAATATATGTACTTGATCATGAGCTAACGCTGTTTTTTAGTACAAGAGGCCTCTCATTGTATAATAAATTCCGGGTCCTCCTTTGCCTGTGAGTCTATTTTAGCTATTGTATTGATGATCTCGCTCCCCAATTTTCTCTACTATTGTTGCTTACGTTTTTCCTTCTCAACAGGTGGGAACTCTCCAATTCCATGTAAGGATGGATGGATCCACTTTGGACTTCCCTGCGTTTGCTTGCTTCTCTTATTTACTGCTTCTCTTTTTCCTGTCCTGGTTTTTTTTTTTTTTCTTTTTTTTTTTTGCTTGCTTTTTCCTAGCACGCAGGTGTTGTTTGTTATTTATTTCCTCTACTCTCATAATATTGCTTGCAGCAATTGTTCCAAAATAATTATGCTAAGTAGTATACAGCTGACTATACTTTGGCAAATACGGGGAAGGAAGGTTTACTTCCTTTGAATTAAGCAGGGTTGGTTTTCTTTGGTCATGCAGCTGCGGTAATTCTGGGTACTTCTCTTCTTCTTCTCTCTTTCTTTTCTCCCCCCCCCCCCCCTTTTTTTTTTATAAGCAATGATGATACAAGGAAAAAAAAAGAAAAAGGAGGATTAAAAAAAAAAAAGAAAAGATAGCAAACTGTGGAATGGCAATAATTTGGCCAGTCATTCGAGCCAGGGTATTGCGCGTGTATTATCTGGATGGCCTATAATGTATGCAACCATTTGTGCATCGCCAATGGGTGTGCAAAATCTGGATGGCCTACAATGTAGGCAACCATTTTATGCGTCGCTGATATTCTCCACAGTATTCTGAGCCTTATACTAATTTTTCTCGCTATCTTCGCTCCTATTTATTTATTCTTGATTTTCGCTGTGGTTTTATTTGGATTTCCTTATATATATATATTTCGGGATTTCATCTTCAAAAGATGCCTACATTCGCTGTGGTTTTATTTGGATTTCCTTATATATATATATTTCGGGATTTCATCTTCAGTATATACTAAAAGAAGGTAAAGAGGGGATGCAAAAGATCTCTTGATTACACACCCTGGCAGGAATTAATATCAGCTTACTTGATGCAGTGGCTGCCAAGTAAAAGAAGATATAGTTCTTTTATTCTCCAAGGTAAATAATGGTGCTTTGATAAGGTAAACAAATATTTTTACCTACTTTATTCCCCCTTTTTTTCTTGATTTGTTCTTATTTAGAATCCTCTAAAAGTTGAGATATTTGTTGATTTTCCCTGATTGTTGGTTTGTTTGGCTAATCTATTTAATAAATCTTCGACTTTGAGGTGCTCTAGATCGATGGAACAGTTTGTTGTTGATACTGGAATGTGATAATTTAAATATAAAGGATTTAAACATTACAAGCCATCAATATGATGGCTAATGATTTTTCTGAGCTTATGCTATTTAATGGTTTTGCAAAATCTGGACTGTAACACACAGCAAATTTTAATTTATCAATTCATCCAAGAATAGTGGAGCTCTTTGTTCTGTTGGATTCAACAGTGAATATGCTTGAATCTGGGCACCTCCTATTCTTTGTACACACCTTACTACTTTTACTATTGGAACCCTAATTATGAAGTATATAGTTCTAAAACACTTATTTCATTTTTGTCTATCAGGAGCTGCCTATGCTCAGGACTGGACCTGGATTTCACCCTTCAACAGTCCATCTTTGTTTTGCCGCCTAAAAGCAGTGGATACTTAATCAGTCCTGCTGGTTTAAGTGCTATTGTCTTCTTAATGTGTTTTAATTTGTGGGGGTCTAAAAGAATAACAATATACGTCCTCGAGTTATACAGGTTTGACTCAAAATATTGCTCTGTGGACTTATAAATTTAATATTTGGGTGTATAGGAAATTCGATTTCGGGTAAGAATGCTGGTCATATTGACATATGTGTTTGTGGTGTGTCCAATTTCAGCTTTTCTGATAATTTTGCTGTTACAATTTGGTGTTCAGTTTGTTCCTGATGCTGCATCACTAATGTTTACACTTTTAGAGAAATATTTTGGATTGTTTTGCATACATCTTTTCAGGTATGCTAATATTTTACACCAGGACCTATCTACAGCACCGGAGTACTATGATGATTCGCTCCTAACATGTAGTTTCAGTCATAAAATATTGTTCGCAGTTCGTTAATACTTGGTGTGTGCTATACACACCGTATTAATAGTCATCTTTCTTCTGGGTTTGGTGCAGATGGCTTATCGATCCACCTCTCGAAATTGTTGTTCCTGCCAAGCACACTCCATGGGCTGATACCAATTCAGAACTTTCATTCGAGCAGGACCGGCGCTTCTCAAGAGAAAATAGATCAAGGCTGAAAAGGAAGAGCGAGCCCCAAAGGCAAGACTAATTAGTTATGTGTGTACATAATAAGCTGCATTGCTCTATACTTGGAGTAGGTTTAGGATCTTAATGCAGTTAAAAATTTTTGTTTGGCATTGGTCTACCAAGTCAAATACAAGAGGAGCAGCATCAGTTACAGAGAAACAAAAGCATCTATTGCGTGGACATAGTGCACCACATTACTCTTTTAGGCCCGACCGAAACCATGAATTATGGTATCGTACTTAATACGCAGTTCACTATTTTCCGATATTTTGAAAACTCATGAATGATCCACAAATGTTTGGTTATAAATACTAACAAACAATTATTGATTACGAATCCTGATCGTTTTCATTATGCCCTAAAACACTTATATCATTGTTGTCTATCAGGAGCTGCCCATGCTCAGGACTGGACCTGGATTTCACCCTTCAACAGTCCATCTTTGTTTTGCCGCCTAAAAGCAGTGGATACTTAATCAGTCCTGCTGGTTTAAGTGCTATTGTCTTCTTAATGTGTTTTAATAATTTGTGGGATTTTTTGCAGGGTATTAGGGCGAATCTGGACTTAGAACTGCGCCAGCTCCAAAAGTTGTTTATGCAACTGATCTTTTTAACATGCTCTCGATGGATGTCACAAGTGAGAAGGGATCAGAATCTTCTTCCAATGGTGATAATGGATGGGCGGAATTTCAGTGTAAGATCCGTTGCATAATCTAACTTCTCAAGAACCCATAAAAGGTTGTTTTGTTTATTTATTTTCTTTTTTTATCAAATCTTGTCTTTTGCAGCTACATCATAAGTGCTTCCTACTGCAGAGAAAACAGGCACTGCAAAACCAGTTGCTGAAAGCAAAGCTCAGTCTCAGTCAGGCCTTGAAGACTTATTCAAAGATTCACCAGCAGTGACTATTGCTTCAGTTCCAATGAAAACCCAATGAATGTGAAGAATGAAATCATGAGTCTCTTTGAAAAGGTCCACTTTTTAACTCATTTATATTTTTGTTTCAAAAAGAATGCTGCTATTGATCATTCCCTACTGTTTTAAAGGACTTCGCCCTGTTTGGTTAGAGCATGAGGGAAATTTGGTTTAGAGTCTGTGTACTCAGTGCTGTTTGTAATCACTATTTTTGTTCATTCTCCAATTTTGTTGTATAGGAATATCAAAAAACAAGATGTACTTTCGGACCATCAGTGTGAGTACATAGTGCGGATGAGGTAGAGGGCGAAACTTTTAACCAAAACAGCAACCACTATGTTATTTCAAATTTTGGCTGAAGAAAACTTTGCGATATACTCTCTGAAACTCTCAGCTGGATGGAAGCCTGATTATACTAGCTGAAATCCGCTTGATCTATGGGGATCTATATCAGCTTATTTCTTGAGAACTAACCTTCTCTATAGGAGCATTCATGATCACAAATAGTATTTATTTCATGTTTGAGCAGCCAATTTGAGCAGGACATACTTGCACTCATTCGGTCAGATTTGATCACAAAACTACTATTTACAGGAATCCGAAGTTACCTTTTCCCCTAATAGTAGGCAAGTTGGCTAATATAACTCTTTGTTGAACTTATCTGGTGTATACTTGCCTACATAAGACATAAATATTTAGCTTTAAGTGTGAAGCCCCACTTCCCAGGGGGTCACCCATCCTAGAACTACTCTAGCTCTAGCACGCTTAACTCTCATGTTCCCTTGGATCTTGCTACCATCCAAAATGCTATAGCCGGGTTAGAGATTTTAGTCCTATTATATCATTTATATAGAGGACTAATCCAAATTCCGGGGGTGTTACATTCTTCCCCCCTTTAAGCCCTGACGTCCACGTCAGGCTCAAGCACACTCACAAGCACCAGGCGATGTGAGACTCGTCTCGCTAGCCTTAGCCGACCTTGTGAGGAGCTGCACTCCACTCACAACGGTCATTAGCCGGGGAGCCTCGCTCTACCCGCTATATAACCTTGGCTCAGCCGAGACTCATCTCACATTTCCGGCTGGTGAATGTCTCTGATACCAACTGTGACGCCCCACTTCCCAGGGGGTCACCCATCCTAGAACTACTCTAGCTCTAGCACGCTTAACTCTCATGTTCCCTTGGATCTTGCTACCATCCAAAATGCTATAGCCGGGTTAGAGATTTTAGTCCTATTATATCATTTATATAGAGGACTAATCCAAATTCCGGGGGTGTTACATTAAGTGTCATTATTGTGACGAAATAGCGAGATTCGACAATTGGAAGCTCACTATTTTCAAATAGTGGAGAAGAACACCACTAGGCCAAGATTATACCAAAATAAATAAATTAGAGTTTGAAGAGTGTGAATGGAGAATAATTATGAAGTTCCATTAAGATAGAGTAGACCAAAGAACTAACTTTAAACAAACACAAGAACTACTTTGGGGTAGTTACTTTGTAGTTACTTTAACCATACAAAAGAAAACCATAAAATTCAATTTAGAATTTAACAATTATTTTCTCTTTAATTCTTCGTCTTGGTTTAGTCGGATGATGAATAAAACAGTAATATATTCACATGGTTAGTTCATTCGATGATGCTAAAAGTTTTGCTACTGAAGAATTTAACTGAAAATTTGGCCTCTAACCAGATTTCAGTTTGTTATTAGTTTCTTATTAGTTAAAGGTCCTAAGCAGACTTTCTTAGAAATTAGGAACAACTTTTGTTAAACTTGCTGAATGGGTCCTGAGTATATCTTCAAAGTGTTAAAAGCTTTATGCCAAGGCATTGAAAGCCATCAAATTTTAAAAATTGCTAGATTTTGCACTTCTGTGAAAGCCACTATAGATTATCTTCTATACATCTTAACTGTCAAATTAGTGACTCGAAGTTAATGTACAGTCGCGGCAATCATGAACTATAGCCTGATTTAAGGTGTCATCCCATGTTCCATTATCATCACTTCGAAGTAGGAAACTAATTAATTCCCAGAAAAAAAGGAACCTTGCTGTAGGTCAGGTTTCAGTGGTTAACCATGGATCATCTTATTATCCAGTAATGCAGGACTCATCAGAATGAAACTGTAAATTACCAAATCATAGGATGTGGTCTTGATATTTGACTTCGTTGCCTTATCAGATTATACAGATATGGAAATGCTTGGGTGAATCAATAATTGAGTGGTGCTGACTACTTGGTTCAGTTAGATTCTTTCAACCAATTAAACACTTTGATGTGTGGAGATGAAGAGTTTCATACAGTTTACACTAAGGTGTTAAATACAGTTTTAAGGTGTCAGAAATACTTAATGCATTTTATGTTAACTGTTCATTTTGTTTTTCAGCTGAAAGGAACACACACAATGGTAATTCAAAACGGATACAGAGCTGTCGGGATGTGTAATATGTACTACCTTGCGGATTCCTTAGTGCGCAGACATATGTTGTCCAATAATTGGGGTTTCTACAGCACTCAGGTGATGGCTATAGTGCCAGGTGTTGATCAATCTATAGTACCAGGTGTTAGATCTTGATAATCTAACAGCAATTCAATTGCATAATCTAACAGCAATTCAATTTGCTAATTTAGTTGTGTTGTTCCATTTAGAGATGTGTGAATTGCTTATTTGTTTGCACTTTGATTTGGAAATTTATATAAAATTGTGCCTGAAATTTCTATAAAATTGGATTACTGCATGCTTGGTACTTTTCTCAATACTACTT
Organism: Tillandsia fasciculata; assembly: GCA_029168755.2. Taxonomy (NCBI): domain Eukaryota; kingdom Viridiplantae; phylum Streptophyta; class Magnoliopsida; order Poales; family Bromeliaceae; genus Tillandsia; species Tillandsia fasciculata. The sequence goes on along the minus strand of CM054934.1, from coordinate 28,726,909 downwards.
CAAGATTCCACTATCAGTGTGCAATTTTTGGTTCTCAATAGCTTATGAGGTCAGATATTGTTTATGAACTGTCTAAAACTCTTAATTAGCTTATGAGGACAGATATGATAGGGTATCAGTGTGCAAATCTTGGTTCTTTAACTGATGAGAAAATCCATTTTCGTACATTGCTGCCACTGCATATGTTCCAGATAATGCATGCCCTTTTTTACAGTTTTAGCTGCCACTGCATATGTTTAGTACATTGCTTATTTGCTAGATACCCCTCATATGTACAAGCCCAAGCAGAAATTCCAGCTATGCATTAGTTGTTGCCCTTCTACATTAGTTTTATACATCTCTTGACTTATTCTTATTTTTTTGCTTCTTAAGTGATAGGTGTTGATTAATTTGTTATCTGTTTGGTTAATTTTTGATGCTCAGATCAAATCTAAATACTCCTTTTCTTCATGTCTTTTTTTTTTTTTTTTTTTTTTTTCCCAGGGCGATGATGCTGCAGTAAAAAAAAAAAAAAAAAAAAAAAAAAAAAAAAAAAATGCAGGGTAAGAAATGGTCTACTCATTAGCCTTGGAAAATTGGAGCCCCATTTGTGCCCCATTTATGAAATACTATATTTTAGTTCCTAATGTATTGCATTGGTTTTTATCAGATTGTCGACAGAAGTTGCTGAATTATCTTCAGCAGTTGAAGAACCACGCAGAAAACGTTTAAGGTAATTTTATTATATAAACATCTTTTTGACCAAGCTTTTCATAAAAAAATCTCTTTTTTTCTTAACTTTTCATCTGTTAACATTGCAGGCTCTCAGAAGATAAAGAGGCATCTACCAGCAACAAATAATTAAGCTTTTTCTATGAAGAACAATTAACTAGACAACTTTATGTTTTAATTATGCATATTTTTAAGGCTAAATTTAAGATGATGCTATTTATTAGTAACAACTGTTCTATGTATTAATTGTACTTTTGTACTTTTTTTTTTCCTAACTTATAAATTTTAAAACTTCATAATATATTAAATAATTTATTATTCATTGCTTATTAATTATTAATTATAAATATTAATTTATTCCACCGCCGCGAAGCGCGGGTTCTTTACCTAGTAAGTCATAATGGAGCTAATCTTTTTTGCACCAAAAAGCGCACCCCGTTGACTCTTAATAAAATTCGAACTTTTTATGTGTTCGGCGAAATGCTCATGGCCATGGTGCGAACCCCACCCTCGCAATCCCCTCTCCTCCAACAACGCAATCCCCCCAGCGACGCATTCGACCACCGAAACCCTAGAAACCACCTCCGGAGCGGGAGGAATCGGTGCGCGAAGAGGCAGAGAAACTTGCCCGCAAACCGTTTGTACAATTGCCGCAGTGAGGCGGAGTCCCCGAGGGTCTTCGTCGTCTCGGATCTGCACACGGATTACCCCGAGAACATGGCGTGGGTGCGGCGCCTCTCGCGCGCGTGGCACCAGGGCGACGTCCTCGTCGTCGCCGGGGACGTGGCGGAGACGTATAGGAGCTTCGTGTCGACAATGGCGGAGTTGAAAGAGAGGTTCGGGGCCGTGTTCTTCGTGCCCGGGAACCATGACTTGTGGTGTCGGAGAGAGGAGGGCAAATTTGTAGGTTTAATTTTTTTTATTTTTGATTCGTTTGTTTCCAATTTCGTGAGATTTTATTTAGTTTCTTTGTTCATGATGATTGCACGTAGTCCTTGTTTATTATATAGATTATCACCTTAAAAATTGATTTTTATTGTGAAAAAAAATGATCTTGTAACCCCTTTTTGAAGTAATCTAAATTTGACACTTACTGGGAAGTTCAGATTCTGTAGTGTTTAAATGTTAAAACTACAGCGACAAAAATTATCTGCTGGAAAATCAATGCTTGTGTAGTTTATGATTAGCATTACTTTGTGGCTGAATTTGGAGAATGCATCTCCTTTCAGATGAATTCACTGGAGAAATTGAACGCATTGCTTGATGCATGCAGTGAACTTGGAGTAGAGACCGGCCCGAGAACCATTGATGGTTTGGGAATCATTCCCCTGTTTTCGTGGTATCACAAGGTAATTGATCTTTTGCTATTGCATGTCTCTTCTTCTTTTAATCAAATTCGCTCAAACCCGTATTTTGTTCTGGCATTTCTGATGCTTGATCGTCTTACAGAGTTTCGACAAAGAGAAGGACATAACCGATATTAAAATTCCTTCACTTGAGATGGTATGTTATGTCGTTTTGTATTCGTAACTACAAAAAAATAGCTATTTTGGTAATAATACTTGCAGAAGCATTTACAATTTGAGTAGCTGGATTTAAAATATTACCTCTACTTTAAAATTCGCTATATGATTTGCTTCTTTCTCGATATTATAGTTCAAATCTTTTTTTTTTTTGGATCAGGCTTGCAAGGACTTTCATGCTTGCAAATGGTCTCCTCAGTTATCAAACGATGGCGTCGCACTAGCGCTCTACTTCGACATGATGAATGAGATGAACCATAACGCAATTAAAGAAGTTCAGACGACCAGCAATCATATATTAACGTTTTCTCACTTTGTCCCAAGGTGTGTAGTCCAGGCAATTAGAGCCTCTAAAGTCATTACCTTTTTAATACTTATGACCAAAACTAGATTTCTACTCAGAATTGAACCGCGCCCTCATCCATCTCCAAAACTAGTTGTTTGGCCCATATTCTGTCACTTACCTAAATTTCAACTTCGCATATTCATGTACAGGCAAGAATTGTGCCCGGAGAAGAGAATGCTTTTCTATCCGAACCTTCCAAAGATTATAGGCTCGAATTTTCTGGAGACGAGACTCAGATCAATACATGGAAACTTTGTAAGCGGCTCGGCTTGTCATTTGTTTGGGCATACACACTTCTGTTGGGATTCTGTTGTTGACGGGATCAGGTATCACTTTGTCGCCTTTTATTCCGGAATATATCCAAGAACGGTAGAGAAAGAAAATTCTAGCTTTTTTTTTTCTTTTTTTTCTTTTTTTTCATGTGTAGGTATGTCCAAGCGCCTCTCGCTTATCCCAGAGAAAGAAAGAGGAGGATGAATGGTGGCGAAGATTGGCTACCATTCTGCATTTATTATAAGGGATTTACTGATAAATTATCTCCGGCCTATTGGTCTGATTATTACTCCGAGAACAAAAGGGAACCCGAGAAAACTGATCTTGCACCATGGGTTGCCAGATTTTATACGAGGTAGCCCAGACCCTTTGTTTCCATCTAAATTTACCAATTGATTTCTGTATACAAGAAGACAACTTATTCTTTGTACTATTTTCCATCTTTCTTCAGTCATTAATTTATGTAATCACTATTTTTGCAAATAATATAGTTTCCTCGTATCACTATGCCCATTATACATATGAATAAAAGTTGAACTGTGTACATGATATCTCCAATTATTTATGTTTTGTTCGTTCGAGAAAAGATCTATAGAATGGGGTAGTTTTTACAACTTTGTATCCAATTACAATTTCCAAACAGAATAAAATGATCACCGTCATGCGGATGTTAAAAACAATAGGTTCCTAAGGGACTAAGAAGCCTACTCCATGTAATTTTGAGCTTACAACACAAAGTCAGTAGTTACAGGAAATTTTTGTAATAAAATCCGGTTGTTAGAAGCCTACACCATATAGTTCGGAGCTTATTTTAGTTTCTGTGACAGAAACTTAATTTTGTTTGGTGTGCACTTCTTCTTGCTTTGTAAATTTCTTTCTGCTTCACACAGATTAGGAAAGTACTAATAAAGCTTTCTTTTATTCTGGCTATTGTTCAGTTGAGTTTCGTAGTAATGTAAGTAGAATTTGATTTTGAATCTCGCCTCGCATACAGAATTTCTCAGGGGGAAGAGAAAAAAAGGCTTAACCAGAGCATACTTTTCATGAATAGAGACACAAATATATTTAACATTTTGTAAAGTAAATTGCTGAGAAGCTCACTGCTGCTGCATGAATGCATGGGTTCTCTTCTAAGCTCTGTTTCCTCCAAAATAAATCCTTATCTCTAGCGAAGAGTTCGAAAGCAGTTCAATTTAATTTGTTACAATGCAGCTTCTCAGAAAGGCACACTTTGACATTCCAACTTCTTGTACTGAAAAGCTCAACGCAAGCAAATCACATCTCTAAATCTCTATGATCAAATCTTTCCTTTCACTTTTTCCTTCCTTGATATCTTCGATCCTCCACACCACATCATACATACTCGGCCTTTTCTCTGCCTCATGATCCGTACACTCGAGAGCAATCTCCACAAGCTTTAGCATTTCTCCATGGCTCTCTTTCTCCGTCATTATTTCCAAATCCAATATATCCGTCGACCACTCATTTCTCACCGCTGATCTCACCCAACTTGACAAATCCTCCTCTTCATCGCCTGGGACACGACCTGTAACCACCTCTAATAGCAGGAGGCCGAAGCAGAAAACGTCGGCCTTGTTCGTTAATTTCCTGTTATGAGAGTACTCTGGTGATTTTGCTATCGCTAATTTGTGCATGTGGGGGAGGAGGGGTTGGAAGCCGTAGTCTGTGAGCTTCGGGAGATAGTTTTTGTCATGGCGGTGGTGGGTGTGAAGGATGAGTACATTGGAGGATTTGAGGTTAGCATGGGGGACCTTATGGAAGGGCAGGCACTGATGGAGGTAAGCTAACCCTCTGGCTATTCCCTTTACAATGCTTAGCCTTGTTGCCCATTTCAAAGGTATTCTTCCTTCTCCTCTGTTATCTAGAATCAAGAAAACACTGCTTTGTTAGTTATGGAGATAAAATCATTCTAGCTGATGCGATTTTTTCTAATTTTACGGCATATTAAGCCTGGCTGAAACTTTTGCAGAATTGATGTTTCAATAGAGCTTTTCGACTGGTCCAAACAACCTTTTTCCCCCCTGATTTAGATTCCCAACTGTGGAAGTTAGAAATATGAAATGTTCATCTCAGTTTTATTCTAAAAACTAAAAGAGATGAGTTGTTTTGTTGCTGAGCGTCTGGATTTTGCTTCTCAAGGAGTGCTATTCCAAGGTTGAGCAAAAAGGCCTGTTTGGCTCGACTGCATTTATGCAAGTGTCTTTTGAATGGAGCTGCACTGGAAAGCATTAGCAGATTTGCATTTCCTCTAATAGTTTCTACCTTGATAAGCAGAAGTTTCAATTTTGAGATTCTGCTTTTGGTGCCCAGAAACTTATTATTGCTTCTCGTTCTATCCAAAAGTTTTAGAACTTTTATTTGCCAAGAGTCTGACTACTACTTCTCAAACAAAGAAAGTTCTGAAAGCCAAATCAAACATCCATTAACTACCACCCACCAACTTGGTGTGGCGTGAAAAGGAAAGAAAGAGAATTAGGGACTTACCATGTAATAATTGAAACAAGTTCGCACCAGGGATATGGTCATAGATGACCAACTTCTCTTCCTTGGAGTAGTGGCATGAGATGATCTCCGCAATGTTCTCATGCCTCAGCCTCCCAAGCAATTGCAGCTGCTGCACAAACTCTTTCCTGCTCGCCCCACTCATATTCCTCATCCTCTTTACAATGATGACGGACCCGACTCGATCATCACTTTGTATGTGATCCCTAACTTCCCTTTCCCCATCATTTCTGCCGAAGATCTAAATAGGCAATCGAGGTCGAAGACTTCCTTTTCTTGGTTGAAGAACTCTAACTCACTGCTCCCTTGTGGCTCAGCCGCACTCCCTAATTCTTTCATCGCCTTATTGATAAATCTAGATGACATTTCTGGCATCATAGAGTGAAAATTATGATATCAGTTTAAGCGTGAAAATCTTGGTAAAGGTAGAAGTATGATATTGATAAATTAGTTAAGAGTTTGTCTATTTATTTAATTTTAAGTTCGCGTCTTGGACCTTATAAAAGAACTTTTGAGCCCGATAGAAATACTAAAACAACAATTTTAGCAGGTTAAGCTTTTAGAGAAGTTGGATGTTTCTGAAAGGTTTTTATAGCAAGTGATATACCCGAATGTTCTCCATCACACTTTGTCTTTCTATGCCTTTTGTAGACATACAAGGAGAAGAGGGCCATGAAAGGAACCAAAGCTGCACCAACTGCAATCAGGGCAACACCCAGCTTCAAACCCTTCTTTCTATTTTTATTCAAATGCCTGATAGAAGGCGATGGCGTGCCACGGGTAGGCGATGGCGTGCCACGGGTAGGCGATGGCGTGCCATGAGTAGGCTGTGGCGGAACTTGGCGGCCGATTGGAGGAGCCACGGCAACCGCACAGGGGCTATTCACCAACTTCCCACAAAGCTCCGAATTATGATTGAAAGAACTCTCTGGGAACCTCAGCATAACCGAAGTCTCCGGAACTTGGCCTTGGAGGAAGTTATATGACACGTTGAACTCCGTCAAGCTCTGCTGATCGAATGGTGGGATTGTGCCGTTGAGAAGATTGTCTTGTAGCTCGAGCTGAGCCAGTCTCGGCAAGGATACGAATTCTGCAGGTATCGGCCCCGAGAACCGGTTCCCGGAGAAGAAAACCTCGCGAAGGCGAACAAGGCCTTTGAGGCTCGGGAGTTCGCCATGAATGGCGTTGTCTCGAAGGCTGAGTTTGCGTAGATATGTCACGTTCTGAAGTGCAGTCAGCCGGAGCGAGCCTGTGAGCTGGATCCCTTCGAGCGCAATCCCGACGACACTCGAATTCCTACAAGTGATCCCGAACCACCGGCTCCGGCTATTGTGGCACGGAGGGCCGGTCCAGTTGGAGTGCAAGTTCACAGCAGAGCGCAGCGAGTCGCGGAGCTCGAGCAGGTCGTTCCTTTCATTGCGGTAAAGCAGCTGCTCATTGCTGCTCCCAGATACTGCTGCTATCAAAAGCACCACAGTGAGAACAAAGATTCTCAAATGCTTCATGTTGGAGTTCATATTTGGCTCGAACGCCGAGTGGGTTATGAAGAATTTGATCAGTGGAATGTTATCCACATCTATGGTTTCGAATAAGGAGCATAGAATTTTGGTTTAAGTACTTTTAAAAACGCGTTGCCGAGTTGTGCAAGGCAAGGGAAAGAAGATGCAACAGGTATAGGGGGATGAGAAATATGGATGCTGTGGGGAGAAGCAATCATAAGTACAAAGTGAAGAGAAATATATATATATATATATATATATATAATATATACATAGTTGCATATAGTTAGAAGTAATAGATTATAATTACCATCATTATAATTGTTATAATGTGGTTTTGGTAGATTTGATTTTTGTGTTTGAGAAAGGTGATTTTGTTTCCTTGTGTTGGCGAACAAATGTGTGTGCTAAATGTTTGTTGGGATTTTGGTGTGTGCATAAATAAGTTTAACAGTAGGTTTGTGGATGGTGGGGGAGGTTGCACCAAATGATATGTTTGATGTGATTTAACTTCACCATTTGATTAAGTTATCTCTTTGGCATTTTTTTAGTGGGGTTGTGTCAGGATTAAAGGGTCAAATTATCCATGACTTCTCCTTTGTTTGTACATTGTTTTCTGAGTACAATTGCTTTTTCTGCTTCACAAAGTTCTTTAAAAAAAGAGTATTTAAGATAGCTGACTTCTCACTAGTTGTTTAGAAAAGCATCACTTTTTTTGAATTAGCCAGCGCATCAGCGATAATATTAGTAGTAATTGTAGAACTGTTGTTTAACTTTTCATCACAACAGAAATTTTGTTTATAGATCAACTGTTCCTAGTGTAAGTGGCAAAGGGCTTGATGGTTGATACCCATGACACGAGTTCGAAGCTAGTTGCTAGTTGCTTCACATTTTCAGCTAAGTTTATTTCAAAAATAAACGAAACGGGTAGCATGCTACTTTTCTCTTAAAAAAAGAAATTTTGTTTATAGCACACCAAACATTCAAATTTACATTTGAAAAGCTTATCTTTTTTGGTGACCCTTTTGCAATGTCTTTTTTGTTTTGTTTTTTGTTTTTTGTTTTGGATCTTTTTGGGGAGAAATTATTGCAGAGTCTTAAAGCAACATACAAGAACAGTTAGGAGCAAAGATACTACATAATTATTTGGTTGCATAGATCCATCAATCATAATTACTACAAACAATAAAGTTAACTAACCAACAAATCCAGCCCGACCCACTCAACCCAGCCCGTTTAGCCTGGTTTTTTACGGATCGGATCCAGTCCGGCCCAATTTATTGGATCGGACCGGATAAAAAAACTAACTGCCCATTATTCATAGACTCCTAACCGTTTGGTATTGACGACAACATAGAGTTGAGCCGAAAATATACAAAAGGATGTTTTTTCTATTTTCTAATAATAAGATCATAAAAAAATATATCTTAACTGAGCTAGAGCAAACTATTCGGTCGATTTTGATTTACTGGATCCTAAATATAAACCATCTTTTTGTAACATTTTTCTTAAAAATGTACTTAGCAACTTTAACTTGTATAACTGAGATTTGTTGAAGATTTGCGAGTACAATGATCATTTGCCAATCTCGATTCATGATTATTTGATATCAAATAATCTAACTTAGGCAATAAAATATTCTGTACATATTAGACAGAATCACTTTTCTTTCTTTTGCTTTTCTTAAGCCTAAAGTTTAGGCTATGTAATTGATTGTATCATATATATATCTCTAAAAAGAAGAGACAAAAGACAAGCTTGGCTAATATCTTTTTACATGGTATCAGAGAAATGATCATATACTTTCAATGCCCCACTCATCTTCTTCCCCGAAAATTCTAACTATTAGTCATGGCTGAAAAACCTTCTACCAAAGCTTCGACAAAAATGTATGCGAATATTGATCAGCTTTCTTTATATTTTCTTCATCCATCTGACAATTCTGGAACAATTCTAGTTTCATGTCTTCTCAAGAGAGAAAATTATCCAACTTGGAGACGTGCTATGATGAACGCGCTTCGAGCCAAAAATAAATATTGTTTCGTTGATGGCACTCTACCCAACCCAGGAGTTGATTCCTCTGATGAACATGCCTGGGTTAAGTGCAATCTATGGTCGTTTTGTGGATTTTTAATTCTTTAGCTGCAGAATTACATGATAGCATTGCTTATATTGATTCAGCTATAGAAATATGGATTGATTTGGAGGAGAGATTTTCACAAGGAAACACCCCTCGTATCCATGAACTAAAACGCGATCTTGCGATTACACAACAAGGCACTATGTCAGTTGCAGCATATTATACCAAGGTGAAAGGATTTTGGGATGAGCTAAGCACTTATTCAAATGTTCCTCATTGTACTTGTGGTGCAGCCAATGAGTTTATTATTGAACTGAGAAAGAGAAAGTTCATCATTTCCTAATGGGATTATCCGAAAAATTCAACATTGTTCAATCTCAAATTCTAAGCACTGATCCGCTACCTAGCCTTGCTAAAGTGTATGCACTTGTGATTCGTGAAGAGAGACAACAATCTCTAGCTGCAAGTCGAGCACCAACTGTTGATGCCGCTGCCTTTAATGCTAAAAACACCAAATCGGTGAGTTTTGGAATGACAAAAGATCGAATGCCAACTAGAAACTTAAATAAGTTTTACTGTGAGCATTGTAAGAAAACTAATCATACAAAAGACAGATGCTATGAGTTAATTGGTTATCCTGAAGGATGGACAAACAGGGAAAGATCAACCAAAAGACGCCAAAGCTCATCGAATTCAGCAAGTAATGCCACCATAAGTCAATCTGAGTCATCCTTAACTTCACCTATCAATGGCCTTACGAAAGAACAATACGATCAACTTCTTTCTCTGCTCAATTCTGAAAAACAAGCACCATTAGCCAATTTTGCAGGTAAGACTACTCCATCTTTTGACAAAATTTCTGAATGGGTTCTAGATAGCGGAGCCTCTGATCATATGACTTTCAATCACTTCGTTTTATTTGATTTACAAGACCATAGTTCTTTGCCACCTGTTAAGCTACCAGATGGATCTAGTCTTCCTGTTCAAGGCCATAGTCGAGCCTTACTTTCCTCAAATTTTGCCATAAATAATGTTTTATATGTTCCATCTTTTACTTGTAATCTTCTTTCGATAAGCAAATTAAAGAAAGATCTACATTGTGTTGCCATATTTTTTCCCACTTTCTGTACCTTGCAAGACCTTGCCACGAGGAGACTGATTGGAATGGGTGAGCTCCGGGATGGCATTTATTATTTCAAGCAACTCCAAATTCCTTTTGCTGCAGCCAGTATCAACAATGAAAATCCTAATATTTGCACCAACGTTTAGGGCATTTATCTTTTGAACGCTTATCTCTTATTCCTACACTTTCTAGTTTGCCTTTTAAGACCCTTAATAATTGTTGTGATGTTTGTCATCGTGCTAAACAGACTAGAAATATTTTTTCCTTAAGCTCGAATAAATCTCAATTTCCTTTTGAATTAGTTTATTGTGATATCTGGGGACCATACAAAACTGTTTCTTTTTCTGGTGCAAATTATTTTCTCACTATTGTAGATGATTGCTCTCGTTCAACTTCAGTATTTCTTATGCAACACAAGTCTAATACATATCAATTTTTTATCAACTTTTATGTCATGATCAAAACACAGTTTAATTACTCTATTAAACAAGTACGGAGCGATAATAGACATGAGTTCACTTCTAACTCTATGAAATCCTTTTTCCGCCAAAATGGTATTTTGGACCAATTATCCTGTGTCAATACTCCACAACAAAATGGAATTGTGGAGCGCAAGCATCGACATCTTTTAGAAGTTGCCCACGCCTTACGCTTCCAAGCCAGTTTATCTATCAAATTTTGGGGTGAGTGTGTACTCACGGCTGCATATTTAATAAATTAAATGCCTACACCTTTGCTTATTGGAAAATCGCCTTACGAAGTTTTGTTTTCAAAATCACCTTTTTATTCTCATTTGCGAGTTTTTGGTTGTCTTTGCTATGCTTTTGACACTTCTAAATTACGTGATAAATTTGACGCTCGCTCGAATGCTTGTGTTTTTATTGGATATCCCCATGGTCAAAAAGGATATCGAGTTTATAATATTAGTTCTAGAAACATTTTTACATCTAGAAATGTCATTTTTTATGAGCAACATTTTCCCTTTCTAATGATGCATGATAGTGCACATGATTACGCTTCAACTGTTAGTGCCATTTCTTTACCTGCTATTGATGACACTCCACAAAATACTTTTTCAAAAGATGCACCCTCTCTCTCAACCATAAATATCCCATTCTCTACATCACAAGCAGATCATTCTATTGTGAACGAACAATCTCAACCCGAACCCATTACTTTGCCACCTACGTCACGTTCTCAACGTGAACGACACCCACCTGGATATCTTAAAGATTTTGTTTATAAGTATCCTGGTGTAATTCAGCCATCTGCGCACTCATTCCATTGTGTCTCCTCAGGTATGCCTCACCCCCTTTCGCAATCTTTGTGTTATTCGCGCTTTGCACCTTCTCATATTGCTCTTTCAGTGGCAATCTCTAACAAGGATGAACCCAAGACATATTTACAGGCTGTCAAAGATCCACATTGGCGTGAAGCAATGTCCCAGGAACTTGCGGCATTAGAAAAGAATAAAACCTGGACATTAGAACATCTTCCCCACGGCAAGAAGCCCATTGGTTCCAAATGGGTGTATAAAATCAAGTATTATGCTGATGGCTCCATAGAGCGTTACAAAGCACGTTTGGTAGCCAAAGGATACACTCAAATTGAAGGTTTGGATTACACTGAAACATTTTCACCTGTTGCCAAACTCACCACGGTTCGATGCCTTCTTGCAGTAGCAGCGGCTAAGCATTGGGAACTTCATCAACTAGATGTGCATAATGCATTTCTTCATGGTAATCTTTATGAAGAAGTTTATATGTCACTACCTCCAGGTTACACTAAACTGGCGATGATCGGGTGTGCCATCTTCGCAAATCCCTTTATGGCTTGAAACAAGCTTCACGTCAATGGTTTTCAAAGCTAACCACCGCTTTGCTTCATTTTGGATTTCTTCAGTCCAAGGCTGACTCTTCACTTTTTACCTTTTCTTCAGGCAACACCTTTGTAGCTATTCTTGTCTATTATCATTGCAGGAAATGATTCCTTTAGCTGTCATGCTTTAAAGACCTACTTAAATTCTTGTTTTCATATCAAAGATCTTGGCAATCTCAAATACTTCCTTGGTATCGAAGTTGCTCATTCTCCAGGTGACATATACTTATGTCAACGGAAATACACGTTGGATATTCTCAAAGAATCTGGTATGCTTGGTTCCAAGCCTGCGTCATTTCCTATGGAGCAACAATATCACCTCTCATCTGATTCTGGTCCACCAACTAATGATGCGGGCCAATATCGAAGACTCATCGGTCGTCTCATTTACTTGACAATTACCAGGCCGGAACTTACTTACTTTGTTCATATTTTGAGTCAATTTATGCAAAGTCCTTGTCAAGGTCACATGGATACAGCCATGCGTGTTCTACGATACTTAAAATCCTCTCCAGGTCAAGGCATTTTTCTCTCTTCCAATGATGATATACGCCTACATGCCTTTTGTGACTCCGATTGAGCAAGTTGCCCTATGACTTGGCATTCTACAATAGGCTCTATCACTTTTCTCGGCTCTTCTCCAATTTCTTGGAAGACTAAGAAGCAAACTACCGTCTCTCGCTCATCTACAGAAGCCGAATATCGCTCACGGGCAGCAACCACTAGTGAGCTCTTATGGTTACGTGCTCTACTCTCTGATCTTACTGTTCCTCAATCTCAACCAATGATTATACACTGTGATAATCAAGCAGCTCTTCATATAGCAGCTAATTCCGTTTTTCATGAACGAACGAAGCATATTGAAATTGACTGTCATTTTGTTCGTTATCATCTTGTTGCACGACACATTGCTACTCGCTATGTATCTACACAACATCAACTCGCAGATATTTTCACTAAAGCTTTGGGCCGAGATAAGTTTCAATCTATTTTAAGCAAGTTGGGCATTCGAAATCTTTATGTTCCAACTTGTGGGGGAGTGTTGAAGGTTTGCGAGTACAATGATCATTTGCCAATTTTGATTCATGATTATTTGATATCAAATAATCTAACTTAGCCAAGAAAATATTCTGTACATATTAAACAGAATCACTTTCCTTTCTTTTGCTTTTCTTAAGCCTTGTAATTGATTGTATCCTATATATATCTCTAATAAGATAAGAGACAAAAGGCAAGCTTGGCTAATATCTTTTTACATGATATTCTTTTACAAGATTCAAATTATCTTAAAATTTCTAACTTAAAATTTTTAACTAAAATTATTTACTTCTAAAATTGTTATTTTTTTAAAAACTAAAATTACATTTGAAATAAAAATCCCAAAATGATCCTACAAGTGAGAGGGTCTTCATTTTATTTTTTTTCTTTGTTTTTTTTACCTCCTTTAATTACTGTTACATATAATAAGTAGAAACAGCACCCAAAGCCCTTGTTCCCCTCGCTATTTTATCTCCTCTTCCTCTTCTTCTTTCTCATTTTCCCTATCCCGACCCTCGCGAAGAAGACGAGAGGAGAGAGAGGCGAAGAGCACGAGCTTAGTAGAGGCGATGGAGCTCTCCCTCCTCGTCCCCTCCCCTCGCCTACTCTTCTCCCCCCTCAAACCCTCCCCTCTCCTCCGCCTCCTCCCTCGCCGGAACCCTCCCCTCCTCCTCCGCCGTAGCTGCCGCCGCCGACTCTCCCTCCTCCGCTGCTCCGCCGCCATCCCCCCCGTCGCCGCCGTCGCTAATGATGCGAAGCCCTCCGCCTTCGGCGACAGGAAGGAGCTCTCCGCGCTCCAGGCCGTGGTCGACGCGCTCTCCCCCCCGGCGAGGCTTGCGAGCTCCGCCGTCCTCGCCGCCGCCGCCATCGCCGCTGGGTACGGCCTAGGGCTCCGCCTCGGGGGCAGCCGAGCCGCGGCTATCGGCGGCGCCGCCGCGCTCGGGGCCGTGGGGGGCGCCGTCGTCTATGCGCTCAATGCGAGCGTGCCCGAGGTCGCGGCGGTGAATCTCCACAATCTCGTCGCCGGCTACGACGATCCGACCGCGCTGAACAGGGAGGATGTTGAATCCATCTTGAAGAAGTTAGTCGATTTAGTTTAGCTTCAATTGTTGCATCGTTATAATTCCAATTTGAACAGCTCCAAACTAATTCAGCAATTTCTCTACATTTTGAATGCAAACTTGCGGTATTCGTTGTCACAGATACGGCGTTAAAAAGGAAGACGATTCCTTCAGAGCGGAGCTTTGCGATTTGTACAGTAGGTGAGTAGTTAACCAAAGTTTGATTACTTAGTGCTGTTAGAGTGTTCGTACAGGACACAAAGTATGTAGCGATAGAAACTTGTCGAATTAAAAGGAAGCATAGCATAATTCAACGTAATTATGTTATTTGCATGAACACGCAATGTTCAAAATGATATATATAGTTACTAGTTAAAAGTTTGCACTAACTATAGATATTCTACCTATAAACGACAAATTACAAACTAAACAATGTGTCGGTTGCATTATTGGTTGTGCCAAATGTTTTACACTTCACTCTATTACTAATTAACTAGTATGGATACCATCTACTTCTGACCTGCGCCTCGCTGTTTCTTAATTTTATTTATCCACTCTCATACACTTTAATAAGCTCTTAGTTTTGAACTAGATCAAGATTCAGGTGAAATATTGGTGTAAGGGCTTTCTGCCTTTGAAATTTATCATTGACAATTTTTTTTTTTTTGTTGCAGTGAGGGTTTCTTCTTTTAAGGGCTCTCAAGAATCTTGCCTACTTATGTGGTTTACTAGCATAGGCTGGAGAAATAATTTTATGTATATCTGTTCTATTTTAGATGACCTTCAGTATTATTATTTTTGTGTTCTAGAAGCATATGGAAGTATTTTAGTTTGTTAAGTTGTTCTCCTCAACGATTTTTCCCCTGAGAAATGATCTTATATTCTCTTCAATCTCAATTCTTTACATAGGTTTGTCGCTTCAGTTCTTCCGCCTGTAGCTGAAGATCTCAAAGGCAATGAGGTTGAGACAATTATAAAATTCAAAGCAGCTCTTGGAATTGACGATCCGGATGCAGCTAACGTTCACATGGAGGTGTGGACTTGATGGATCTTTTGTATTTTTATTGGCTAATATGGTCGTTAGTGTCTGTTTTGCCTCTTGTTTTCCCTCCTTTTGGCTCCATTCTAATAATTCTTGCTTGTGGTTTGCTAGATTGGAAGGCGAATTTTCAGGGAGAGGTTGGAAACAGGAGATCGAGAAACTGATATAGAGCAGCGAAGGGTAGGTATTAATACTTGTCAGTCACATTCATCATCTTTGAGAGGAATTTCTAATATTCAACATTTCCATGGAGTAAACTGAGCAGGCGTTTCAGAAGCTCATATATGTATCAAATCTGGTGTTTGGTGAAGCATCAACATTCCTGTTGCCATGGAAACGTCTCTTCCGGGTCACTGATTCCCAGGTATTCTCTTGGATGATATCCATTTATATCTTTTGGCCAGTCTGTATTTATTTTCTCAGGCTATTTTCTCATAGTGGCTTCTGTGACATGAAGTCTTGTTTCAGCTTTTGACTATGAGAAAAAAAAAAGTAATACTTGCATTATCATTTTATGTTTTTTGCATATATTTATCTGACCAAGCTTTGCGACGCATTTGTTTTGGTTTTTCATCTTATGTCCACTACATTACCTCAGAAGTTATTCTGATATTGTGATAGGTTGATATAGCTATTCGGGAGAATGCCAAGAGATTGTATGCTTTCAAGCTCCAGTCTGTTGGAAGAGGTAATGTCTTTAGTTACCTTTATTTTCTGTTTTTGCTTACATGAATTTAAGTTTGTTGTCTATGTGCCATTTTTGGCTCTAGAGTTTTGAAATATAAGGCTATACTGGTATCTCATATTTGCTATTTGGGTGTGAATGTTTTAGCTGTTTAAGGACAACAATCAGCCAAAAGCATTCTCAAAATTGGATTATGTTTAAAGTCTTTGCTTTGGTGATTTGAGTTTTCTTGCTATTTATTGCTTTCTGATTAGCCGCGGCTTATATTTTTTGCCATCATGTAGATTATGGAGATGCAAGTAACTCTTGAAAATTTGCTATTGAATAGTTAAAAGTTTTTCTGCATTGGTGAGAAGATTTTATGGGTGCGTGAAATTTTAAATTAGTAAGAATTTTTTTTTTTCCTTTGCAGATATTGATGCAAAGCAGCTAATTGATTTGAGAAAAGCACAACTTCTTTATAGACTTTCTGATGAGGTAAGCCTTTATTGACATTCAAAAACTTCTAATATACTTTTTGTGCTAATTGGATCAAGCATTATTTGGGCTTTAAAAAGTGGTAATAATCAGTAGACTTGAAGTAGATACATTCAGAAGTATGAGAAGTCGAAAGGGAGATGTAAAAGAAATATTGTTGAAGGATGCAAAAAAGAATGTCATCAATAATCTCTGCTAACAGTTAATTATTTTGTTAATTGCTCGAAAAATTTAGGAAGCCATCATCTATATGTTCTCTAATTTTTTTTTGCAGATTGCTGCCGAGATGTTTAGGGAGCATACAAGGCAGTTGATTGAAGAAAATATCTCAACAGCTCTTGCAATTCTCAAGTCTCGCACAAAAGCACTGTATGAATCTTGTTCTTTTATCTTAGCGAGCTTCCGATGATTATCCTAGAAGATATATCTACTCATTTTATTGATTCAAGTGCTTTCCTGTTAACTTTGTACTTTGATGTATCAACTTTTTCTGCGAAATTTGCCACTCTTTGCTAAGAAGTTTATATCTCGTACTAATTAGATAGGTTAGGTTGCTTCATCCTTGTGTGTCTTTTTTGTGTGTATTTGATGAATTAATGATGGTTCATTCATGCATTGAGGTGTTGCTTTTAATTATTTGGTACTGCTGTAAAGACTTGTAGAACCGGACTTAACTGAGAGTATCTCATATTCTAATTTGTGTTATGATTTTTCCAGATGAAATTCAATGAAGTTGTTAGCAGCGATAATTTGGAGGAAATCATGTTCTGTGCTTGTTAAAGTTTCTCTTATTTGACACTATAAATAATCAGTAACTATTTACGGATGTACAAAAAATTTTATGATAAAGAACATGTGGATTCTGCTTCAGTCAAATAGAGTTAAAAAGCAGGAAAAGGTGAAACCTTTGTACTTTTGTTAGTTCGCATTGTTATTGATGCGGATAATGCTGGAATATATGTTGTTGAACATAGTACTTATATTTTCATCCTCCTTTAACTTAGTGACCTTTACCTTATTTAAAAAATAGTTTGATGTTGATTTGCAAGATCTGTTACTAACAATTTAGATGAATGTCAGAAGGGGATCTAAAGTAGTAATCGAAGAGCTTGAGAAGGTTCTGGCGCTAAATGATTTACTGACGTCATTGAGCAAGCATGCTGAAGCTGCTCAATTCGCTCCAGGCGTTGGGCCTGTTTCTTTGTTAGGTAAATCATTTTGTGAAATTTTGTTTATTTGCATTTTATTACTTTTGTCAGCATGTCATTTACGGCTATTTCGTTTGGCATAGGTGGAGAATATGACGACGATAGAAAGATAGACGATCTAAAGTTGCTATACAGAGCTTATGCAGCAGAAGCATTCCCAAATGGACGTCTTGACGAGAAAAAGGTGATTTTATTACTCTTTTGGTTATTATGTTTCTATATTCTGTTGGAAGCTATAATATGGTGAATATCACTTTCCTGTTAATCAACAACCGCACTGGATCTATTTCAAGCATTATTAGTGATTTAGGTTTAGCATTCAAAATAGTTGATGAAATAACTAAATGAATCTTGCACTGCTCTTTGGGCATATCATGTTCCACATCAGTATTGTCTCATGGAAATTTTTTATTTTGGTTGGCAATCTATTCTTTTTGTGCTTTGAAATATGTTGATCTCTTATTCTAGATTTTTCTCTGAAAAAAATTGCAGCCTGTTGCTTTGAACCATCTGAGGAACATATTTGGTTTAGGAAAACGTGAGGCAGAAGCAATTATGCTAGACATCACGTCTAATCTGTATCGAAAGCGGCTTGCAAAGTCCTTCAACAGTCTGGCAGAGGCTCCTAGCAAAGCGGCCGTCCTCCAAAGTCTGTGTGAAGAGTTACATTTTGATCCAGAAAATGCAAGCAAAATACACGAAGGTGCTTGCTTGTTTTTTGCTGCCTCATTGTGTCATTTGTGTTCATGTAATGCAATGTAAACGAATATACAATTGTAGAGTGTTTAATGTGCTGAGACATTCTTGAATAATATAAATAAATATTTGGTTCTGATGCTGCTTTCAAATTCTGCAGAAATTTACCGGCAAAAACTTCAACAGTTTGTAGCTGATGGGGAGTTGAGTAAGGAAGATGTAGAATCTTTAATGTCTTATCAAGTTCGTCTCTGTATTCCTCAACAAACCGTCGATGCAGCTCATGCTGAGATATGTGGTCGCTTGTTCGAGAAGGTACCTCCATTTTCTTCTTCTTGGCAAATAAGCACATGTAGGTTGCACACTTCATAACCTAGTAATTTTCAAGTTAATCTGTATTTTGGTAACTAACAGCTATACTAAAGCAACTATTTATTTATTATTATTTTTTTGGCATGTCTAGGTTTTTCTTCTAGGAATATTTTTGCATGACTAGTTTTTTCTGCTAGGAATATTTTTCCAGATGGCTGACACTCTTGTGAACTTTTCTTTTTGGATTCCCAGTTAGAGTTATCTGCATTTTTTTGTTGCTGTTACAATGCTGAGTAATCTCGCAGGTTGTCAAGGATGCAATTGCATCAGGTGTTGAGGGGTATGATGCTGAAGTCAGAGCATCTGTCAGGAAGGCGGCTCAAGGGCTGCGCTTAAAAAAGGAAGATGCCATGGCCATTGCCAGCAAAGCGGTATGCATCCTTCCTTGTTGTAACAACACTTATCACCTATGAGAACACATATTTTTCTTGTAAATCTAGTATTAATTTAAGCAAGTGTTTTACGTGACTTCTGTTCAAATGATTTAGAGACGTGAATTTTCATATATGCTACCAAAAACTAACTTCCTATATCTATATACCCTTGTCCTTGCAAAAGCAGAGTTCTTTAAAAAGCTTGCTAATACAAAACCAACTTCTTTATGAATTCTACAATTCCCCAACAAGAGTTTTTCTTTTGGTATCAGCAACTGCTTTTTAGAGACGTGAGAAATTCTGATTTTATAAGTGTGTACGTATTTAAATGAATTGGTTCACAAGGATAAGTGTAAAAGGCCCTATATCATGTGCTGACATCCGTTTGAGCAGGTGCGAAGGGTATTTTTGAATTATGTTCAACGAGCTCGAGGAGCAGGCAACCGCATCGAAACTGCGAAAGAGCTTAAAAAGATGATTGCATTCAACACCTTGGTTGTCACCGAGTTGATATCCGACATTAAAGGTGAGTCGACAACTGTACCGACTGAACCTGTTAGTTCCGAACCAGAACAGAAGGTAGAGGAAAAAGAAGATGAGTGGGAGTCATTGCAGACACTGAGAAAGACCAGGCCCGGCGAAGAACTCGAGGCAAAGCTGGGCAAGCCAGGTCAAACAGAAATAACTCTCAAAGACGATCTTCCAATTAGGGAGAAAGCTGATCTCTATGAGTCCTACTTGCTCTTTTGCATTACTGGGGAGGTCACCGTAGTTCCCTTTGGGGCACAGATCACCACAAAGAAAGACAATGCTGAATATTTGCTTCTAAACCAGCTTGGAGGAATACTTGGTTTGACAAATAAAGAAGTTGTGGATATTCATATTAAGTTTGCTGAACAAGCGTTTACGAAACGGGCCGAGGTTATATTAGCCGATGGGCAACTAAGCAAAGCTCGGATTGAACAGCTTGCTGAAGTTCAAAAGCAGGTGGGCTTGCCCGGTGAGCATGCACAAAAGGTTATTAAGAACATTACGACGACAAAAATGGCGGCTGCGATAGAAACAGCTGTGAACCGAGGGAGGATTGGTATACAACAGGTGAGAGAGTTAAAGGAAGCGAATGTTGATTTGGATAGCATGATATCGGAAACTTTGAGGGAAAACATCTTTAGGAAAACTGTGGAGGAGATCTTTTCGTCGGGTACGGGTGTGTTCGATGAACACGAAGTGTATGAAAAGATCCCAGCAGATCTTAGTATAGATGCTGAGAAGGCGAAAGGGATTGTTCAGGAGCTTGCTAAGACTAGGCTGGAGAACTCACTTGTTCAAGCTGTTGCGTTACTCCGGCAGCGGAACCGAGATGGAGTGGTATGTACTAGGCCTATTATACTATGCATGCCTAAGATGGATTCTATTTCATGACTTTTCATTAGTCAATTAGTCATTTTTATCTTCTCTGAAAATATTTGAGAAAAACATCAAAAAAGGAGGAAAAAAAGAAAGGAGGCATTGAAACTGAATATTTTATTCGAGAAGCATGACGGTGTTTTCTTTTCTCACAGGTTGCTTCCCTGAACGACATGCTTGCTTGTGACACTGCCGTCCCTTCTGAGCCATTATCATGGTCCTCGCCGCAAGAGCTTGATGACTTATACTGCTTGTATCTCAAGAGCATCCCGAAGCCCGAAAAGCTCTCTCGGCTGCAGTACTTGCTCAGCATAAGCGATGCAAAGGCTTCGGTGCTTCAAGACGCTGCTGCCCAGGGAGCATTGCAGATCGGAAACGAAGAGGAAGAGGAAGAATTTGCGTTTTAAACCTCCGAGCAAATTTTTGGTAGCCTTGTAGTACTCCGGTAGAGTCGAGAAGTTCGAGTGTCATAGACTTGATTTTGAAGGGTAGCAGTTGGTGCCTGAAGCTTCAGTATTTTCGGATGTTTTGTCTGCTTGATTTTATGATCTTCTCTGAAGATTGTACAGCTCCATCTTCTCTTCTCCTCTTTTAGCACAATATAGGGTTGTTTGAAGGCCTATCTTTGCTTGTTTTACAGCTTTAAAACTCAGAGCTTATCTTGTAATTGCAAGTACAATCTTTCAACATTAGATGTACTAGATTAAATTTCTCAGGTTTCTTAAATGTAACAATTACAAACAGCTTTTTTTTTTTTTTTGTTGCCGAATAAATCTGTAACTAGTTAGAAGTTGTAGTTTCACATTTACTCATCTTATATGTAAATAATATTTTTCCCAATGACTAGTAATGCCAGTTTTATATGTAGTTACATTCTCTTATAAACTCAGATTGAAAACGGCTGGAATGGGAAAAAGGCTCAAATTTCACCTCTGGCCCCCTAAACTCTTCAGAATAACACTTCTGTTTAAACATTTCTTTATAATCCAGTACTCAAACTTTTAAGTTGAACACTTACTAAAATTTGAAAAATATTTCACTTACGTTCTTATCCTTATACTGTAAGATATGCAATTGCTTGCACAACACATTCCGAATCCTATCAACCGTTAAATTACAGCTCATTTTTCCATTCCACACTAATCTTACTATGCCATATCGGACAAAAAGTCTCATCAAGACTATTATGTGTTATATAAATACTATTCTCTATCCATTTTATTTATTTTTTAAAAATATAAAATAGTTAAATTTTAAACTTTGAATCTTGAATATCCATTATCAATTATTTAATCAGCTGCACTAGCTATAGTTGCTAATATATATATATATATATATTTAATTCATTCAAATTCAAAAATGAATGTAAAATATATATGGGGATTTTTTAAAAATAACCCTATAACAATTGAAAATTTGGAAAATAACTCTCCCAAATTTAATTTTGCAAAAATAACCCTACTTTTGCCACCTCAGCGCCACGGAGGAGAGAGGAACTGAAGACGCTGAAGCGTTCAGCACCTTCACAAAAAACCTATGAAGGCGCTGAATGGATCAGCGCCTTTAACATTTAAGTTAAAGACGCTGAATGGTTCAGCGCCTTTAACATTATGTTAAAGGCGCTGAACCAATCAGCGTCTTTAACATAGTTAAAGGCGCTGAGCCATTCAGCGCCTTTAGTGTTTTATACTAAAGACGCTGATCCACTCAGCGCCTTTACAGAGAAACCACTTATCGCTTACACAGAACTTAACCAAAAATGGCCAAGTCCTCAACTTGTAGCGTGGCCAAGTCCTCAACTTGTAGCGTGTGCGGAAGGCGCTGAATAAAACAGCGCCTTCAGCAAAGACGCATGAAGGCGCTGATTCATTCGGCGCCTTCACAGTTTTTTGTGAAGGCGCTGAATGGATCAGCGCCTTCATATTGAAGGCGCTGATCCATTCAGCGCCTTCACAGGTTTTTTTGTGAAGGCGCTGAACGCTTCAGCGTCTTCAGTTCCTCTCTCCTCCGTGGCGCTGAGGTGGCAAATGTAGGGTTATTTTTGCAAAATTAAATTTGGGAGGGTTATTTTTCAAATTTTCAATTGTTATAGGGTTATTTTTAAAAAATTCCCATATATATTCTATTCATTTTAAAATAAAATTTTATTTACTAATCATTTCAAAATAACTAATATAATTTATTTTATTCTAAAATAAATAAAATATATATATATATTATATTAAAAAAATAAATGTATGTATTTCTCAAATTAAAATTCAGTGCAGTTTAATAATTTATTATTATAATTACAATACCCAGTTCTCCCGTACAAATAAAGAGAGTAAACCCACGTTGTTGCTCGCACTTTGAGATGGAGCGCGCAACAATGGCGAAAGGGTCGGGAACGCGAATTTTCGAGAACTTTCTACGCGACAAATCCCTCAAATCCCTCTTCTCCGGCGCCGGTCGCCGGAGAATGGACGCCGACGCCGCCGCCGTTTCCATCCCTCAGCTCTCCGTTCTCGCCAACTCCGTCCTCGCTCGCTGCTCCAGGTTTTTCCTCTTTCTTTTCCTTCTTCTCTTCCTTTTTCGCGCTAAATTAGAAAAAGTAATTTGTATTTGATCCCGTTTCTCAATTACTCTAACGTAGTAGATCAGTAGAATCACATGAATTAGATAAATTATGATCACTCTAGTAAGGATGTAGAATTTTTTCATTTGAATTTGGTTTTGAATCTCTTATTTAAGTTTCAACTAAGATAGATGTTCAGATGCAAAAATGGATAATATTTCAATTCATTTAAGTGGTGTTTTTAAATCAAATATAAAATTGAGATGCGGGCCAAACGTGAAGGGATTTTCGCAATTTAGGCTATTACTCTGAACATATTGTTTACTGACATATTGATAAATTGATAAATTAGGGTTTGCGTTTCATCTATGTAAGTTTATCTAATATTTTACATGCAAAGAAATGATTGATTTACTGGATCTTGCAATTTCAGGATTCTTCTTCTTCCTGCAGAAATACTGCAGCAGAATTTTGAAACTCACACGTCTGATCATGCCAGAGAGCCGACTATGTATGCAAGGGAATTACTAGAATACTGCTGTTATAAAACTCTTCATGCAATCACTGCTCGTCCGGATTATTTGGCCGATACGGATATCCATCGCTTAACCTTTGATATGATGCTCGCCTGGGAATCTGCTTGTGCAGAGATTGAACCGTTGCCGATTGT
This sequence comes from Tillandsia fasciculata, assembly GCA_029168755.2. NCBI lineage: Eukaryota > Viridiplantae > Streptophyta > Magnoliopsida > Poales > Bromeliaceae > Tillandsia > Tillandsia fasciculata. Next base: position 28,703,369 of record CM054934.1, on the reverse strand, counting down.
GAGACACTTTAAGTTGTTGCAATTTCTTTTTGATAATAAGAAACGTAATTGTAAATGGCGATGGAAACTTTTGATTTTGTGGTAGGCAACTGTTTCTTGTAACAATAAGGAGGCCGAGGATGAGGATGGGACATCGATCTTTTACGCAAATTCTACATGTTTGGCTGCTCAGGTTGGTTGCTCTTTTGCTGATTATGCTATTTCCGTTGCCATGTTTTAGGTTGACAGTTTTTTTATCTCTGCCGTTCTCCTCAGGTTGATGTGAAGAAGACTGTAGGATTGAATGGTTTCACCCGGATAGCAACTGCTTGTCCTCTCTTAGCTGATTTGATCACTGTTCATAACTTGTTTGATGCCCTTACGAGCTCATCAGGTGGTCAGCTCCATTTCTTCATATATGACAAGTACCTTAAATCTCTAGACAAGTATGCAACCTAATTCTTGATTTATTGATTTTATCAGATGTATTCTGCTGAATATGCACAGACTAAATATGCAAAAGTATTATTTATCAAATTCACGTAAAATAATTGTTGAAGTGCCTCAAATATCTGTACATTGCAATATCTGTTTCTAGTGAAGTACTTCACTAACTGTATCAAGCTTGTATTACTTCATTAATTATAATACATATGAACTGCCTCCTTTTAAAAATAGTCGATCCTTCATGTTATCATTTATAAAGAGATTGCTCTATAGCATGCCGACTAACTTATTCCTAACTGGGGTGATATAGGACTTCTATATATCTTTTTAAAAATATATAGTAGGTGTATATTTATTCAATTATTTGATAGATTCATAAATCGGTATTATAGAAGATCTGTTATTCAAAAGTTACTCCAGCGCCGTATGTTCGTTCTACAATCGAATCATGATATCTCTGGTTCTCTCATTCACCTCAAGGGCATTCTGACCTATCTGTATTTCTTTAAACTTTTTGCAAGGTCAGATTTATTATATTTCTGAAGGCTAAGCCACTTAATTGTATGTGAATTATAGGGTCCTTAAATCTGCAAAAAGCACTATGAGATCACCACTTCCTTCAAACCTTCACCTTTCTGATGGAGAAATCATCCTAGATGTTGACGGTGCCGTACCTACTCAACCTGTTCTACAGCATATTGGGATATCTGCATGGCCAGGTGAATTTCCCTCTCTGGTAAATGTTTGTAAATGCTTGAAACAAATTTTTGCTTCCCAAGCCACTGAGAGTTTGTTTTCTTTTCTTTTTTGGCAGGAAGATTGACACTAACAACCCGTGCTCTTTATTTTGAGTCCTTAGGAGTAGGTACTTACAATAAGGCTGTTAAATATGATTTAGCTGCAGATCTAAAGCAGGTAGTGAAGCGTGAATTGACCGGACCACTGGGTGCCCGCCTATTTGATAAGGCTGTGATGTATAAATCATGCTCTTTGTAAGTAATTAACTAAATACTCTTTCTGATATTCATATTCTTCAAGCATCTATCATCTAACTGCACTCTATTCACAGAGCAGAGCCAATTTATTTCGACTTTCCTGAATTGAAAGGCAGTTCGCGCAGAGAGTACTGGTTGGCAATTATCAGTGAAGTATTGCAGGTGCATAGATTCATTAGAGAGTTTAATCTTGAAGACATCAAGGGAGCAGAAGCTCTTTCAAGAGCCATTTTGGGCATCTTTAGATACCGTACTGTCAAAGAAGCATTCCGTGTTACGCTTCCCCGCTTTAAAACTATACTTTCTTTTGACCTAGCTGATAAGCTGCCGAAAGGAGATATGATCTTGCAAGCACTTTGCAATTACTTGGAGTCGGTGCAAATCAGTTGCTTGAATCATCGTGCGGCTGAGTTTGATGCTGATAAAAGATTGAAGAGTCATCCTTTACCCATATCTGTATATGCGCTTACCAGGGTGGGATTTACGTTAGTGAAAAGAGAAAATGGAAATGAAGTGGAAGATCCATCTTTTAGTGATTTTTGTTTTGATGCAACAAAATCTCTGGAAACTGCTGTGAAGGAGTCTTTTTGTCACTCCGAAAGAGCTGAGGAAGCCCGTGCAACAGTGGATCAGGTGAAAGTGGAAGGCATGGATACAAATCTTGCTGTGATGCAGGTCTATTATCATTGATTCATTGTTAATTTTGCTAGAATATGACTGAATTTTGGGACATATAATGACCGAAAACAGTCATCATGGTTTATATAAGGTTGTTGTATTGTCCAACAGTTTCAACCAACAGCAGGTTTCATATTGACATTGTTGCAGGAGCTACTTTTTCCAGTGGTTGAAGCTGGCAAAATGCTTTGTATTCTGGCCAAATGGCAGGATCCTTTTAAATCATCGATATTCTTGATTCTGATCCTTTATCTTAGTTACAGGTAAATTTTCACCCGTTATTTTCTACTGCCTTTCAGTGAGTATAATTTATGCTTATCCTTTTGTATACTTGATTATTATTTGCTTTGTTTAACAGAGATCTTTATCGCTGCTGCCTCATCTATATACTTTACTTCAAAAAGTTCATTTCTTACATATGTGCCCTAATACAAAACCAACTATGTCCTATTAATTGTAAGAAACTTCAGTTTCGACGCGTGTATATAAAAAATCAGATTTTACAAGTTATATATAAATATCATATAGGGTTATACTTACTTTTTGGTCATGTGCTAACTAGTTTCATGACTTGTAGGGGGTGGTTGAGCTATGCATTGCCGTGCACTCTCTTATTTCTTGCTGTTCTGATGCTTTGGCACAAGTTCCGCAGAAGAGGGAAACAATTGGAAGCCTTGATAATCAAGCCTCCCCCTAATAAGAATGCTGTTGAGCAAATTGTGGCTTTGCAAAATGCCATTTCTCGGTTGGAAAATTGTGTCCATGCTGGGAATATAACTCTTCTCAAATTAAGAGCAGTTCTCTTCGCAGCGGTTCCAAAGGTACTAGAGAATGTTGTTGATGAATCCGGTTCTTTCACTAATTTCTTGGTGGATGTTTGTGAATTTATTGTCATTTTGATGGATGTTATTTGGTGAGCGGAAGGGTTAACTTTATAAAGTTCTTCTTTCTATGCATTCTTATGATCTAATCCGAATCTCTTGCTTCTAGGCAACTGAAGTGGCAGCGTTAATTTTGGTCGCTGCAGCAGCTTTTCTCACCTTCTTGCCCTTCAAGCATCTAGTGATGCTAGTGGCCGTTGAGGCATACACAAGGGAGATGCCGTTACGGAAACAGAACAGCGAGAAGTTTCAAAGGAGAATTAGAGAATGGTGGGCACACATTCCGGCCGCCCCAGTACAGGTTATCAGAACTGATGATGGTAAGAAAAGGAGATAGAATTATATCCTTTTTGTTTTTGTTACTTGATCTTGTTACCTTTACTGAGAAAAGGAAAGAGGAATGGAATCCTTTTTAGCTTTTGTTACTACTCCTGTTTGCCTTCACTGAGAAACACAGCTGAATGATATCATTATTCTTATTTTTAGTGTTACCACTACGGTTTATGGTTTTAGGGTTTAGTGTATTTACCGTTGGCAGCCGCACCAACAACAGTTGAAAGAAACATTATGGAACACCCAAAGCATTTCCCTAAGAAAATCTGGTAAAGCATTTCCCTAAGGAAATCTGGAAGGTTTATTTATTGCTCACTGCTTTGTTTTGCTTCTGCAGATGAATAATAATACCCTTTCAGTTTTTTCACTTGACATAATAGTAGTACCAATAAGTGGTTTCTCTAAGGCAATTTGGATGAACCCTACTTACCCAAAGTTTCACGCCATGAAGATCTCATCATTCATCCATGATTTTGTTATGATTAGCTATCGCCGAACATCCATTGTTTTCTGGTAAAGAAATTCATTACTGATTAAAGTAAGATCTGCAATTTGTTGTGCATCATAAAATGCTAATTAATCCAAAATACAACAGATTTACAAGGAAAGGAAAATGAGGGGAAAAAAAGTCCTTTTGGGGGTCAAATAAATTACAACTTCTATGGGAAGGGAGAAAACAAGTATTGAATTGTATCTCACATAAACAGAGAAAAGAAAGAATCATGCTACATTTGCACAAACCAAATCTGATGCTATTTTTTTGCCTCTTCAAACTCCGTTTTAATCTGATAAGAACTAAATCTGCAGAAGTAAAACCTGCCTCTCCGGCACACACAACGTGAAACATCTCCCAGCCTCATATAATCGATCCTCTGCGAGCTATTATCTGCATCACAAATTAAAGTTTGAGCCATTACCAATTCCCGTGGGATTAGAAAATGTAGCTTAATTTTATCTATCTTACAAATAAGATTGGGCAATAAAAAACTCAACAAAATCACGCAAAGAAATGGGATAGTGGTGCAACATAATGGCATTATTGACACAACCAGACATGTAGAACACTGCAGGTGATGTTAATTTAACTTGGGTTCGAAGCGAAGTACAAGAATCTACGGAAGTAAATGAGCCCTATGCCACAACTAAAACAAGCAAAGAGACAGATAACTAACTTCTATTCAAAAATATGATCAATACGTAAAATGTAGTGTCAGTCCATGTGAAAGAATCCATTAAGAAAAATACAAAGATGCACTCTGATGGTATCCACAAGATCATACAGGATGAAGAAATTATCAGCAACTAATCAAGAGGGGTAAGACACTTCAAGTACCTGTACACAGTGTCTCATCAACTCATCTGTGCAAGCCAACAGCACATTAAAATTGTAGTTTAAACTTTAAACATTGTCTGGCCAAAACTCCCTGAAGAAAGCCCGTTCAAATTCCTTCTCTTGCATTCTCTTTTCTTCTTCTTGCATCCTCCTTATTCTTTTAGAGATGGCTTTAGGTTTCTCCTTGGGCTGCAAGTCCTAAAAATAGAAGCATGCATACCACTTAGTTCATCCTCATGTATCATGATATTGAGTAGAAATTGGCCACAGTGCAATAATAACAATATTAGAGTTGAGCATGAAATGAATAGAAACAGTGGAGTCAACAATAATCTGTAGCACGTTAGAGAGAAAAATCTATAGTTTTGGATCCAATTTATTTGATTCGACTTTCAGAACGAAAAGAGTTCAAACTGGTCGCGCGCGCGCGCGCGCACACACACACACCCCAAAAAATAAGAAGTAAAAAAGAAAAAGACCAATGAAAACTTAGTGTGAAAGACAGACTAGCACAATTTCTATAGCATATCTTCGCGGTGATGTAATTGTCAAAAAGAGGCTTTGCTAATCTGAATGTTGATTAATGTTCTTCTGAAGATTGCATACTCGCATATCTTCTGTTCCTTTGTTTATCCAACTTTACAACCCATAACAGTTTAATAAGACCAAATTTTAGAAAAATTGGCGAACATTCAGGGAACATTCACATTTCCCTGATTTCAATTTTCAAAGTATGAAAGGCCAGAAGGATAATGATAGAACCTGATATTACAGTGCATGCATATGCCTAAAAGCAAAAAAACAGATATTCAATGGAAGGCACATACGCACCTTGGAACCAGGATCTTTCCACAGTTTCTTTTTCTTCAGTTTCTCAGCACCCAAACCACACTTATTCTCCTTTACACGAGTCTGCAGAGGTTCCAACATTCCCTGCCCCACATAAGCAAAACAAAATCAATATATAACTTAGACGAAAAAATGAAACAAAATTTTAATACTTTCACAACTACCAATAGAAAGCGGCAAAAGCTACATTGGATAAGATCATTTATTATCAACAGGAGACCTTGAAATGCACCAAAATTCTTATTAGTTACAGCACACCACAGGAGATTTCAATTAACTATTAAAGAGGCAAACGAAGCATAGAACATCAAAGTGTCCAAAATGTAACTACATAATCGAACAGCTAAAAGTTCAAGTAAAAGTTTCTACTTTTGATCATCCGACGCCACGGTGAAGAGGGCGAACTCTCTCAAATGCACCATACAATGTTTCTATACCCTCATAAACTGGAATTACAGAATCGGCAATACTATCACTACCCACGATTCCATCGCAAGCACAAAAGCACATAATTTTGATACTATAAATCAAATAAACCTAACATCACCTGAATAAACAGAAATTGGGGGAAAACCCTAGAACTGCATAAATCATACACAAAGTCTCAATCAAACAATTCACAAAGATCGGAAATTATACAGAAACCAAATTTTTTTTTGAAGAAACCCTTAACCTGTTCGAAGGCGCCGAGGCCGGTGCCCTCCTTCCAACCGCACTTCTTGAGCAACTGCAGAGCGATTCGACATTAATAGGGCAACCGAGAACAAGAAGCAACAAAAAAAAATGGAAAAAAAAACCCAAACCCTAGATCGGAGAAGAAGGTGAGAGGATGCGAACCTGAAACCCTATGTTGGAGGAGTCGATCGCTCGGGAGCTCGACCCCGACGCCTCCATCGTCATCGTCATCGTCATCGTCGTCTCCATCGCTTTGGGAATTTGATCGGGGGCGAGGTCGCTTCGCGCGATTCGTTTCTTATTAGAGAATTATTATAGTCGGTGTGTGATCGGGTCTGAATCCGAACCCGAATATGATTCGGGCTCGCTCACGTTTACGGGCTTTATTCGGCCCGGTCCATAATTTCACAAGTAAGGCCCAGGGTTCTAACTGCTGCAGTTTAGTTTTCCTTACTGTTGGATTTGAATGCATCAAACCAAATACCACCGAATTTAAATTTGCATTTGTTAAATCGAAACGGCGAAAAAATAGATCCAAGAAAAAACTGATGCGAAAAATAGAAAAGGAAAGAACACACCGATATTACGTGGTTCGGCCACCGGCTTACATCCACGGGCGAAGACGGAGCAAAGACTTTTATTAAAGTCAAAAGTAGAATACAAAGATTATATTTCTCAAGAAAATCGAAGCTCCAAATAAAACCGAAATATCAAAATTTGCATCCACTCTAACGATTTCTAAGAATCCAATCGTATGGACGCCCTCACCTTAAAGCTTCAATTTCTTAATTAATTGCGGCTTCATTAGCAACATATGGCTCCTCCAATACGACCTCTCTAATCTTGAGTTGCTAAATTAATTAGAGTATGGCCTCTAATTAAAATTCCGGCTTCATTAATATGGTCGTATGTACCAACACCAACAACACGTATCTTCCTTGGTTGACCTAAATTAATTAGTGCTTCGGCTAATTAAAAGTTGCGGCTTCATTAAAGTGGCCGGATATACTATATATAATATATGCCTCCAAACTAGAATCTAATTAGGATTTGTAGTCTAATTAAACTCCTAATTAAATTCTAGTTTTACCCAACAATCTAAATCTCATATTATCCTAATTAGATTAGATTTAACTTTAATTTAGATAAATACAAATCTAAACTAAATTATAACAACATTCGGTTTTAATTATAGTAAAGTTACAAAGCCTAGAATTCGAACTGATATGTTCAATTATAATTGGATTCAAACGCATCAAGTCAAACACCGAATTTAAATCTGTACGCAGTTACAACCGCAGTGAGGTCAACACTACTGTGTAGAATTTTCACTGTTGCAATTTCAACTACAGTCAAAGTCAAATGTATTAAATCAAATGTTTCAACTACTCCTAAAATACAATACCTTGTTATCCGATAAATTTTACAAAAAAAGTATATTTTTTAATAACTTTTTGTCCAACAATCTTATTTGAATGTTTAAAACTTTGGATGAGCCGGTAAAATATTTTTATAACTTTTTGAGTGTATAAGTATCATTTTTATTTTCGGAATGAGATTAGAAATTTCACATTAAAGTTCTTTTACTTTTTGGCCATTATAATTGTCACTTTTTGTAGAATTTGCGCGCGCAAAAAAGTATGAAATGGAATTGGTGGAAACTATTATGTCTACCAAATTTTGAAAAGCTAAATTTCTACGGATGGAACAAGTTTGGCTGGCCATCACTTGGAATTTGACTTGTTTTTTTTGCCAGGCTGATGATAGCAACTTAAACAATCTGGCCCTTTAATCTGATGTGGTAACTTCTTTTCTTTTTTTTTTTTCCTTTTTTTGTGTGTGTATTTAGCTATGCATGGGCATAGAAAAATTTAAAATCAAATTAATTAATCTCTGTATTCAACTGACGTACGGTGAAACGACCGAGTCCAAATGGCAGTCCAGTAAACGCACCAAGTCCCCTCCATTCGATCCCAACACATAGATCCAAATCCAACTATAGCCACTTAAACCAATTTTGCATTAACTATTAGGAATTATATAAAGAATCCTACACCCCACCTCATCCTGGAATGGGTATTCGGATATTCACTCCACCCATCACATCGAATAACGGGTAATATTCATCTCACTTCAGAATAGAATAGAATGTAGAATGTACAATTCTTATGAAGTGTACACTTATATATACCCTTATATAAAGAATTGAAACATTTTTTAATGACTAAGATGATGTAGAATTTGTGTTATTCAATTTTATCCGCGTAAAACTTAGCACAACCTCTTTAATGATCATACGGATGCGGTTACGTTGCTTCCACATAATTATGTTTTAGTACGGCAAAAATGAGTGTAGAGTTAGCATTACTCTTGCTCAATGAAAAATACCTCTACACCCAGTCCAAGTCAACAAAGTAAACGGGGAACAGTTTTTTCTTTTTTTTTTTTTTTTTTTCTGCTATAAAATCTGCGGGCACTAATTGCAATAGCAGTAGTATTAGAAGCGAATGCAGAAAATGAAACTGCAAGTTCTCTTCCTCGCCTCTCTCTTGGCCGTTGCGGCGGTCCGCGCGGCTGCCGACGTGCAATTCCAGGCCACCAACAATGCGGCGGGCACGGCAGGCGGCGACCGGTTCACCAGCGATATCGGCATCGACTACACGGTGCAGGTGCTCTCGTCGGCCACCACGTTCATATGGTCGACGTTCCAGGAATCGTCCCCGGCCGACCGCAAGGACGTGCAGCTGGTGACCGCCTCGGTGGAGACGTTCTCGTCGGCCGAGTCGGGCGCCGTCGCGTACACCGCCGGCAACGCGATCCACGTGAGCGCCGACTACATCGCGGGGTACTCCGGCGACGTGAAGACGGAGATCACGGGGGTGCTGTACCACGAGACGACGCACGTGTGGCAGTGGAACGGGAACGGGGACGCGCCGGGCGGGCTGATCGAAGGGATCGCCGACTTCGTTCGGTTGCGCGCGGGGTACGCGCCGGCGCACTGGGTGAAGCCCGGGCAAGGGGACCGGTGGGACCAGGGCTACGACGTGACGGCGCTGTTCCTCGACTACTGCGACGGGCTCAAGCCCGGCTTCGTCGCGCGGCTCAACGCAGACATGAAGGGCGGATACAGCGCCGACTTCTTCGTGCAGCTGCTCGGCAAGAGCGTCGACCAGCTCTGGAGTGACTACAAGGCCAAGTATGCAGGAAATTAAAATTACTACGGCCGATATTGGGATTATCATCAATCTACTATACTACTATATTTGTATTAGTTAAATTCTGGAAGATTATAGAATAAGTTCGAATAAAGTAAGATGAATTTTCGCGCTACTTATATGTATCTTAAATGCTAAATTTAAAAAATTAATAAGTTGAGTTGAATAAGCTTAATAAATTAAGTGGGTTACGATTCACAATAAATCTAACGGTAAAAGATTCGACAATAAATTTAACGTCCAGATTGGTCAAATCCGATCGAGGCCTGTAGGTGCTGTATGTGTACACTTTAAATAAATTAGTTGTGTCGCTTTTAAAAATTAATGATTAGTACTAATTATTAGGATTCAAATTCAAAACCTTCATTTTGGCTTCATGAGAGCTATATATTTTTCATATTTTATATTTTAACAAGAACTTTGTGTCGTTGGTTCGGTGGGCCCAGTTTGGCCCACCATTTCAAAGCCCATTATGGGCATCAAAACATTAACCAAAAAATTTCCATATTAATATTTATTCATTATTCATTTTATTGCACGGATCCAATTAATGGTTTTAATTTGTAGGGTTTATATAAATATTAATTAGTCTAAATATTATTAATGCTACAAGGAGGTAAATTAGGTCTCAGTACAAAATTGGATTGGGCCGGGCTAAGAACTAACCAAATCCATTGGACCGACATGGGCCAATAATCGTCTCTAACCCGGCCCATTTGTAATCCTCGTCAAAATGCGCAAGTAAACTAAAAAAAAAAAAAAAAAAAAAAAAGCTTTAAAACTAAGTTATTTTAATATTTTTTAAATTATACTAATTTAATAATATTTTATCAAACAATAAAGGGTTTAATAATATTTTATCAAACAATAAAGGGATCCATAGTTTTGTGTCACTATGTTCTTAATTGAGTAAACTATTAAATTTTTGGCTTCTTCAAACAATAAATTCAACATGGCCACATCACCTGCCCCACCTGACACATAAATTTGCTAACCAATAATAGACTTTGAGCATTCCAAAGCTGCTTATGTGGTCAAAAAGAGAAGGCCAATGTAAAGCCAACCACTTCATATATAAATATACATTTAAAAATATTTGGTCATTTTTTTGTATTTTGTAATTTTAGTTACTTTTTAAACTTTTTTATGACAAAACTGTTTGTCCTTTATGTACCATGTACAATTTGGTATATAGATGCATGTTTTATAGATGCATGTACAATTGTGAGTGTGAAAACATAAATGTGTTGATGTATTAATATATCCTTATCATACCTTTTAATTATTGTGCTCAAAATGTCTCCTTCACTTGGGATTAATGGACATTTGAAAAGCTGTCCAATTAAATATCCTTTGCTCTATCTATCATTTTAAATTTAATTTATTTTCTTAATTTTGCTTTAGTGAATAAAAACTAGATCATTTAAAATTAGCTTTGATACCATATTATTCAGAAATATATTTAATATTTATAATTTATATTTGGTTGATATAGTGATTAAAAATCAAATCAAATTACGATGCCAAATTTACTCTTGAACAATAGTTCTTATTTTCAAATCTTTTCACTATTTTTATATGAACAAAACATGATTTAACTTATTTAACGGAACTATTTTCAGAATTAAAAACTTATTAAAGAGACCTCGATTGAAGACACAATCCATAAATAGTCAATTTAAATAATTTTAAATGATTAAAAATGATTCACAATAACAATTAGCATAGGTCATACATGAGATATTATTAATTAACTATCTTTGTATAAAAAAAAAAAAAGTATATATATAGAGAGAGAGAATTGATCTCGTATATTTGTAAAAGTACGAAGTCATTGATATTTATAAGTTTTTTTTAATCTTTGTATATATAAATGTGCGATTAAGATAATAGTAATCTTTTAGAATTTAGTAGGTGATCGGTGAAATAATATGATAAAAAAAAATAGAATTACTCAAAAAATTAGATCTAATGGTAAAAAATTTACAATCACTAAATACTTGGTGCTTTTAAAAGCATCATAACTGAACTATATATATATATTAGGGGACATGTACATGATGCTTAACTAAAATAATTAATTAAGCTCAAACATACCAAATTTCTTGTTCTAGTTCTTTTGCGTCACGTCATCCGGGTGTTGCAACAAGCAACCTCTTCTTTGATGTTGTGATTTTTTCAAACTACAAATTATTTTAAATTGGCTTGATAAATAAGTTTGCCACCTGATTTTCCTTTCAAGATTTATCGGAAAAATGATTATCACTACATTACATAAAGTTTATGCTTTCCTAATATTATGATAGTTTGTAATATTATATTTATATATTCTTAATATGTTAGAAAACATCACACTAGAATTTTGTGCTAATTTGTATATTCACTTAATTTTAAATATTTGAAATATAAAATTAAGAATATATACCATCCCACTGATCTATCTGATGATAAAATTTTAAAAATAAACATATTTTTTTTCATAGCAAAACAAACATATATATATATATATATATATATATATAGAGAGAGAGAGAGAGAGAGAGAGAGAGAGAGAGAGAGAGAGAGAGAGAGAGAGAGAGAGAGAGTAGAGTTTATATGCACAATTTATATTTATAAATTTTTTATCATTATATTTGTATTGGATTTGTGTTTTTTACTTTATATTTCTCTCTCTTTAGTTGACTTTAAAAAAATATAAATCTCAATACAAATTTAAAAATATATAAGGGCTACTTCATATATATATATATATATATATATATATATATATACACCAACTAATTAAAAGCGCATATGTTTTGGGTCAACATATCCAACAAAGAAGCAATGCGTTAGAAGCTTCCTCAAGTCATTGACTAATTATTACGCCACTTTTTTCCGGCACGCGTAGCGTTTTCAAATCCTCCGCTCATTTTATATATTTTTAATATAATATATTCTTAATATTCAATGTAAAATATTAAATATGTTTATTTATTCTTAATAGTTTAATTTAAGAATGAAAAGAGGAATAGGTATAGCCAATTTTTTATTTTTCTCTATCAATAAATAATAATAATAATAAGAAGAAGAAGAAGAAAAGAGAAATAATTTTGCAAAAAATAACAAATAAAATAGGAAAACTTTTTCCTTGGTATTTTATTAGTTTACGCGGCTGTCACCAACTCCACGTTGCAATTAATTTGTATAGGAACAAAAATTTGATGTGTTTTTATTTGCATAGCAGTGATATTGCACATATTCAAACCCAAAAGCGCGTACATAAATTGTAAAACATATTAGGTAGGATAAAGGACACAGGAGTAGGTGTTCAGAAACACATGTACACCAACTCTGATCCGACTCCTTCCACTTTAAGAAAAGATATGTTCATTTAAGAACACAAGTTTCTTATATAGCTATTAAGAGATTCATTGCAAATTAAGGAAACAAAGAAAAACAAGAAGAAAATAAAATCATATCGATCAATCATGGCGGATCATCCGCGAATTCATCCGGTGGATGTCGAGTCGCAGCAGCAGCGGCGGCAGTCGACGACGACGCCGCTCGTGTCGCGCGAATTGCCGCGATCAGAGAAAGGTGACCCCGCGGCGGAACTCCACCCTCGGCAGGCGCCGCCGCTCCGTCGCACTCTCCCCGTCGTCTTCTCCCCTCCCCCGAAACGGCGCCGCGGCGGCAGAAGCTGCTGCTGCAGGTGCATCTGCTGGAGCATCTCCATCGTCGTAATCCTCGTCCTCCTCGTCGGGGCAACGCTCGCCGCTTTGTATTTCATCTTCGACCCGAAGCTGCCCAAGTACTCCGTCGACCGCCTTTCCATCACGGTCTTCTCGGTGGACGCCAGTCTGACCGCGCGCGCCAGCTTCGACGTGACGGTGACGGCGGAGAATCCGAACAAGGCGATCGGGATTTACTACGACAGCGGGTCGAGGCTCGGGGTGTATTATTCGGGGTACAGTCTGTCAGAAGGGTCGTGGCCGGCGTTCTACCAGGGCCACAAAAACACGACGGTGGTGGCGGTGGCGATGAGCGGTCAGGCCCAGCTCGGCAGCGCCGAGATGGGCGCCCTGCAGCAGCAGCAGCAGACTGGCGCCGTTCCCATCGACTTCCGCGGGGACGTGCCCGTCAGTCTGAAGCTCGGCGCGCTGAGGCTGTGGAAGGTGACGTCCAAAGTCCGGTGCAGTTTGGTCGTCGATAGCCTCACGGCCGGCAATCAGATCAAGATCAAGAGCAGCACCTGCAAGTTCAGATTGAAACTATAGATTTATTTTATTTATTTTTTAGTACGTATTTATATGCAGTAGTTACATTTGAGATGCAGATGAGTGGTATTTATTTTGCATTTTACTGTTTATTTGTTACATTGGATAGAATATTAATGCTCCATATTGTAGGTATTGTTATTATTGTTATTATTATTATTATTACATGGTGAATTTAATCTGAAGTTTAGAGAGAGCAGTAATAATAGATTGGTAATTAACAAAGTGCAGCTTCTTGTTTAAATTCATTGCTTAAAATTTAACTTCTGTTTGGGATGGGATTATACAATGTTTTTTTCCCCCAGATGTCGAACGTACGTAGATCATATAGGAAAGTATACGCGGACCACGTGCTTCTTACTAATTATTATCATAACTTAGTACTGGTGACCAAACCGAGTGGCAGTGAGTCGATGTCTTAAATGAGACTCGCTTGTTGAACTCTACTGCCCCAAAGCATGTGCTCAGATCAGGACACCTTGTTTTTACTTGACCATATATAAGGCACATTATAATGTCCCTTTTGAAGAGTACAATATCTCACAAATTTTAGGTGCTATAGATAAAACTCCGTTGAATAAAAGCAACTATTTCATATGTACAACAAAGATCAACCATGTAAATTAACTCAGAAAACTCCAATTAATTAGGAGCCTTTACAATGAATAAGAGCATACTTTCATGCATAGTAAATCCAAAAGAGAGCAATTACAAAGCTCAATATATATATATATATATATATATATATACACACACTAAGAAAATCCCCAAGAGAGACGTTGGTGAACAGCTTCAGCTCTATCCAACTCATTGATACTCCGCAGCATTGACAATAAGTCGACTCTTGTGAGCAAAATGGGCAATATCGCAAACGAAAATTATAGCCTAAACTCCACACATCAGCCGATTTTTGAGAAAGTGAACTTCCAACCACCATCTAGCTTTATCTTGTAAATGGTACAGCAAAATGTACATAATGGTCACGCTAAAATCAAATTATGATTTCGGAGACATTAGATACCAATTAGAGCCCGAGGCCTATGTTCGATAGTCAACAGAGACATACTCGTCTGAGAAACAGCTCGCACGAATCCCATGTTAGCTGTCAAAGTGGGAGCACGCCAATGATCCCCTGTTCCGAAAACGATTTTGTTCTTCAGCGCGAGCTTTCTCGTTGTGGGAAGATCCATCAAGCGTGGTGAAGGTCTATCTGGGACAACTCTGCCAACGCAAAAGGTGATTGTTAGAACAAACGATGGTCTCTTGCATCTAATACAAATAAAAACATTGAGCGACGAACATGATGTTATGAGAAGAAAAAGAGAAACAAAGGTTGAGATGTTCACCATTAGGAAATAATACTCATCAAAATAAGTCATTTTCATATTTACTTTAATTCATACTAGATACAAAAAATACAAGGAATTGCGAGCTTCACCCACGTGCTAAGTACTACACTGTATATCACACAACGCAGCATATGATTGTAGAATGCATGTTGTATAGCATAGCAAAAGAACCAGTTTTCAAAATGATCCGAATATCATTGTTTTATGGTTAAATCAAAATACAAGCCATTTAGGAAACTCACAAGAGTCTTTTCACTAATTGATCAGCTCTGATTTTCTCATTCGGTCCACCACACATCGAAGCAATTTCTTTAAACTCTGAGCAAACACTTTCGCAGACAATACCCTTCTTTCCAGCTATCACATTCTCCAGCTCTGGTAGGATGGGATGCTGAAGCTCGGACTTGGCCTGCAGACGAGCAAAATAATGCTGAAATATCTTTGTACGCAAGAATAAAAGAAGAGTATCGTTGAACGTAAGAGGCTATAACATGTCTATAAGCTTCTAAAATTGCCTTAAATCTTCATAGAATGAAATAAAAGAATCTCAACTGATCCATTAAAAGGAGCATCATAGTTATACAAGATGCTGTAATCGCAAACTGCTACTAGCTAACACTTTATTAACCAATTTCCAGAACAGGATTTCGAATGTTAGCAGTCTACCAAATGCTTTCAGTTAAACATAATGAGCAATCTTTTCTAGTAAATTTATCCAACCTTTTCTATTAAATTCATCAGAATTTTATAAGACACCCATATAAACTGAACTACGTCATATGCGCTGTGTACATATACTGAAACTCCGAAACACGGGTATCAGTATGTTAATGAGTCCTTCATGCCATTGAGTAATGAAGATCCCCTATGTATGTATGAGTACAAAATGAAGCTATGAAATCACTCGATTTTGCATATCGAGGCTGACGATAGTCCCTCAACTCATTCAGTGTGTGCTAATCAAATATACTACTGAAATTGAACACATGGAACACAGAAATGCAAATTCACCTGCATGATCACAAAATCGTAGTTGATCTTAAACCTCGCTCTCGTCTCGTCCTCAGGCGCCTTCAGCAATTGCTCTGCCCCACCGTTGCTTATACCTGACACCAGGGCGATCAACACTGTCGTATCAAAATTAATCACATTCTCTGAACTCGTGCAATTTGGCAGGATTTTAAAGATTAAAGAACTGAATGGATCGCTCGAATTGAATTCCTCCTCATCCTTCAAATTCAGATTCCCAGAGGAAAAAGCTCTTTCGCCGACGTCGAGGAATTCTCCCTCAATGTCGATCTCAAAAACCCTAGGTTTATGACTCTCCACCCACTGTAGTAACTCACTATCCACCATTCTAACCCCCGTCCACCCACCCTCCAATTCCTCGAACAGCTCCAAATCGTCGAAGAACCCGATCTCCGCCGCCCCGAACTCGTCGACAATTCCCCCCTCCACGCCGTCCCCGACGCCGCGGGCGAAGACGAAGAGGAGCTTCTCGGGCCTCACCGCCCTCCCCGCGGCGCGCGCGGCGGCGAGGGCTTCCGCGACGCGGGCGCGCACGCCCCTGCCCCACTCCCCGGGAGATCCGCGCCAGGAGACGCGGCTAGGGTTCCGGTCGGAGACAAAGACCCAGGCGGGGGCGCGGCGCAGGGAGCAGGCGACGTCGACGTGGACGGAGCCGAGGGGCCTGGCGACGCGGGAGACGCCATGGACGGCGGGGTGGAGGACGACGTGGAACACGGCCTCGAGGTGGCCGAGGTTGGAGGAGAGGGGGGAGGGGAGGGGGCGGGGGCGGAGGAGGAGGGAGCGTAGCTCGGCGGCGATGAGGCGGCGGAGGGAGGCGTTGAGGGGAGGGGGGAGCTTCGGGGTGGAGGCGACGCGGCGGAGGAGGGAGAGGCATCGCGTCGCGGCGGAGTCGAGGGCCTCGTCGGGGTCGGGCGGGGCCATCGCGAAGTGGGGCGATGTGGAAAGAGCACAACAGTGGGGGATCAATTTGGTAACAGTAATATAAAAAAGAGAAATGTTTTCTTACTAAAATTTTAGAATACTCTTAAACTACCAATTAAGTGATGTGTTATGATGATAATAATTTTTAAAAATTAAGTAAATAATAGATGTAATAATATAATATAAAAAAAAAAAATTATTTTAAAAAATAAATTTTATAGTATAAAATTTGATAGTATAAGATGCCTGAAAGTAGACTCATTGCTAGGCGCATCACGGAAATCATGTGTTCTTTTATATATATATATATATATATATATATATATATATATATATATATATATATATATATATATATATATATATTATTTATTATTTTATATTTATATTTTATGATTATTTTTATTTATTCTTATTTAGATAAAATTTTATTTTTTCTTTACTGATATGCTACAGGAATTTGAAATTTACTCAATAACATCTTGGGCGGTCTCCTTTCACTAACTTTGAAGCCAGTAAGCACAATTTGTTGACCTGCTATTGAATGCTATATATTTATATGATTATTTAAAGACAAATATTTGGTTTTATTTATCCTTTTAACAAAAGAAAATAGGGGTGGAAAAAAAATTAGAATTTTGAAAAAAAAAATTAAAATAATTTTTATCTTAAAAAATATAATTTTTATTTCAAATAGTACAAATTTTACTTAAACAGTATAATTTTCGTTCAAAAAATATAATTTTCGTCTTAAAAAATATAATTTTTATTTAAAAATATATTTTTTGTTTAAAACAATACAATAATTTTCTAAAATAGTATAATTTTATTTTAACAATACATTTTTTTTTATTCTTAATTTTTCATATATATATATATATATATATATATATATATATTTTTTTTTTTCTATTGTGTCTTTTCTCTCGTCATTTATCGCAGCCATCGCGCATACTGAAATGTGGGCGCGCTTTCGTCCTCAATCTCACGAGTGACAGCGAGCATGGTCTCGGCAACCACTTCATCATCTCCATCCGCTCCGTTCTCATCCGTGTCCGTTCCCGGTCCATCTCTGGTGATGGCATCGATGTATGCGGAAAGACGGCGCCATCCTCGTTACCATTTTCGAGGACCACGGAGGCGGTGGAGGAAGGATAAAGGATAAAAAAAAAACGAGGGAAAAAAAAAAATAAAGGAAAAGGGCATAAAAATATTTTGATTTATATACTAAAAATTTAAATTAAATCTGTAAAATAATAATAATAAAAAGAATAGCTTACTTTTACAAAATTTCAAGCCAATAAATTTTTTAAGTAAATTGGCCTTATTAATATATACTAAAATTTTATATCCTTATATTTTGAATCTTTACTATGTTTTATTAGATGCGAGTATATTTTCATTCCAGAATTTATTGCAGCACATTAATTTTACACCACAACTTAGTCTTGTACAGAAACGGGCTCGATCACACACGTACGTGATCACTTTATTTGATCATACATAAATGCAGCTTCAAAAATCAAACCGCAGATTCAATCTGGCAGTATCCAACCAGGTGATGCTATACTCTCCGATCTGCGATTCAGGTATGTCCAGAGCCTTCCACAGCGCGATCGATGCGTCGACGATGTTGTTGTGGCACGGCAGCTGGAAGTCGTGATCTTTGTCGCACTTGTCGACGACTTTCGCAAGCACCGACTTTTTCCCGTTCGCGTGGATCTGAATGTTCTTGCCACAGCGGCTACCATCTGGTCGACAGCGCGACCACCTTCTTGCTGTTGATATGGTACTTGTTGTCACACTCCGACCGGCCCCCCGCCATCCCCGCCCTCGGCGAAGCTGTTCAGCATCCTTGTTGCTGGCGTGTGGGACTTGACGGGCGGGGAGCAGCAGTACCGATGGCACTTTCAAATATATATATAAAATTTTAATTTAGGTATATATAAGTATACATCCCTTTAGGGGTGTATATCTTACACCCCATCCTATTTTGGGATGGGGTGAATTTCACTCGTCACTCGATGTGACGAGTGGAATAAAAATGCTAGATGTACATTCTAAATGGGATGTACATCTTACACCCACCCCATTCTGGAATGGAATGAATTTCACTCGTCATATCGATGTGACGAGTGGATGAATATTCATTCTAAGATGGGGTAGGTGTAGGATGTACATTCTATTTAGGGTGTACACCTAGCATTATTCTGAGTGGAATAATACCCACTCCAGGATGGGATGAGGTGTGGGATGTACACCCCTAAAAGAGTCTACACCCAGCATCCCTCTTTTAATTTTACTATATAACTTTCAAATTATTAGACTTGAGTGAGTGAACCACACTATAACATTAAACTTTGAATACATTATTTAATTTTACAAATATAGGTAGTATTCTTCGTGTACTTCTTGCAACTATAAATTTAGTAAATTAAGTAATTATTTTAAATTTTAAAATTGAAATATTATTAACTAATTCGAATCAAATAAAATTTTAAAAATAGATAATAAAATTAAATATTTGAAAGTATGGATAGCCATTAAAAAAGTCAATAATTTTGATGAATTTTATATTTTTTATTATAAAAAAGTAATTAATCAGAATATATATATATATATATATATATATATATATATATATATATATATATATATATATATATATATATTAAAAGAAAGAAAGAAAGAAAGAAAATATATGTGTTATGATAAAAAAAATTATTGATAAAAGCGTACTAACTTACTTAAATAATTGACCATTTCAATTTGATTATCAAATATTTTAAAATTTTAATTTTATTATACTTTGATATTAAAATTTGAATAAATTATAATATAGTTAATATTATTCTTTTAATTCTCGCAACTATAAATTTAATAAAATAAATAATTATCTTAAATTATAAAATCAAATTATTATTGATTTATTTAAATCAAATAAAATTAAAATTTTAAAAATATAGATAGTCATTTAGAAAGTTAATAGTTCAGATAAAATTTATATAATTTTATTACAAAAAAATCAGAAAAAATATAGATTTTTTTTAAAAAAGAAAGAAAGAAAGAAAATATATGTGCTCTGGTTGCTACGTGCGTCCCACTTCCCGCGCCGGGCCTTTCACTGCTTGAGTCGTAATTAGAGGTGTAAGACTCCGCTGTTTCATTTTTGATGTTCTTGCTGCGACAACCCGTTGCCTTCCTCCTCTCTCTCAAATGCTCCACTGCCCCTCCTCCTCCACTCCCCTCCTCCTCCTCCTCCTCCTCCTCCTCCATCCTCCCCCTCCCTTTCCTCAACTCCAAAACCCTAAACCCTAATCCCCTCCCCCTCCTCCTCCTCTCTTCCTCCTCCTCCTCCTCCTCCTCCTCCTCCTCTTCCCCCCGCCGCCGCCGCCGCGCCGCCGCCGCCGATCCGGCCATGTCGTCCTCCTCCGGGAAGCGTAGCGTCGCCGACGTCCTCATGGGGGCCGCGCGCGCCGCCGCGGAGAAGAAGGCCAAGAAGAGCTCCCAACCCCAACCCCAACCCCAGCCCCAGGAGCGCTCTCCCCGCACCCCTAAGAAGCCCAAAACCCTAGTCCCCAAATCCGACGATGGGAAGGATCACAAGGAGCCGGAGGAGAGGAATCCGATCGGCGAGCTCAAGAAGAAGGGCCAGGATTTCGATCCGAGGGCCGCCGCTTCGTGGAAGCCCGGGGACCCCGTCCCCTTCCTCTTCCTCGCCCGCGCCCTTGAGCTGATCTCGAATGAGTCGGGCAGGATCGCCATTACGGAGATCCTCGCTAATGTGTTCCGGACGGTCATGGCTACTACGCCCGGGGATCTCCTTCCGACGGTGTACCTCTCCGCCAATAGGATTGCGCCGCCGCACGAGGGCATCGAGCTTGGTATCGGGGATGCGTCGCTGATCAAGGCGCTTGCGGAGGCTTATGGTAGGAAGGAGGAGCAGGTCAAGAAGCAGCATAAGGTAGAAGAGGAAGAAAATGCTCTTTTTTTTTTTTTTTTTTTTTTTTTTTTTTTTTTTTTTTTTTTTTTTTTTTTTTTAAGCTGACATTGTGTTGTTTCAATGGCAGGAATTGGGTGACTTAGGGTTGGTTGCGAAGGAAAGCCGCTCATCTCAGAAAGTGATGTTCAAACCGAAACCCTTGACGATTTCGAAGGTGTTAGATACATTCCGTGCAATCGCAAAGGTCCGCCCTTTTCTTGTGTTCTTGTGATATAGAGGAAATCATAATGCATCTACCGTGTCAAATTCCTGGCCTATTTAAAAAGCCTTGTTAGAATGTGAAGCTCTTAAATTGATTGTCCAGCGAGTTTCATACTGAGTCTGTCTCATTAAATCCTAAGAAAACATTTTCTCGAAGAGATGAATGAACAAGAAATTGTTTCTTAGCAGCATGTTGCTCGGTGGAAAGCAGAAGCGCTTAAACTTTCCTTGCCGTTATAACATGAAATAAGATGTCAAGAACTATGTAGGTTATTTTTTTCTTTTCTTTTCCTTATCATTTCTATTGGGGGCGAGGGGTGGGTGAGGAAAATGTACCCTGAAAGATGAAGAATTGATTGTCTAAAATTCAGCGAAAATGTAGATGATGGTGTGAAACTGTGACATTGCACATATTATTTCAGTGCAATTGAAGGCATCATGCCGTATATCAACTGATTTGCAATTTTAACCTTGAATTATGATTGAGAGATGCATCATTTACCCTAAGAGTTTATTTAAGATTATGATTTTCTACTTCTGTTTTGTTTTTATAGGAAAGTGGGAAGGACAGTCAAGACAAGAAAAGAAATCATATAAAAGGACTTCTTGTTGCAGCAACTGATTGTGAGCCTCAGTATCTCATTCGTCTTCTCCAGGTAGTACCGAGCAGATTTATGTAAAGATCCTTTTACTTGCGGTATATTGATTTGTTGCATCTGCAGTCAAAAATGCGGATTGGTTTGGCGGAGAAAACCGTCTTGGTCGCCCTTGGACAGGCTGCCGTGTATTCTGAGGCATGCCCTGCTCCACCAGTAAAAATTCAATCTCCTCTAGAAGAGGTTGGTTGTTATCTGGATATCCTATGTCTTCAATCTCATCTATTCACTATTTACATTTCATATCTGTTGTAATATAGTAATGAGACGTTAAACTTTTTGATGCTCTTTAACATTTTTTTAAAATATTTTCTGATCATGTCCACATCTTGTTTATCTGAAGGGTGCAAAAATCATCAAACAAGTATATTCAGTTCTTCCCGACTACGATAAAATTGTCCCTGCCCTTCTTCAAGAGGGTGTGTGGAAACTGCCAGAGGTATGCAATTTTTCTTTGGGTGTGCCAGTTGGACCTATGCTGGCAAAACCAACAAAAGCTGTGTCAGAGATCCTTGATAAGTTCCAGGGTTTGGAGTTCACTTGTGAGTATAAGTATGATGGTGAGCGTGCTCAGGTATAGCTAATAACTTAAAATTCATGTAGATAATCCATTCATCTATCACGTTATTTACACCTAATGTGTTTCAAATGAAGATACATTATATAGAAGATGGATCTGTTGAGATCTACAGTCGAAACGCTGAAAGAAATACCGGAAAATACCCAGATGTTGTCAACGCAGTGTCAAGGTATTGTTGGTTGATAGATTTCACTTGTATCTTTGATGTAGGCATCGGGAATTAATTTTTTCTTGAGGGGATTGTAGAAAGCCCGTGTAGATAGGTATTTCTTTTAGAGCCCTACATGTGAATGCAAGAAGAGAGTTTAAATCAGTTATTTCGGCAAAGTCATAAAGATGCAAAATAGTTTTAGCATTTTCCTTCAGGGGAAACCTGTTACCAGAGTTTGGTTGTTAATCATCTTGGTTTTCTAGTTTCTTTTTCCCTTCTTTTTAATTTGTTATGTTTCTTATTCACTGCAGATATAGTGCCTACTGAAGTTTTTATTGCATACTTAGTCTGAGTTATATCATGTTGCTTTTGGTCTTTTGAAGAACCAATTAAATAATTAGACAGTTATTAAAGAATACCAAATGTCTTGAAATTTTGCCACTCTATCAGAGGGCAATCAAAGAATAGACCTCTTAATGTTATGAGTTTATGACAAGCTTTGGGATTAGGTTCTTGGATCTCATTAGTTTTGATGGTTGACTTGCATAGTTGGTCCATTAAATCTGAATGTATCTTGATGTTTTCTTTCTTTTGTTGCCTTCTGCCTTTATTATTAGTTAGTGTTATTGAACGAGATGCGAACTTGTCCAATGTATTTGGATTTTATTATATTAATGTATTCAATATTAAGTTTGTTTTAGCATCTGAATGCAGATTCAAAAAGGAGACCGTGAAATCGTTTGTGTTGGATTGTGAGATTGTCGCTTTTGATCGCGAGAAGAAGAGAATTTTACCGTTTCAGGTTTGATATATTGTTAATATGTCTACAAATTTGAATTTACATTTTGTTTAGTATGCAGTTTTCTTACTTACAAATCTCCTTTTATAACTCAGCCTGGAGGATATTTTTCACTCTCTTGTGCATATTATTCTTGTTATTTGACAAGTAAACTGTTTGCATGCCGGGCCCGTTCCCCATTTAGAGTGGTTCCTGAGGAAAATTGAACTACTCTGCGATTTTCTTAAAGAACAGCAGTTAGTTTTTTCGTATGCTGTTGTCCAGTTGCTGTAGAGCCCTTTACTTCTTGCAGGTTCTTAGTACACGAGCTCGCAAGGGAGTTGTCATAAGTGACATAAAAGTTGCAGTCTGTACCTTTGGCTTTGACATTTTATACATTAATGGCCAACCACTTCTCCAAGAGCAACTCAAAATTCGTCGGGAGGTATCATATTTCCTTGTTTCTAGAGGACACTTGTAGAGTACTTCATTGTAGACACTGCGTTGTGATAGAATTATCTACTTTCCTGGAAGCATATCTACAACTGCAATTTCTAGAGAGTTTCTCTAGCTTTGATTTATCTCGTGTCATTTTTTGTTTCATTTGTCCCATGATCTTAATTGATTTGGCATATAATATAGTGTGGTTGTTTCTAGCTTGGAGAATTAGTAGACTTCAATAGTAAAAGGCTGTGCTAGTCCTCATGCTTTGGAATCCAAGTTTCATATATACTATGTTTGTCCATGTCCCGGACATGATATGGTATTGATTTTGGATTTGGTGTATTTGAGACACCATATCCTTCCAAACAAATGAAAACCTTTTAACCTTGTTATTGTTTCCTTGGTAAAATCTTTCCGTTGATTTGTGAGCCTGGTCTTGTGTTTTATTTTAGCAGTTGTGTAGTTATTAATTTTGAGCGGCTATCATTAGCAATCTTGATTGGCTGCATTATTTGCATGTCATCTTATAATGCTTGTCTGCTTTGTTCTGTGATGCTGATCTTTCAGAAAAGATATAAGCAATGCTATCTTGCTTGTGAAAAGTTTTCTTTATTTTGGAATGGTAATATGTCATCGTCACTGTTCTGTATGATTTGTTCTTATGCAGCATCTTTACAACTCTTTTGAGGAGGTACCAGGAGTTTTTCAATTTGCAACTGCAATAACCTCAAATGACCTTGAGGAAATACAGAAGTTCCTTGAGACAGCTGTCAACTCCAGGTAGAGAGCATTTTCCTTGATCTCTTGATGATATTTTCTGTAATAATCGACTAACTTTAGCGTTCTCTTTTAATTCTTCATTGCTGTATGTGTATTGATATCTCTTCTTTGTATATTTATTTACTTTTGTGGGAGAAGCAAAGAATTAAATTTCATCGAGTTTTTCCAAGAGAATAAAAAGAATGCTTTTCAGGAAAATATATAGTTTCTATTGGTGATTTAAGTTTTAGTACTTCTCCTGTTATGGAATATGCAAATCAGATGCACAAAAAATTAAAGGATCTTGTTAAATTATGTGTTACAACTGTTTTATCTCTAAAAGCTTAAACCACCAAAGAATGGTGTTTTTATATTTAATATATAATACTCCTCCTATAATCTTTCTATTCCATTATAGTTGTTGAATAGTACAGTTTATCATGACTCTCCATTCCTATATGCTTAGTACTCTACATGTCTGTTGCCCTCCCTATTTGCTTATGATTGATGAGATTATTCTTTGACTATAGAAGATGTATGACATGTAGAGTAGGATTTTGTTCTAATGAATTCTCGGCCTGATTATGATTTGACCTGGTGGGTCGATGTTCACACCCTTGTTAAGTTTGGACCATGTTGGTCAGCTGATTTACCCTTAGGTGAATTACTCGTTGTTGAGATTTGACCTTATAGGTCGGCTGATATACTTGTATGTGTTTTGACCTTGGAGTCGGCTGATTCACCCCTTTGTGATTAGACCCTATCGGTCTGCTGTTCTTCTATGTATGATTGGACCTTATAGGTGGGTATTTTCTTTACGAGATTGATCGTAGAGGTTGGTGGACTTACCTTGTTTTTTATTGAGACTTCAACATGCTACGTCTTCGTTTCCTTATATTTATCGTCATCTGTGACACCCCAATAATCCCACATCGGATGAGATTGGAGTTGTGATTGGGTATATAAGAGACATGGACACTAGTAATAATAACTGGGCTTAAGTATTTTGGGCTGTGGTTTGGGCCCAACGAGTTATTATTGCTAGTAGCCCGGGTCGTTACATCATCTCTTTTGATACCCTTGTCGTGTAGCATGTTAGTTGACTTGAGATTACTTCTTTACTCCTATTACCTACGGGCAGTGATTTGACTGTTGAGTCTAGATTGTTGGAGTCTTGAGCATTTTGAAAATGCTTTCCACAAGGGCCCGAGGCGTGACACCACCTCATGTCTGGGCTTGAGAATTTTTGATAGATCCAACATGTGGACTAAAATTAAATGGGGAGATTAAATGAAACTCAGGGCCTGGTAGGATTCGAGCTCAGAATCTTCAGTTGATATCATGTTAAATTATGTGAGACAATTGTTTATCTCTAAAAGCTTAAAATAATAGAGAATGGTGCTTTTATATTTATACTGAACATATCTCGACATGAGTACAATATTACCAGGTATTGCAAGAGAGGGCTGAACTTTGATGAAAGATTATTTATCGGATGTGATTGCTATAGAGACATATGCTTTCAAAGTGAGAGATTTTGTCGGTCGCATCTATATCCTTAGCTTGTGTGGTGCAATTTTCTTTGTTTGAGTTGGAATTATGAACTCAAGGTCACTAAGCTAGTCCTTATGAAATGAACGGAAGATAATTCCTAAAGATTTAGTAGCTGGATTAACCTTTTTTAACTGTACTGTTGGAGAAATTATTAAAAGGGTGTAATATATGAAAAATGCTGCTTAGTAACAACAGATAAATTGGGTTCAATATTGTTAATATACATGTGAAAACACTTTCACAACTTTCAGTTCTGTCACATTTTTTGTTTCGCAATTGACTATTGCTTTCTTATTATCTATTTTGTTGAAATTAAATTACTGTACCTTACTGCTTTTGAAAGATTTTTGCACTTCTCTGATTTTCCTTGTTTGTATGTTTTTGTGCTCCCCATATACATGGCTTCCTTCGTACTAGCTCTTATATCGTAACATATGTGAAGTTGTGAAGGATTAATTATCAAGACACTGGATAAAGATGCTACGTATGAGCCATCAAAGCGATCCAATAACTGGTTGAAGTTGAAGAAAGACTACATGGACAGGTGATAAAAATTATCTATTCTAAATTATCTGCGATATTAAGTTACTCAGTCGATATATTGGGGCCAGGTTGCTTCACATATAATATCTTCCTGAAGAAGAACTTTCATTTACGAAATGATTGGTTTTACAGTTCTAATCAGAACAATATTGTATGACGGCTAACTTACCTGTGAGATTCTGTATCAAAACTAAGCAACTATTGTTGAATCCCATCCAATATGGTTTGATTGTGGTTTGTTTGACCTTTATCCTTGTTGGCAAGTATATGTTGTTGCTTCAGAGAATCCCTATATTGTGAATTATGATCTTCATCCTTGTTTGCAAATGGACCTCTGTTTTATCTTCCCTTGTTCTAGCACCTGCACCTTGATGCTTGGAGATAATAGGCCCTTCCAATTCACCACCAGTATACTGCAGTTTTAATATATTTCTTCAATGTTATGTATTTCTTTGCCATGGCTATCTAAATATTAGTGATTTAATGCAGCATTGGTGACTCACTGGATTTGGTTCCTATTGCTGCATTCCATGGCCGGGGAAAACGTACAGGTAAAAGTTTGGGATGTTATTATTTCACTTATTAGTTTGTGCTTTATTGTCTGCTTTGTTCTGTTTATCAATTGAAAGCTTACTGTTACTTGTTCAAGTGTGGCTAATACAGTGTTTGTCTACAGGTGTCTATGGTTCCTTTCTGCTTGCTTGCTATGATGAACACAATGAAGAATATCAAACAATCTGTAATATAGGTAAGCTGTATTCTTTTTCACATATACTCAAATTAGATTGAAGCTAATGTGATGATAATATATGTATTCTCACTGCTTTTTAGGTACTGGATTTTCCGAAGCGCAGCTTGAAGAGCGTTCTGCAAGCCTTCGGAGCAAAGTGATCTCAAAGCCAAAGGTAATAACCAATTCCTATTTCCTTCTCTTGGATGTTTGATTAATTGGCCTTCTATTTCCTCTCTGCTTTATGTTTCATTAATATGACTTCTGTTTTCTTCTTTCCAGCGATACTATAGATACGCTGATACAATGAACCCAGATGTATGGTTTGAGCCAGCAGAGGTAAATTCTTGTCCTACATTATTTGGCTTGCATGTTTGGTTTCTTTTCAACATTACAACATTATTGTGCAATTACTCATTGCCCACCTCTGTCATTTACTTATTTAGCATATTTGTGCAGCATGTATTTTGCTGATTCAGTATCAGCTTGGTACCCCCACCATGCTGATGGCACAACACAAAAAACCTCTTTTCTTCAATTATTTCAAGCAAAAGGGTCCAGAATTCCGATTTATGCTCTTTCATTGTACCATTCACATATTTGGAATTTTCGATGATTGAATCTGGTGAAATCAAGGGTTGATTTGGGAAGAAATTGATTTCCCTAATTTGTAACCCTCAATTTCATTAACTGCATATACAATAAAGGAGCCCCGATGAGGGCTTATTTTCCTGTCGTGTGCCTCTTATTCAGCGATGCGCAGTCTCTTTCAGATTTCAAGAAAATGTGATGAAATAAGTTTGCAGTCTGCTATATAGAATTTCAGCCACATGTTTACTTTTGAAACAGGTTTGGGAAGTGAAAGCTGCAGATTTAAGCATTAGTCCGGTTCACCGTGCTGCTAATGGCACTGTAGATCCAAATAAGGTTATCCAACCTTCGCAAAATCTTTTGTCAAAACCTGAGCCTTCTTTCATCAATCATCCTTCAATATTGCAAATCATAGTCCTTTTGGCGATGTATTAGCTGATCATCCTTTTTAAATTTTTTTTTTTTGCTTGTGCATTACATTCAACAGGGTATTTCTCTTCGATTTCCTCGGTTGATACGTGTGCGAGATGATAAATCTCCAGAACAAGCCACAACATCTGATCAGGTAAAGGATGCTAATATCTTTCAAAAGCTAGTTCTTTGTGATTTCCAGCTTTCTTTCTTGGTTTCTTCTTATAGTTCTTGACTCAAAATTCTTTAGGTCGCTGACATGTATCGTGCTCAAAAGATTAACCATGCTAACAATCAGGAGGAAGACGACGATGACTGATAAATTGCTGAGTTTTTTGTTATTTGAAGAGTAATGTTCATTGAGGTTTGCTATTTCATTTTTCTGTTGTATATATATATATATATGCTATCTTTCTCTCACTGCTAATTGCAACATTTCTTAGGTTATGTTCCTGGGCACGCAGAATCCCATGGTTATTTCACCTGCTTCATGCAAGAAAAAACTTGCTCTCAGTAGCAGATTAAAATCGACCAGTCAGACCTGTAAGCAGGTGAATTATTCCCTTTGCCTGCCCATTAGCTTCTGGAGCATAGGAATCGATGACACATTGGGAAATTTATTGTGACCTGTTGTAGTTTGCAGTATATCTTTACGGCTCAGGTTATCAAGTATTCAAGAATGCCTATAGCTATTTAAAGCACTGTTGCTTTTCTTTGATCAGAGTAATGTGAATGCAGCAGGGTGCTTAATTATTTTGCTGATTCTTAATACCTAGTCATGCCTTCTAGATCCAACAATTTGCCAGGCTTCATCTGCTTTAGCCGTGAAGCCTTTTTTAGTCGACTCCAGTGAGAAGGATATTTTGCCTCATTATCGAGGAGCAGGATTGTGCTTCACTTTAGCACTGTGCTGTATATTGTTGTTATGTTTGCTATCACCTGTATCACTCTTTTTTTGTTAGCACTGTACTGTATATTGTTATGTTGGCTATCACCTGTATCACTCTTTAGAAAAACCAAATGTCAACTCCGTATCTCATGCGGCAAAAAAGCTTAATAAGCATTTTTGTTGTATGAGCTGCTTATTATTGCATGGGTTATGATGGCTTCTCTTCTTTTTGGAACTGGAACGGCGCCCTATGTACAGTGCACAAATTTGATTTTTCCCCTTAACGGATACTTCTACTCATTGTATATTGATCCCTATTGTGATTTTTCATTTTATAGCGGCTCTTTTAGCTCACCATAATTAAATTAAATTGCTTAGGTTGTAAGTTGTAAGTTACAACGGTTTATTTTAGAAACAAGTAGGAATAAAATTAATTATGCATTTGGATGAAAATTGAATTTAAAAAAATAGTGTTTTAATAGTTAGATTGAAACAGAAAGAATTAAAATAATTAAAAATTTAAAATAATAATATTTTATTTAATTAATTAATATAAATATATTAGTTAAATAATAATTTAATTTATTTAATTAATTATTGGTAGTGTAGATAATTTTAAATATTAATTGATAAAATAATTATTGTTAATAAATAATTTAATTAAATACAAATGAATAAATAAATTATTTAATAATTAAATAATTAGTTAATAAAATAATTAAATTAATCAAATTAAAAAAATAATATAATAATTAAAATTATATTTATTTTAATTAAACTTAATTTTAAGTAAAAATAAATTTATTTCAGAAAAAAAAATGAAACAATAATTTCAATATTTTCATCCAAATCAAATGCGTTTGCGTTGAAAAGAGAACAAACATTACTCCAGGCATTATTGCCGATGCAACCGCTGCTCAGGGTATGAACCTAGCAATTAGAGATTTGGTTGCTGCAGCCGTGCTAGTTTATAACAATTATTTTTGCAGCTGCTTATGTTTTACGGCAAGAAGGATTAATAAAAGCGTATCCTGTATGTAGATATGAGCTTGTTGACCTTACACAAGCTCATACACTTGAAGTACCCCAAAATTAATTTATTGAAAGGAAAAAAATTGAAACAACTGCAGGAGCACATAAAACAAAGCAAAAAGCTTTACAATCGGTAAGAAAGGCCAAAAAAGAAAACTTACGTCGATCTGAATGGGTAACTAACCATCTGCTTTCATTCCTGCAAGCTTTGTACATCACCATCATAAATATCCGTCACAATAAGTTACATAATGGTTAATATAAGATGATTATTCTGGCAGAAACAGAGATCTTTATCAGAAAAGCGCTAAATAAAGTGAGAACTTAATAATAACAACTGAGAACAATGAGAAATGAGGCGGATTATAAAATGGATGTATTACACTTGAACAATCAGCATTGTTACATCACCAGCCCAACAGCCAAACAATTGCAGATCAGCCCGGCAGCGAAACAATTGCAGATCAGTCTCTCATCCCTAAGTCCTACTCAGCTTACATCTGAAAATTATTCTTTTACTAAATGGATTCACATCTGATTTAATACTTTTCCCTGCATGTAATGAATGCTACGACATTATACACCTCAAAGAATAGATCACCTGCGCTACCCCGAAAGTATGGGCATGTTATAATAGCAACTAGGGGCCCACATACTGTGCAGATACTTTGAGAGCATCTCATTTCTCAACTTTTCGGAAGGTGCTCCACAAGAGAGGCTAAGTTTCCACAGCACCTTCAACTAGACTAGTTCTAGAACTAACCTCGTGGCCGCAAGCCAAATGGCCCCTAAAATATAGAAAATTTGATAAGCACCGTCATGTTATCGCATCACACATACTTTTTCAAACGATTGACCTCCGGAGCTGCCATGACAAGAAAAGGGCAGAGGAAGATAAGTTAAGCTAACTCATTAAAAAAAAAAAAAAAAAAAAAAAAAAAAAAAGGAAAATTCCAAAATTCTTTAGTGTGACAGTTGAGAAATTCAACTTGAATTCGATGCGGATGTTTAGGAACCGCAAGTTCTCTTCCCTCTGAGTGATAGTGACCAAACCTTCTACAATCTGACCTTGCTCCAGCTGTATAGGATTGAACATGTACACGAGTGTCTGAAAGAAAGTTTCATTAATCATAATATAGATGCAGATGACAGACATACCACATTCCGAGCACATGAAAGGCTTTGATTACCTGTTGCCAGTGTGTAGGGGCATCTTCTGGTGCAGTAGAGAGTATAACAGCTTCATCGGATTTTGGCCTTCTTTTCAAATGGCCAGAGATATGTGGGTGTTGGTCTAGCGACAGGCCTCCAGATATAAGTTGGTTGTAGTTGAGAACAGGCAGCTCAGGACCATTAAACTCAACATCAAACCAAAAGGCAAACCCATGGAGAGGAGCTTCAGAGAAGACAGGAAAAGGGAGGTGATCTCTCGGTAAATTAGCAAAAAGTAGATTCGTTCATCATCAAGGTCCCCTCCGATAAATAAATGTAGAAGCAAAAAAAGCATGCCATAATTATGATGTAAGTGGCACCTCCGATAATTTCCTCTTAAACATGATTTCACATAGACTGTTTGCAAATGCATTAAATGCAGTATTATACCAGCCTTGTAGCTCAAAAAATCCGAAAGCATTCTCAAGCTTTGGAATGAGCTTTTGGATTTTTTGGGCCTTCCAAAGCATAAAAGCGGTGTTTTTAGCAATGCAATCCCAAACTAGGCCTTTAACTAACTAAGTCATAGTTCTACATTGACACTGATAATTCGTCGAGTATGACATTGGCTGCCCATATAGTGCGAAAGTACAATAGCAACCACGCCTCAATTTTTTGAGACCTTTATCTCATATACAAGACGTAGGACATGAGAAATCAACGTATTCTAATCTAAGAAAGCTATCTTCTTCACTACTACAAGGCGTATGCCTTTCAATGTTTCTAAAAGAAATGGAACTAAAATAAGCTGCAGATGATTGTAAAAATGAAAACAGAAATCAGGAAAAGCACTTTTTACCTTGCAGCATCGATGAAAACTTATACTTTGCTGTGACGGTTTTAAGCTCTTGAACTCTTACCGTATAGCAATCCACTTCTGTAACCTGCACCCCAAGTTTACATAAACAGTTAATAGTTGGGGGAAAAACTTGGTGAAGAAAGTATTCTTACAAGCAAGGTACTTTGTGTTGTGGCACTGGAGCGTGCACTCACACAATGCTGACTAATTTTAGGCTTTTAAAATGAAAGCATGATTAAGTTATAATAATAAGAAAACGAGGCTTTGAAGTTATCATAGATGCTATCACCAGTACAAGGAATAGACTAGCCAAACTCATGTTTTACCTAGAGATCACAGGCTAAAGCCAAAAAAAAAAATAGCAGTACGAAAAGTAATCAGAAGGTTGAACTTACCAACGATGGCCAAGTCAAAACATTTTCTCCTTTAATTGTCTCAACAGAAGGTTCCTCGAATGCAGTTAGTTGTGCAGAAGGAATCAAAACAGACACTGCATTGTGACTGACATCAGGATCGATGAATTTGAAGCAATTGCATTTCCAATTTACATTTCTACATAGTATTGTCCATGATCCATTTAATAAGCATGATATAAAAGACATATTGCAGAAGTACTGAACCAGCCTCAATTGGTCATGCAAAAAAATTTATTATGGACAAGAGAAAAGTTTTACTCAAAATTAACAGTCAACTTACTTTTAATTCCATAAACATTATGCCAGAAGTCAATGCTCTCACGATATCGTTCAGAATTGGTAACAGGTGCCATGTAAAGCTGTGATAGAGAAAAAGATTGACTGCTTCCTGTTGCTTATCCGAAAATGAAGACTAGAGAGTTGTTCTTGCTTCCAACTTTATCGAGTACAATGAAGTGTTAGTCAAGCAGAGTTGCTTAAATTTTCTTCACAGATTCTTTTCCTTTCTCTTTTGATAAAAGGAAGGAGACCATCTTTCAGAAAGGTTGCAAGAACATCAACTCAAGGTCCACTTCATTCTTGCACGTCCGGGACTGAATAAACTTCCCTCAGCTAATAAACTAAAGGAAAGTAATGAACATAATGCATTAGTATTACCGAGGCATGAGAAGGAAGAATAAGTCCTCCTGGTTTGAGCCATTTATCCCTGGCAAAAATTATACTGCCCAGCATACTCTACAGTCAAGCAATAATTCATAAGATTCTTAGATCCTCAGAAGAAAGTAAAGTAATTATCAGGAAACTACATGTGCTCATCCAATTTGATGTTAACAATACACTTAAAATCAGATATACCTCATATAGGAGCATGTAGCCCATCCATTCAGATATTATGACATCAACCTTCTCTTTGATCTCAACATCCTGAATTTAGGATTTTTGAAGTACTCAGACATAAGATTGCATAGGATTTTTTGAAGTACTCATAATCATAAGAAATATCACATATTTCTGTGAGTATTCTTGTACTAACCCTAATTCTTCAAGATGAACCATGAAAAAGAATAAGAATGAAAAAAAAAAAATTCTTAGAAACTAGTACACAAAGACCTAGTGGGAATATTTTATGACTACCGCGAAGACAAGAAAAGAGAAAAAGTTGGTGACAAACTCTCAAAGCTTTTTTTTCTGGCTGATACTACACAAAAATGTATGTTAAACTGCTTGGTTCCCAAAAGTTGTGGATCTCAAAAAATAAATAAAAAAAAAAACACTATACATCAAAGACTTGTAAATGGATGTTTGTAGAAAGCTGTGTGTTTCACCCATTTTAGACAGATAAATTGCACCTGTCGATAACTAATCCTAATCCAAGCATATGACAGCATTACAGATCAAGCCTAGTATACTGGAGACTCATAATTATCATATTATAAAAAGGTGATGTTAAACCAAATGGTCCATCGGACAATCAAAATGTGGGGTCATTATTATGTGAGCCATTTTTATTTCTTGGTATAAGTAGTGTTTCCTCCAATAAACTCCGCTTTCCGGTTCCCCCTCCCAGCTCTTCTTCTCTCTGTTCCTTTGATGCCCGTCCTATAACTTAGTAAAATCTAGTTAACTATCCAAATATCCCAGATGAGTACAATGGACTGTGTTGGCTATTTATTTATGGGTTAAAAATAGGTCCAACTTCCTGCCCGTGACAATAGGCCCAGGAGACTAATAAGTTGAGTTGGGTGAGCCCAATAAGTTGAGTGGGGCTGTGGTCCACAATAGACCTAACGGCAAGAGGCCCAACAATAGACCCAACGTCCAAGTGGGTTGAGTCTGGTCGAGACCCGTGGGGGCTGCGTCTGTACGCTTTAAGTGAATTGGTTGCGTATTTCTAACAGCTCGAGCTTTTGGGATTAATGGTTAGCGCCAACGATCCTACAAGTGGTATCGGAGCCAGTGACACGGGTTCGATTCCCACACGGTGCAGGTGTTGGGGGGGGGGGGGGGGGGGGGGGGGGATTGTTGGCTATTTATTTATGGATTAAAAATAGGTCCAACTTCCTGCCCGTGACAATAGGCCCAGGAGACTAATAAGTTGAGTTGGGTGAGCCCAATAAATTGAGTGGGACTGCGGTCCACAATAAACCTAACGGCAAGAGGCCCAACAATAGACCCAACGTCCAGGTGGGTTGAGTCTGGTCGAGACCCACGGGCGCTGTATCTGTACGCTTTAAGTGAATTGGTTGCGTATTTCTAACAGCTCGAGCTTTTGGAATTAATGGTTAGCGCCAACGATCCTACAGACTGTGCAAAACATTTCATTTCCTGCCTATCTTTGGCACTGAGTGCGTCTCTTTATCCAACCTATTCATCCAACTAGATGATGCCAAAGGTAATAGCGCCCCCTTCTCTCAGAAACTAAATCAACCACTATTCTTTTCCGCTCTCAACTTGGCTGGCATTTTTACAATATTAATTTGGTAAGAACCAAGCTATAGCATCTCTATTTCATTCTTTTGTTGTTCCCACACTAGGAAACTATAGTTTGTAAGAAAAGAGAGAATCTTCGCCAAATGGATCTTGCCTATATTTGTGAAATTTTGGAGGGCAGACAACTGTGACAATTTAGAATATCTTAATATTGATGATTCTGAATGGATCATAATCGTCCAAAAACAATGACAGAAATTTGGAATGAGAAAAATAGCCATCTTCGTCATATGCTAATTATCGCTAACAAAATTAATAGTGAGAAAAAGCTGAAGTTGGGAGAATTATCTATACATGCTTTACTTTTAGAAACTCCTGAACACGACAATGACTCCTTTTGAAAGGCTATTCATGACTATTTATGATTCTAACAAAGGGCTTCTTGACTTTACAACCTAAGAGGGTTCAGTCCCGGTAAAAGACAAAGGACGGGTAAATAAGATGAGGGCAAGGAAAGAAGAAATAAAGAAAAAAAGAAAAGTAAAAAGTAAATAATCTCAAATGATAAGCTCTAACTAAGGAAACAGGAGTAACAAACCTCAATTCGTCCATGCAAAACAATAATCTTGTCTGACAAATTATTGTCTTTGACAACTTGCATAGCCTGAATATATCAAACATACAAATTGACAAAAGCAGTTCATTATCAAACATACAAATTGATAAAAGCGGTCGATAAACAACATCGAGTTGACACAAATGTACACATGTGCGCGCGTGTGCACACAAACCAGGACGATAGAAAAAAAATGCTAAACAATTCTATTAACAAGGAATTTGCATTGCTAATCTGGGATAATGCTAGTCTGTAAAACCACGTCCAAGCATTCAAAACATGCAGGAGAAAGCAACAAAAATAACTGGAATATCACATATATCTGGTTAGCTCCATATAGATGGTTGATTGACGGTTGATTGGTAATGATATCACACATTTATAAATCAAACATATTGTAGACAGAAAAAGAATTACAGTTACCTTGAAGCAACAGATTTAGGTCCAGGAAAGCACCTTAAAAAAATTAATTTCCAACATTACGAATGGACTTATGTTTGATGATGATTTATATTTGATGATGCACTTATGGATTCCGTTGTGTCTAGAGAACAGCAATGTTGCTTATGAGATAACCATGGAGTGATTTATTGTCTAATAAATCAAATCACACTAACAATAACCCATTGGCCAGAAAGGCATAAAGTGGCATTTAGAAAAGTAACACCATAACCAGAATCAGTATTTTCCCAACATATGCATAACTTTCTTGTTCAGAATTTTGGATAGAGCAGTCAGGCATAAGAATAAGCAGAGTAAAAGAAAAGGTACCTGATATGCAATATCACTCGCATCTACTGCATATACCTGACAACATGTCGAGTGGTTTTTGTTAAAAGAGGAAAGAAAGCAAAAAAGAAATTAAACATAAAACCTGCTTATGTAACATAAATGGACAGAAACCTATACAACTTAAAAAGAAAATGATGTTGATAACAGAGGGAACTATAATGTTTTAGCAGAGTGGCAATTACCCGCCTAGCACCAGCATGAACACAAAATATAGAAAGTATTCCAGTGCCACATCCAACATCTATTACAACCTGCAAGAATTATCGTCGAGAGAAACAGCTAATCAAATTGTGAATATCCATAAGAAGTACAAACAGAGGAAAGTCCTACTTGCTAGAGTACATGTACCTTGTTAGTGATGAAATTTTGATGTTGCATGATGGCAGATCGGTAGCTTTCAGTTCGTACATGATCCTGTGATGTATGACTGTATGATTAGCAACAGCTTGGTCCTAGTGAGAATTTGACATTCACATTAAGTAGAAATAGAAAAGTGGCACTACAAAAGTAGAAAATATAGTACATTCTCCTTTCACCCATAAAATTAGAGAAAAAAAGTCATAGTAATTTCAATCAACCTCATATAATCACAGGAAGCAGGTTAAGAGAGCATGGGCATGGACTAAAACAGGTTAGCGGCGAACCTTTTATTCTATCGTATAAGTGATAGGTCGGCTTGGGGAAATTTTGGATTAATATAAAATATAGTGCAAAACCAAGTTTCTCAACTCCATGATACCTTCCACCTTACTATTCCACTTGGATTACTGTGAGAAATTGAATAAAAAAGAGACAATCTACAACTATGAATGAGATCTGATTATCTCAATCCTACTAGTTCCAAAGTCAATCTTATTAAGAAATCAATACAAGCAGATACCAAGACCAAAATACTAGATAGACCAACTATAACAGTTGTGAACCCCCTCTGTCCCAACACAAGGGAAAAGAATCTATTTACCAGTAAAAGTTAAGTGCATTGAATATGATAACTATTGATAGGTAGCACCGAGTTGTCTTCCCCGCTCAGCAATTATTCAATTAAACCAGCATGTGACAATTAAAATAACTATCCAATTGGGAGTAGACAAACAAAACAATCCAATTTTCAGCTTATGAGCAATGACTTGTTGCAAAATTATAGATGTAATAGCATGTTGTAATACTAATTCATTTAAGCAACAGCTAATTGGACAAAAGAGTTTGGGTGGCATCCACACGGAAGATGTATACTTATTACGCGCTTATTGTGACTTCGTGTTAGATATATTTCTAGGCTCATTTTCTATCAAACCGATCTTTTGGCTAACATGGTATTAAAGTTAATTCTAAACTCTTTCATTCCGTGCGGTCGTGGATTCGACCCCCACTTTGAACATTTAATGGGTTAGTTCTCGCATTATTCGTTAAATCCCCATCTCTTACCTCACATGTTACCGACTTTCCCATTTTTAACAATTTATGATTTGATTCTGTAGCAATTTTAGCAACTCCCACATCATTTACAGAAAATTCTATCAATTATTCAGCCATGCTTTGAAAGTTTGAGCATTAGCTCTTCTTATGCATGCCACCGTAATCAATCTTCCTATATATTTATTTTTTTTCGTCAAGCATCGGCGAATAATGATATAAAATTTGTTTCCAGTATCAATTGTTAAATTGCTAAATGACTCACATCAGCATTAATTTTAAGAGGATTTCTAGCATAGTTTCTGACGAACCTGTCACTGTAATTAAATATTTTGATATTAAAAAACAAGATACATTGAATTTGGTCACGATTCAGGTACAAAATTTGACCATGTTTAATAAATTCGATTTGGCGCTAGTAAATGCCTCCGTTGACATCACTTCCCAATTCTAAAGCACCATTTACACAAATACGCAGTGAACAGGCCATTAGGTTTTCGCATACACCTCATAGCACTCCAAGCGAGAACTAAATCAAGAAAACAAAGATTCGAAGCCGCGAACAACGAATCAAAATAATTACTCTACCTCATTACAAAACCCGCACAAATGCGCGATGCGATCTAATCCGCCGCTAGAGATTAATCAAGAAAGCGAGAACCGAGAGGAGGTGGAAGAGGGTAAGATGCAGTACCTTGAGCATCTCCTCGTGCACTTCCAAATTCGCGTAGGCCCTAAAGTAGGAGATGTCGTAATCCGTACACGGCGGAGCCAGGGGCGGATCACGCCGAGCCGCCGCCGCGGCGGCGGCGCCGCCGCCGTCTCCGCCCCTCAGCCGCCGCCGCCGCCGCCGCGGCGCCTGGGTACCAAGACCCGGTCTCCCGGGTAACATTGCAAGAGATCGAAGATCCTCTCAAAGAGCGAGAGAGTGAGAGAGAGGAGAAGGGTCTGGGGGCGAGAGGAAGGGTTTTAGAGAGAGAGAGAGAGAGAGAGAGGAGACCTTTTCTTTTCGAATAATAATAAGAATATATAAGAACGAGGGCGAAAGGGAGAGGTTATAGAGTTCGCGAATGGGGCAGTAGGGATGGGGCAGTAGGGAGTGTGGGAGATTCCTCGTTTTTTTTTTTTTTTTTTTTTTTTTTTTTGAATTTTCGCTCCGATTCGTTGGGAGGTAGTGACCTGGACTGAGTCCGGTTTCGGATCACGGAGTTACTGGAACCTACTCCGAAGCTGATGGCGTGAAGTCATAAAACATCCGTAGACCTGGTCTACCACGTCGGATAGACCCGACCAAAAACTAAGAAGGTATTTATGCTATTTATTAAAATAAAAAATAATAGAAATAGAATTCAGGGCTCGTTTGGCCTTGGATTCTAAAAAAGTGGATTTTAAAAAAAGTGATTTTTGCATAATTAATTTTGATTTGGAAAATTAATTTTGGTCCAAAGCTGTATAGCGTTTGGCTGAGTTTAGATGAAAAGTGATTTTTTTGATTTGATTTTTTAAAACTGTTGGATAGAAATTTTTCATTATTTGTAAATAATATTTTTTTTTCTAAATTTTATTTTAAAATAATTTAAATTTTGAAGTTAAATTTAAATTTTAAAATTTAAATTTCAAAAAATAATTTAGATTTTGATATTTTAATTTAAAATTTTAAAAATTAAAATTTTAAATTTTAAATCAAAATTTAAATTTTTAATTTCAAATTTAAAATCTAAATTTGAAATTTAAAGTTCAAAATTTAAATTTAATAATTAAATTTGAAATTTTAAATTTAAAATTTAAAATTATAAAATTTGAGATTTGAAATTCAAAATTATAAATTAAAATTAAATTTAAAATTTAAAATTTTAAAAATCAAATTTAAAATTTAAAATTAAATTTAACTTAAAATTTTAAATATAAAATCAAAATAAAATTTAAAATTTGAATTCAAAATCAAAATCAATTTTCAAAAAATAAATTTTAACTGCTTCTGATTTTGGGCCTTGAAAATTAGAAAATTAATTCTAAACATCATAATTATATTTTGAAAATTTAACCACCAAACGCTCTATTAAGTCGAAAATTATTTTTGAATTTAAAATTACTTTTCAAAAGGTATGCCAAACAATCCCTCGTTATTGTTGGCGTCAAATTTAAATTTCTATCGTTGATTTTTAAAATATTTTTATTTTATTTTACTTTTATGGTATTAGAAGTATTAGATTTTTATATCTGTCAATAATACTGCTGTCGGTGTTAGGTAATAAAAAAATTTGAAGTAAAATTGTGGTCAAACAGACGCTTTTCATTTGAACCGGGAGCACGAATGTAGCCGGTCTAATACGGTTATGATGAACCAGCCCGGTCCATCGAAAGCTTAGCTCCGCATCACTATGGCCCATCTGAGCCCAAATAAGGCCCAATCTTGGCCCAGTTTGTATACTGAGAATTAGATTTGTAAATGATTTGGGTCGGCCCATCAGGTATGGCCCATTGTAATGGGCTGGGCTGATATCTAACACTAAATTATAATATTTATATTACTTAACTATTTGCTCTGCAGTTCTATTTTGGAGCCGTTTGATTTTGAGTTTCATCAAAGCAAAATAGAGTTAGGACGAAAACATATAGTAAACTCATCATAACATATTCATTACGATATACGAAATGTGAAATTACGTATGAAAATAAATAATATAATTTTTCATCATACTTTCTCATCGGAGGTATTGTAATCTGTCTGTAATTCCAAACAGAGCCAGAATACTTTTAGCATTAACTACTGCCTCCCTTTTTCTTTTCTGAAAAATGTTCAGTTCGCCGTGCCACACAAAGAGAACATGTGAAATTTGAGTATGTGGTAATTGGTACCAGAATCTTGTGAACTCAACAGTAAGTCAGATGCAAATAAATTGGTAGGAGAAGTAATGTAGACACATTTACATTTGATTGAAGCGCCGCTATTATTTACTCTACTACAATATGATTCTCGAAGGAACAAATATGCCCAACACTTTTGACTTCATTTTGTGGTATGCAGCATGCAAAACTTCGCAATGACAGCTATGCGCCTGCATACACACATTCTTGTTTTTTAAGTAAATCCACCAGTGGCAGGTTCTGCAAAGTTTTCCACAATTTTGCGCCTAAATCATTTTTGAGCTTCTTTTTGTCGAAAAGGTTAAGGATGTTGATAAGGAGCCCTGCTGAGCAGATCAATTTTGATAAGACGGAGAAAAAGTAGTGGACTGTTAGAGTTGCTTAATTGAATACTGCAACTTCTGAATGAAGTAAAACAACAATAAAAGTCGGTCCACATGGATGCATAGGTGTGAAAGCATTTTTTTAGCTTTCTATCGGAAAGTCGGTCTAAAGTTTTTAGTTCTTGTAGTAAGTGAAAGAAACATACAAAGTTTCATTGTCCATGTACTACAACTAATTTTTCGGTTATCTGAACAAAGTAGTAAAATTTTGAGTTGTCAACTAAAAGCTTGAAAATGTAATTTTTTAATTCTACAAATTAAGTAATAACACTCGCAACAAAGACATCGAAGCTAACATTTCCACATCAAATTAAAGACGCTTCTGCTGTTGCCTATAAACTGAAACAAATTTGTGAACGTATTCCTCGTACGTAACTGCTTTGATACTTGAAGGTCCTTAAAAACTCTCGGTACACTTTGGAGCTCTACTCCTCTGATGTTGCATAATGGCAGCAGGAACCTCATCAGTAGAGAAGTTGCTTCTTTTTTTTTTTCCAAACTAATCTGAAGTTAGGCGCAACCAGTTGCTGATCTGACTAGCTTTATAATGCAGTGCTGATTCAAATCTACCTCGACATGCCGCGTATAGCTTCAAAAATTTTAAAAAGAGAACGGTGGGAGAGGGAGGAGCGAAGGCTAATGATGTCTCAACGTAATCTCCGTTAGTTTTGACACATCAAATCTATCTCATTCCACATCAGATGGTCCCCTCTGGTTAGTTTACATTATCTAAGTTGGCTAAAATGCCCTACATTAAACATTTATAGGAACAAGGAACATGATAGGCTCTAATAAAGTAACAACAACTTTTTTTTGAGGGAAAGGCAGCATGCTGCCGCTTCATTCATAACGAGGGTGAATTTAGCAACAGGGCAACCGTTGTTTACGGAGAACAAGCGGGCCCGAAAAAAAAAAAAAAAAAAAAAAAAAAAAAAGAGAAACGCATTAGGAACAAAAATTGAGCCAGTTAGAGCGGCAAGAACGTGCAAGAGTAAGAATGGCACCGATAGGTTTTCTCTGGTTGTCGAAGCACCTCCTGTTCCTTTCAAGCCATAAGTTCCACCAGGCAGCAGCGATGGTAGTAAGTAGGCGTTTCCCCAGGGACCCTTTATGTTGTCCCAGAATGTCCCAAAGAAGATCAATCCTTGAGGTTCGAGCGATCTCGAGCTTGTTTGGTACCAGTGCTGACAGAAGGGATTTCGAAAAGGGACAGGCGACAAGTAGATGATCAGCAGATTCATCCTCGTCTAGGCACATAACACAACAAGTAGGGCCGTTCCAGTTTCTTTTCTGAAGGACGTCTCTCGTTAAAATGCGTTCTCTCAGAGAAAGCCAGATGAAGATCTTTACTTTGAGTGGCGCTCTCGTTTTCCAGAGCATATCGAATCGAGTCTCCACCACCCCACTCTCTTGAAGGAAGCTGTATAGCGACTTAACTGTGAACTGTCTCGAATTTGTCCAGCGCCATAAGATGAGATCTCTATTGGTGGATAGATGCATTGTCGGGACGAACTCCTTCAGGCTTGTGACGGAGCTGCCAACTCCCACAGTGTTGAACGGTAGTCCTTCCAGTATTCGGTCCCAGTTCCAGCCCATCTGGCCTAGGCATTTCCTTAAGCGGATGGTCTTGTTGCGCACCCCATCGAAAATTCTTGGGAAGTGGGACGAAAGTGGTGCTTCTCCGATCCAGATGCTTGACCAGAAGTCCGTCCCCTCCCCGTTTTCAATTGAGAGGGAAATGCAGTGCCTGAATAGATCTTTCGTTCTCACAACACTCTTCCACCAGTATGAGTAAGGTCTGAAGGAGGGACCTTCGTGTAGGGGTCTTCTTCTTCTGTAGTAGAGATCCTTAAGAAGTTTGCTCCATGGGGCTTCTTCTGTGGTGAGGTATCGCCACCACCATTTTGCTAGCAAGGCGGTGTTCATATTTTTCAGGTTTAAGATCCCTAGGCCCCCGTCCCTTTTTCCCCTGCAAGTGGTTTTCCAGTTGACTAGACAGCTGCCTCCATGAACATCCGATTGGCCTTTCCAAAAGAAAGCTCTACGCAGTGAGTCTATTCTTCGGATAACCCATGCGGGGACTTTGAAGACAGAGAAATAATACAGAGGTAAGTTTGTGAGGACCGCGTTGACGAGGGTCAGTCTTCCACCCTGGGAGAGAAGCTTCGCTTGCCAGCCGTCAATTCTACGTTCGATTCTGTTGATGAGTTTTGCCCAATCTTCTTTCGGGATGCTTCCTTTTTTTAGCGGTAGTCCGAGGTATTTGATTGGTAGTGTGCCACGCTTGCATTCCAAGATGGCGGCTAGTCTATCCCCTCTGTTGCATTGGTTGCCCAAATCAAAAAGTTCAGATTTGGCCCTATTGACCTTGAGTCCGGAAGCCCATTCAAAGAGGCGCCACATAAAGCGTAGGTTCTTGATCTGCCGCGCTTTCGCCTCACAGAAGAATAAGGTATCGTCTGCATATTGGATAATCGTGGTTCTGGTTTCCATGGTCGGTCCAATACCGCAGATGAGGTTACTGTGAACGGCTCTGTTTGTCATTCTTGTCAGACTTTCGGCAACCAGTAGGTAGAGATATGGTGACAAGGGGTCCCCTTGGCGAATGCCCCGCTTCAGTTTGAACAATTTGGTCGGTACCCCATTGACTAGAATGGCTGCTTTGCTATTGGTGGTGCATTGGTCAATCCACCTGCACCATCTTTGGTTGGCTCCAAGGCATTGGAGAATGTGTCGGAGAAAAGACCAGTTCACGTTATCAAATGCTTTTTCGAAATCTACCTTGATTCCAACTCCGTTGATGCGTTTGTTGGCCCCCCAGTTGATTAGTTCGCTAGCGGTAACGAACGAGTC
The DNA here is from genome assembly GCA_029168755.2 of Tillandsia fasciculata. Lineage (NCBI taxonomy): Eukaryota > Viridiplantae > Streptophyta > Magnoliopsida > Poales > Bromeliaceae > Tillandsia > Tillandsia fasciculata. Next base: position 28,659,322 of record CM054934.1, on the reverse strand, counting down.
GAGGATGAGGCGTCCCTTCAGGAAGGCGGATTGTGAGGGTGAGATGATGTTGGGTATGATCTTTGCTAATCTATTTGCCAGCACTTTGGAGATGATTTTCTGGATGCAGTTGATGAGGCAAATAGGACGGAAATCGTTTGCTGATTTCGCGGCTTCTGTTTTGGGGATCAGACAGATGTGAGTGTAGTCAATCGGTCCCGTGTTCAGTGACCCGTTGAAGAGATCTTCAAAGATTTTGACTAGGTCGTTTTTGATTACATTCCAAAATTTTTGGTAGAAAACCATACTGAATCCGTCGGGTCCAGGGGCCTTGTCTCCGCTCATTTGGAAAACAGCTAGCTTGATTTCGTCGACAGAGAATTGGGAGGTAAGGTCAGGCGAATTCAGCGCATTGTTATCAGGGAAGAGGTCACTCCAGTCCCCGACCGAGGTGGGGGAAGGGCTGGAAGGTGCAAATCTTTCCTTGAATTTGTGATGGAAGTAATCACTTTTGTCTATTTCCTTTCGCAGTCTAAGGCCCCCTTCCTCGATAATGTCAATGTGGTTGACCCTATGTCTTCCATTGGCTATTGCGTGAAAGAACTTGGAATTGCCGTCGCCCTCCCGTAGCCAGTGCTGTTTTGCTCTGGTTTTCCAGAGTATCTCGTCCTCTATCATGATCTCACGCAGCTTAGATTTGAGTTTTTCTCTGTTGTCAAGTTCCACCCTGTTGAGGCAGCGCGTCTCTTCACACAGGTCCAGCTTTTGGATATCAGCTGCCAGCTGTTGTTTGGTTAAACGGATGCTGTGAAAGTTGGAGTGTCGCCATTCCTTAATTCTCTTGCGGCAGTGCCTAAGCCTGGCGTTGAAGGTGAGAATGCTTGCTTGCGGACCCTGTTTCGCCTCGGTTTCGTTCCACCAGATAGGAATTGACGAGATGAAGTCCTCCCGAGTGAGCCAAACTTTTTCGAATCTGAACGGGCGAGGAGCCACCCGAACCTCCGTTTTAAGCAGAATCGGTGAGTGGTCCGATGTGATTCTTGGAAGAACCGATGCAGAAGAAAGAGGGAAGGCGATGTCCCACTCTGTCGAAATGAGGAATCGGTCAAGTTTAGCAAGAGTAGGCGTCGTTTGCATATTAGACCACGTGAAGCTTTGGTTGCTTAACGGGGTATCAATCAGCTCAAGTTCATTGATCATGTTGGTGAACATGGTCGTGAGGCGGTTACTCCAAGCGCGTCCACTTCTCTCATTCTGTCCTCTCGTAAGGTTAAAGTCCCCACACATGACCCAGGGCCCTAAACAGGTCCGTTTAAGGTGAATAAGCTCTTGACAGAATTCCGATTTTCCTTCCCAGGACGGCGGGCCGTAGACGTTTGTGAGATAGAAGGATAGTCCATTGGATGTACATCGCAATCGAAGAGTGAGCGAGCGATCGCGCATCAATACTTCGGAACAGCTGAAGAGCTTGGAGTTCCAACAGGTAGCGATGCCACCGGAAGCACCATGGGAAGGGATGTATAAACATTTGTCAAGTCTGGGGCCCGCGAAAGATCTGATGAAAGAGCGTGAGAACGTGCCTTTGATCACCTAAAGTAACAAAAACTTGTTCACCTAACTTTGACATTTGTTCATTGCCTTTGATCACTCCTTACATCATGTAGTAATCTAGATTAGCGGTTTAGAAAGTGGAAGAAGCTTTTTCTTTTTTATTTTTTTCCTTTTTTGGTCAATACAATAACACCTGCTTTATATCCTGATGAGGTGATGATGACTATGCATCACAACTTGCTGAATCACTTAACCACTTTACTCCTGTGGACACATTCTCCACCTTTAATTAAGTTGCTTCACCTTAATTATATAAAGGAATCCTTGGTGAATTAATGTTTGGAGCAGGGATCATCTAGAGATAACTCAAAGAGGAGAGAGAAAGGCAAGAGAGGGTGTAGAGAAAATGAAGAACGCGAGCGACGAACTTGTTATTGGAATTCCTGTGACTTCGATCGCATATGCAGCAGAAAATTTGCCTAGTGAATCAGCTTCTGCTTCTGGAACTTCTGGCTCCTTCCTTGATAAAGATTCATGCGGATTCTCCGAGTCCAAACAAAGTAAGAATCACATCTTCCTTAATTTCTCCCTCTTTAGTGTAAGTCGAATATATAATTCGTCTAGAATTCATTATACGGAATTGAGAATTAGTAAGGATTTGAATTAACAAGAAATTTTTTTCTTGGTGCAGAAAAGAAGGATTTCTTTATTGATTGGAAGAGCAAGCTGAGCAGAAAAACAGACAAGTATGCGCGTGGCATCCGAGAACATGGTACACATCTTTTCTTTGATAGAACTTTGTAATAAAACTGCGACATGAAGAAATGAAATTTCATCTAATGGTGTATGCGTGCGCTTTGCATTGCAGCGACACTGGGGCCTAAACTGTCAGAAACTGTCAAAGGGAAGTTGAGCTTAGGTGCGAAGATTCTTCAGGCCGGAGGGGTTGAGAGAGTCTTCAGACAAGCCTTTTCTGTGGAGAAAGGAGAAAAATTGTTGAAGGCTTTCCAATGTTATCTCTCAACCTCAGCTGGTCCTATCGCGGGGATGATCTATATTTCGACCGAGAAGATCTCCTTCCATAGTGATAGATCCTTGGCACTAGCTTCCCCTAAAGGAGACATCACAAGAGTTCCTTACAAGGTAAAAAATCGTTTTGTTTTGTTTCGAGAGATTTTATTTTGATTCAAAAGAAAGCAACAAGTGTTACAGCTGACATATTTTGGTTGTAATTTAGGTTGTGATTCCACTTGGAAGAATAAAAAGAGCGACACCGAGCGAGAATGCAGACAAGCCAGATGAGAAATATACCCAGATAGTTACGGTGGACGACTTCGAGTTCTGGTTTATGGGTTTTGTTAGCTACGCGAGATCTTTCAAGCACATTCAGCGGGCGATTTCAGGGTTACAGTAGACATAGCATTTCGAGGATTTTGGAGTTTTACAGCAGGAAAGTAGATTGCATGCAATATATAGTTGTAATTAGTAGCAAAACTACTGCATCTAGCTATCCTTTTGTCTCTCAGCAAATTTTGTACACATTTAAGGTAGTTGTTTCCTTGTCTATGCTTTTGTATGATCGCGTGGTGAACTCATCATGGTCAGAAATGAAAAGATTGAGTCAATTAACTTATTATACTGTCATTGTTTAATTCTGAGTGTGAAAATTTTAAGAAGATTCAGTCCTTTACTTTACCAGAATCTGAATAAAATTGTGCAGTTTTTTTGTTACATGGTACCAGGAGAATGAAGCTATCGAACAAAAGCAAGACAATATAGTCCTTATTTTCGTTCCGTGTTCTCCGCTAGTTGATGCCTTAAGGTTAACAAAATTCAATCCATGCTCCAAAGTAATAAACTTGTGAGTACACCGCGAACAATTCTTTCCAACTTATTCCCTTCCTAGCCATTTTGAGATGATAATTATCATGTAAACTGCTAGAATCATTTTTCAGTTCAATGATATGTTTTACATCAAAGTAGATGTATGCTATGCTAGGCTTGTATGAAGTTTGCATTCTTTAAAGAAGAAATTTGCTCCATAAGATTTAGTAATTTAAACTGCGTTATAGCAAATAGAAATAGTTTAATTAACTGGTTATAGATAACTGAGCTATAATTTAATAAAATATAAAAACTCAATTAGAAAACTGTAACGCCTCATAGTCTCTGGTCGGATGGGAAAGAAGTTTTGTAATAACTAAGCTTAAGTAATGTGGACTAGTAGTTTGAGCCCGATAAGTTATTATTGCTAGTGAGTCGGGTCGTTATATATAGTCGAATATCAACCGAAAGCGTGAGAGCTAAGTGCTATGTAGGGCAAAATATTACACCACAAGTTTGGTGGGAGTTATCTTTTGAACTCACATGAGTCACCTCTAAAATCGCACATCGTTCTAATTCTGTTTATATTTGTAATCAGATTTAGACCTGGTGATTCTAAATAAAGGGAGTATATAACACTTGAATAGTCTTGAAAAAATAAAAACTACTCATCCTAGTAATAATAACTGGGCTGAAGTATTTTTGGCTGATAGTTTGAGCCCGACGAGTTATAAAAACATTAAAAGTTAAAGGGTGTCAATAAAAGAACGTGAAAATTTGAGGGGCTTTCCATACATTTTTTACTTTTTTTTATTTATTTTCGGACTATCTGTCATTTAAACAATGCCCAAAAAAAGGACATTATCTTGAAGTCGCCATTTCATGTGGTCTCGTCGCCGACTTTGACGAACTTAAATTTGCCACCGTGTATCTCGTCTGGTGAAAATGTACGAGGACCCCCCCTCAACTATGGACCATTTTGAATGACTCCTACAATTTAACTTTTTTTTTTTTTTTAATTAAACCATAACTTTTAATTATTTTGATGTGAATAAGGGACTGATCTGTTATAGCTATATTTAGTTTATATTCATTCTCTGGGTCAATATTATTATCATTCATAATATTTATATATACATTTCTTAAATCTTCAAATAGGAGCAATAATTCTATGGCTATAATAAGTAAAAAATCACGGACTTAAGGGTATATTAAAGAAACATTCATGTGGTGTAGGAGCAATAAATTGTGTGGTTTGAACAGAAACTGATGTGATCAGCTTCTCACATTTAAACTTGCTAAGTTACAAAATGATTACATTTGAGCTTGGATGACATAGTAATTTACCTAAGCCATGTATTATCAGAGTAAATAGAGGATATAGATATCAATCACAGCCAAACACAAATTTGGCATAAGAAGTATCAGATCTTGTTGTCTACACGAAATTACTCACACAATACGCGTATTCCCAATATCCCAACATTGCGCTTTTTCTCTCTATTGTTAACTTCATGTAAAACACTTGCCCAACAAAAAAAAAAATTGGTGCAGGTTTGCCACTGCTAAATACAACCATAGGTTGTAATCTATAGCTTATATTCACTGCTGCGTATGCTTCAGAATCCTCCTCGGAAAGCTAAAGGCTACTGAAACCCAGAGATTGCCCTTCGTATGTACTTGAACGATCTCTCGTAGCTAACAAAGCCCATAAACCAGAACTCAAAGTCATCAACAGTTGCTATCTCGATATATTTCTGATCTGGCTTGTTCACATTCTTGCTCGGTGTGGCTCCTTTTATCCTTCCAATTGGGACCAAAACCTGCATAAATACATCACCATGTCAGCTAAAACACTTCACACTTTGTTTGACTCACAATTTTCACAGGACAATTTTGTGAAAATTTTCTTTCGCAACTGGTTTTTACCTTGTAGGGCGCACTCGCGATGTATCCTTTAGGCGAAGTTAACGCCAAGGATCTATCACTATGGAAGGCGATCTTCTGAGTCGAAACAAAGAGCATCCCTGCTATAGGGCCAGCTGTGGTTGATAGATAACACTGGAAGACCTTCAATAACTGTTCTCCTTTCTCTACGGAAAATGCCTGTCTGAAGACTCTCTCAATCCCTCCGGCTTGAAAAATCCTCGCCCCCAAGCTCAACTTCCCTCTGACAGTTTCCGTGAACTTTGGCCCTGAGGTCACTGCAATGTCAAAAGACATATAGTACATTAAAGAAACTTGTATATTATTTACTTGTAGAAGCTTTGTAGAAAGTTCTATCAGATATGCGTACCATGTTCCCGGATGCCTTGCACATAACTGTCTGTTTTCCTGCTCAATTTTGTCATCCGACGAAAAAAAGAATCCTTCTTATCTGCACCACAATGATCTTGTTAACATATGTCTTACTTCCTATACTCGTACTAGAGAAAGAGAAAGAAATGATTATTACCATGTTTGGAATCGAAGGATCCATACGGATCGGCATCAAGAAATGAACTGCCTAGTTTAGAAGCAGAAGCTGCACTTGGCAATTTTTCTGCCGCATATGTGATAGAATTCACAGGAATTCCAATGACAAGCACTTGGCACAAGCTCTTCATTTTATCCGCAGCTTATCTTGCCTTTCTTGCTCTTTGAGTAATCTCTCTCTCTTTCTCTTGTAGATGACCCCTGCTTCAAACAGCCACTAGGAGTTCCCTATATAAGGTGAAACAACCTAGAGATGGAGAATGTGTCCACAGGAATAAAGTGTTTCGCTGATTCAGCACATTGTGATGCATAATCATCGTTACCTCATCAAGATAAAAAGCAAGTATTACTATATTGACCCACAAAGGAAAAAAGAGGAGAGAAAAGGGCCCCCCTTGCTTTTGTGCAATCCAATTTGGCAATTTCTTCTGGTTCTAGAATCCAAAATGATGTAGGGAATTGATCAAAGGCAACAATGAATCAACAATTAATAAAGTTGGTTGAACAGTATATCACTACTTTATTAGGGGCATACCATGTGCCTGTGGGCACGTAAAAAGTGCTTTTCAGCCAAATAAGAAAATGCTATCTCACCAAGATTCACATTTAAAAAGGACCAAGTTTGGGCTGTGAGGTCTATGGCTAATGCGGTATGAGATGGATCTGATGTGTCAGCTACCTACTTTTCTTGAGGTTTATTAGAGGCATCATTAGTAGTCCTAAATCCGTGTTTGTCAACTATTTTTTATTTGTTTTTGAAGCTGCAAGCTGTATAAGAGAATAAAACTGATTAAGCAATGCATCATACAAAGCATTCGGGTTGGAAAAGTCGTTGTACATAACTGAATTTTGTGGCATCAATGAAAGCATTTTTGAGCTGGAAACATTAGTTAACTTCCCTTTTGTAGTTACAAAAAGTATAAGTGGTTTTAAACAGTGCAAAGTAAAAAGAACTTGAGGTTCAAGATTGGTCATTCAATAGATTCTTAATATTTACATATTGCAACACGCAGTTGACCCCTTCCTGCTAGTGTTCATTTCTTATTATAAGGAATGGGCACAAAAACCAAAAAAAAAAGTGGGGTGATAAAAACTAGTAAGGAGGGTTAGAGAAGGTGAACTAGAATTTCAGGCTTTACTACCTATATGTCCTGGTTTTTCTGCTGCTCTATTCAGAATGACAAATTATTTGGCAAATAAAAAAAAAACCTGAAACCTTTAATCTGAGAGGAAGATTAAATTAGCTTATAGGCCCTAAAACTGAACCTTAAAATCAGCCCTTTTATCCTACCGTAGTGGGAACTTGAAAAATTTTACTAATTTTCTTTTCGGTCCTTTAAACAGCACCACTTAAATAATACTTCTGCAGAATATCAAATCACAGAAGAGAGACCTTTGTTTGACTATGATAATATAAAATTTGCAACTCCCTCGATGTGTAGTATGGTTTTTCAGTTAATAAGCAGAGATGCCATCCCATAATGACTGAAGCATATAATAAACCCTTCACCACCATATAAACATAACAATACTTCACAATTTCTCTCATTTACCTCTTGAAAAAGGAACTGCCTATTACTATACAGAAAAAAAAATTGCTTGAAAAAGAGAAGAGAAAAAGGATTACTTTCTGACACATTACCTTTCGTAGAGGAGGAGGTAGTATTCCTTAAGCAACCCTAACTGTCCATTACTTCTCGGTATGTCTTCTCGAAACAGATCTGTTCAACAAGGCCACGCAACAACAGGAAAATGAGAAATGCTCAGTACAATTATGAGAAGAACCAATGGATGAGGATTACAATTAGAAAAAGAAAGAAGATATTACAGAGAAGCTCTCATCACTGCAATTAGATACGGTCACCTCTCGATTGCAGTCAGCATAGTCAAATGCTGGCTCCATCCACATCCTCAACCTTTTTAAATAAAAGAATGCTAAGAAGTGGGTTAGGCTTGACATGGCAGGAGTCTTTATTGAATCGGTCGAAGGCACATATTTGAGGACGATATTCACAAGCCGAATAAAGAAGTCAAACATAATGAAATTACTAACTACTATAATCAAGTGCTAAAAGAGTATATTTACTAAACTGTATCAACACTTCATGAGAAGTGATTAACTTCTATTTTCGAACTGGTTCGAATAAGAAAACCGCCGATTTGTAAAGCATAGGCAGCAAACCAAACCAATTTTAGGATCATTGGCCATGAACTGTAGCACATTGAGGTTCATCAAATATTCAAATCTACGGGGCAAACTGCTTCTTCAGAAATGGAACATCAAACATAGAAAAATGGGAATTATTTACCAACAAAAGTTGAACCAAAAGATAGATCACATCTCTGTTTAACCCAACAAACCTACTCCCCCATTTCATCAACTCAGTTCCAACCATAATTACATACAATAACCGTGTTGTCGGGCCTACCAGTTACAGGCCACAACTGACTTTACCCTACCAGTTACAGGCCACAACTGACTTTTTACCCATCATTCGCAAACCCAGTAAATCAAACTGGGGTTTCTCTTTGCACACTACTCATACGAAAATAAAAATAAAAAAAGCTTGCACTAATGAAACAGGATAAATACAATAAATCATACACCTTCAAATAACCTTACTGCTGTTCAACCTCCCCCACCATTTCCTCTTCACCTTACTTTCGGAATTTACCTCGTCGGCCGCCAACTTATTTAATATGACCTTTGTCTCCCTTAATCTCACTCCGAAATCTTTCTTCCAAAACTCAAAGTTCTGCTTCAGCCTCCTTAATTCTCTATCCGGATTCAAACTGGCCTCCACCTGTCCCGACTTCACCTCCACCAAGAACTTCGCATCGTCCGCAAAAACTTGCTTTCTCTGCTCAAACTCTTCCGCCAGGCGTCCCACAACACTTAAACTTGCACTCATCTCCCGACCCAGCATACGAGGCCCAAAACGCGACCCACTATTCTCGACGTGGTTAGTGCTGCTATCCCAGCTCAGTTGATGGTCCACGGATGCGTCAGACGATCGATCCTGGTCATCCATTGCGAGGCTCCTCTTCGCAATGGAAAGGCTGGATTGGAGAGACCGCATTTGTTTTTGCCATACTTCTTCCATGGAATGCATCTTTTGCTCGTATTCAGACCATCGGCTCTCGTATTGGTGGAGCCTTTGGTGGAGGAGATCATTTTCCTCTTCCTTCTCTCTAAGGGCAGCCTCAGCCTTCAAAATTCTCCTTTGGAGCTCAGCGAGAACGGATGCCTTGATAAGTACTTGTTCAGGTTCAGTGCCCTAGATAAGATTTAAACATAAATTTTAGCCATTCAAGCCAGCATTATAACAACATAAAATAAGGGGGCAAAACAGAAATTATGTTGCCTTTTGTTTTTAGCCGTAAGTCCATTTATATAAGCAGGTGTTGTCTTTTACTAAAATGATGAATGAAGAGTGGTAGTTTAGAAGAGAGAGAGAGAGAGAGAGAGAGAGAGAGAGAGAGAGAGAGAGAGAGAGAGAGAGAGAGAGAAGGGAACAAAGTAACACAATTAAAAAAAAAATACTCCTCGTAGCGAACATTATATTTGCTTTGTAATGAAAGTGTCAATGCTCATGGAATTCTTTTTGTCTATGCAAACTATGCGTAATGAAGCTCTAGTATCTACGAGTTCATCCTGTGGATTGAAATTTGGGATAGAAATTACCGTTTTGCCTTCAAGTTTTCTTGTATAATTCAGAAGACTTACATCTCCAGAACACCTTCGAACAAGCCAACCACGAATAACTGTATAACAAGTGAAGTATTATCAAAACAAATGAATAGGCCATATTCAACTGCAATTGGAAGCCAACCAAGAACAAGAAGATTCTTACCCGACTGTATTACAACTGAAGCATTACGAGTATTTATAAAGCTCTTCCTAGCAACTTGGCATTTGATATTTCGTTGTACAACAATCGCAGCTCTGTGTTTCTGCAACATTTCTGAATAAACACGCCTTGTCTTTTCTCCTCGAATAACTGAAGTTACAGAGTTAAAGAATTACAATAAATAGAAAAAAACTATCAAGGTCAAGAGATAATTTTCTACATAAATTGAGAATAGTTTGGAGGAGAAGATATACATGATTGCAGTGCAATGATTCCTCTTGCACGCTCTCTCACATAACGCCTAGCTCGATAGCCTCTGAAACAGCTCTGAACCCTTAAAATACCATGCAGTGTACGATTTCTTGTATCTTCAAGCGTCCCGATCTTTAGTTTCCAACAGGGAATATGAAAAAGAAAACTTGCTTTAATATATTTGATAGAAATAAAAAAAAAAAAAAAAAAAAAAAAAAAAAAAAAAAAAAAAAAAAAGCATCTCTCCGTTCCTGTGAGAATGAACAAATCATACTCCCAAGAGAGAAAATTTTGCATATAAAAAAGAAGCTAACAGGGAAAAAAATTAAGCATTTAATGTTGATTAGTATAAGTTGACAATTAAGAAACTATAACTCAGAAAACGAGGAAAGGTCCACTTATCTCACCTGACCGGTTCGGAAGAACAACTTTGTGTAGCCAACTTGATACATCTCAGGCAGAATGTTGAACTGCTTAAGAATTGCAACCGACACACTAAGTGGGTCTTGAGATGCAACACTCTCAAGTAGAAGAAAGCCATACCTACAGAAGAGAACGCACTAATGTCTCATGAAAAATATAAAAATCTGCATAATTCATACACAAGATCACAAAACTGGTAGCTTTACCGTCTAGCAAACTTTTGGTGAGACATCCTTGTAGGATATCCAGATCTAGATATTCGGACCACTTCAAGAACTCCGCAACACCTAAGCTGTTGAAGAACTAGTTCTTGTTCATAAATACCAGGAAGTTGGGAATTGTTTGGCTTAATGCAGCGAATGAAGTGAGGTGTTGTACTCTCAAGTCTTTGCATCAACTGAAATAGTTGTCCCTGGACGACAGCCCAAATACAAAGTCAGAAGGAGAATAAAAAGGTGACAACACCATACAAAAGGTGGCAGCAAATAAGTCATGCCAGAAAAGGAGTAAAAATGTATGGATAGCTATTATTATGACTTAGTCCCTTAATTATTCAACTTAAGCACTTTAGCACATTAACTTATATTCACAAGTACAATGAAATTACCCGGTTTAAAAGTTTAAGTACATTGTGCACATGGGGTAAAATGCTATTTTACAGGTTAACTAGGGTTTTCTTTTTTTATGGTCGGCAATGAAACTGCAATATATGGGAAATTTGAGGAACTGAAGCACTCAAGTGAAAAGTTCATAGACCACGTTGCATTATCAGGGCAGTAGAGGAACTATACATACATTCTTACCAAAGAGAAAAGAGTTTACCTTAAATTTCATTGTTACACTTAGCTTTTGGGAATCAGCTCCACTGGTTCTGTGTGAATTAGATGCAGAAGTATCTGATTGTGCAAGCATCTTGGATGCAAAGATCTGAGGAAGAGAGCATTTGCATGAAGCAAGGAGCTGAATTGAATCCATGTGCAATAGATCTCTGTTCTTCTCCAAAAACCCTGATGTGTCATAGACAACCTAATCATAGAATTTAACCATCAACTACAATGAGGATAAAAGGGGAGATTTAAGATACATGATCATAAAGCGCCTAGTCACACCTCCCCTGCATAGTGCCGAACAGAAAAGGCCTTCCCTCTTTCACCTCTAAAGCAAGAGTTACTGTACAGGTGCTGCTTAAGCTTGTTTGCAAAAGTAAGATCTGTACCATTGGGGAAAGTTGACTCCTCATCCAACAGAGACAATAATCCCAGTGGCTTCTGCATAAAATAGAAGAAGAAAAAAAGTAAGTTGTTGTAGAAGTTACAAAAAAGACCAAGCAAAAGAGGGAAAGGATCGTTGCAACTGATCTTCAATAGTATTGCCAATATTTAAATACCACTGTCAAAAATAATAGCAAGTTACATCCAGTAAAAAAAGCAGCTCATACTTTCTCGAAAAGATTCAAGCAGTCCTGGTTGTCCTCAAAGTCAACTTTTGCCCAATCTATCCCATCTTTGATATATTCCTGACGAGAACAGACATAACCATGAAAATACAATCCAAAAAAAAAAAAAATCACAACCAAAAAAAAGAAACTAATAATGGAACTTCGTACACATAAAATAACAGACCTATGTTACTTCTACTAAAATATCAGGTGTCTGTCTATATCTAATGGAAGAAAAATCTGAAGTGCCCCTGGTGCATAACTTACAAGGTGAGAATAAACAAAGGCAACCAGCTATGGCTTAAAATTCTCTCTCCAAACTTGCTCACGTTCAGTAGGATGTATCTCCTTACAGAAATGCACCTTCAGTATATTCTGAATTTCTAAGAGCCTTAATTGGAAGTTACAGTGAAGTTAAATTAAAGTTGAAAAGTACAATGAGGTCTCGTTCAGTAGGATGTATCTCCTTACAGAAATGCACCTTCAGTATATTCTGAATTTCTAAGAGCCTTAATTGGAAGTTACAGTGAAGTTAAATTAAAGTTGAAAAGTACAATGAGGTCTAAAGACAGCTATATGACAGTTATACGATTGTTCCTAAATTGGTTACATACCCCATCAACAGTTAAGTGTTATTAGACTTTTGAAGGATATATTTTGACAAGCTCATAAAAACACTAAACATAGAATAGAAGAATGTTGAAATTACATCACACAAGCCACTCTTCAAAGAAACAAGATATCATAATCACTCTAGCTAGTAAATAAAATACTCAAAAAAAAAACCTTGTAGAAAATGAAAAAAAAAAAGAAAAGGGGAAGCAACAATGTGGAAATTAAGTGTTGCAGACATAGAACAACATGCAATATTTAGGGTATATTATCAATTGCCTTAGCAGTATATGGTTCTCTACATTCTAGTTACTACAAGATTAAAGCATTTACCTCTTGTTCCAGCTTAAACAAATGGCGATTAAAATGCTGTTGCAGCCTTTCATTAGCATAGTTGATGCAGAATTGTTCGAAACTATTCTTCTGCAAAAACAGGAGTTCACCATGAGATACTACTTGCAAATCTTAATGGGCAGAGTCAGTAGTCTAAAGAAGAGTACATCAAAAGATTCGAAGCCATATATATCAAGAATGCTGATTGATCTGCCAGTGCGACGCTTCCCTACTGCAAGTGATTTATTAATCTGTTCGACAAGCCACTCAAAGAGACTTGCATATAGTGATTTAGCCAACGCATCTCTCGTGTCGATTGCCTAGAATGAAAAACAAAAACTAGGTAAATATTTTAAATCATTTTTAGATAAAACGGTCAATTTATATTGCTTCCACTTGAGAACTATGATATACCTGTGAAAGAGTAAGTTTCTGAACAATATTGTCATGGCCGACTCTCATTTTACGAGTTGACAAAGCCAATTTAAGATCCTGAATATCACACCCGATAAGTTTAGCAACAGTATGTGCACCTGCAACATCACTGCTTGTTACTTGTCGAGGAATAATTAAAGCAACATACCATGGCAGCTAGAAGATTAACAAGTAATATAGGAGAAAGAAAGACAATAGATTATGTGATGGATAAAATTGAGAAAACTTTTCAAAGAGGAGAAGCAAATACAAAGAATTACAGGAAACCAATAATGTAAGATAAACTTCAGAAAGAGGCAAGTATCACAGTGTACAGGCAAAAGGTAGACAAATGGCAAATCATGATATGTCACTAGCTATCTGTTATCTAATTGTAACGCCAGAATGTAATCAAGTGCAGGTCTGTTGAAGTTTTGGTTGCTTCTAACCCCTGGAAATATCAAATATCAACAGCACACCTAATTAGCAATACCTAAAACAATCTGTGTTAGCGAAGAAACCTTGAGGATACACAAGAGTGTCAAGTCATCAAAGTAACAAACTACAATAAACATTAAGTTGGGGGCGGGACACATCACACAATAGGAGAAGTCCACAAAATTACAGAAGATCAAACTGTTGAATCTCTATAATCACTGAACCATGACTACCAGATAATATACAAAGATTGCCCCTTTTTAAGGGTCTACTTCTGACTATAAGAAAATCACAAAATTGAAAGGGAGTCCTGAATGAAAGGGAATTGAGAACTTAAGAGACCAAGTGAACGGCCAATCTCTTTAATCGACATTGTTGACTGTGGAAGTAGTACATCAGGACCTTGCATGTTTTTTTTCCTGATTAACATATAGAAATAGAAACAAACCAGAAAAGAGTCTGTCAAAACCTGGACTTGTTTAGGGCAGTTTCTAGGAGCTCTTAAACTCAGGCCAATCCCTAAAGTATAGGTCCTCTAGAGAATTTAATAATTAAGCTGTAGAACGATCCAAGCCCTAAGGCCCAGATTTCTCCATTGCAAGGCTCCACCTCAGTAGTGTACCCAAAACCAAAAATTACCTATTCAGTTTTGCTTGGGCTCGGGTACGCCCAAACTGGGCCTGATTCCAGTCTTTTAAAAGAAGGAAAAGAGCATTAATAATGTAACAAAGAACATAGATCCATAAATTTGATCTCACAGATTGATCATGGCAAATATGAAACGTTTACCTTCATCTGCAACAACTTCAATATGGTTTTCATTATCAATCACTGAAAAGGAAATGTTTCCCAACCATAGAACTGCGGCAAGCATTGCAAATACATTTTCTTGATCTTCTTTGCTGATATGGACAACATTCATTGCTTCCTGGAGCAATAAAAATAAGTATGAAAGTGCATATTACATAAAATAAAAACATAATTTTCTGAGGCAATTTCGGACATACCATCACAGTGTGAAACATTGCAGAATCATTAACACCAGTTATTGAATAGCAAGTGCTCTGCTTCAGATATTTATATTCATCAGCATTCCTCAAATTTAGTTTCTCTGTTTTACAAAAAGGAGAAACAATAATTTAAGAGGTCACTAGAAAATCATAGCAACAGAACACAAATTACAGACATGACTAAGAAAGAACAAGAGAATCGAGGTGTCTTAACAATGACATTTCCTAATTCGTACTTAACTAAAAAGATGCAGGTAAAAAAAAAAAAAAAAAAGGAACATAAAAGATGGAGAAGTTAAGCTCGTATCAAGAATTAGTGATATCATATCTAGAAAATAGAAGCAAAATCCACAGGAAGGCAAAAGTTAGAAACTTAGATTTTGTACCTTTGAGAGGTAAGGTAGCACCAGCACATAGCTGATAAAAAATATGATATGACCGTTCACCAACTGCACATTGTACAACTCTTGACTGCACAAAATGAAGGGAAACAGTTCAAATAAACGAACAACAAAGAAAAAAAAAAGTACATTCAAATAGAAAACACAAAATACTGCAAATAGTACCTTCTCGAGTAAAACTGCCGATGCATTGCGATCCAGGTAGAAAAAGAAAAAGTGCAGGTAGTGAGGTTAGTCCGAAAGAAAATTTGTGTAGAAAAAGAATACAGGGACTCAAAAATAGATCCATTACATGTTTGAATCATGGCACCACATATTTTGCCAGTTGAACTAAAATGAATTTCAATGAGCTTTCCCTGCATTTACAGACCAGGACAAAAAGAAAGTATCTCAGAAGAATTGATAGTCTCCAGCATTGGGTTGTAGCCAGGGTTTGAGCACAATGACTAAAGCTTAGGAGAATAAAAGTTCTAAGACGAACTTGGATAACTTACAAAGCGACTGGAATTGTCATTCCTTGATGTCTTTGCATTGCCAAATGCCTCAAGTATCGGATTCGTCTGTAAGATCTCATATTCTATGCCACTACCACCTCCAAGGGCAGCCAAGTACTGCATTGCTATCTTTGCAGTTTCAGTTTTTCCTGCTCCACTCTCACCACTTGAAGAAAAAGTCAACTCGTAAGTTTTGAAGTTTAAAAAGTTTGATTTTATACTAAGAACAGGAGCTATGTTATCTTGCCTACACAATATCGCATTTCCCTGTCTTTTCTTAATCTTCCCAAAGTATGTCATTAATTCCTCGAAACACACTTAAAAGGATTTATTTACATGTATACCCTAAAAAGATCCTTGCATTGTTCCCTTTCAAAAGCTTGATTACGCATAGTACCCCTCCAATACAAAAAGTTCGCAAATATTTTGTAAGATTCATCTTGCACTCTTATTTTATATTAAAATTAGTTTCACTACATAAATAATCAAATATATATAAATGTAAAATATCTTTTATCATATAAACATAAGTACATAACCTTCAAATAATCAGAGGGCATTAACTGGAAATCCGCACTACTCTAATAGATTATTGATTAACATTTGTCTTGAATGCTAAAATTTCTAGCTCTAAACAATGATATCCTCGAGATCCTCCAATGAATATTCCAAATAGTTTTTGTCCTACTGATTGTTTTATTTAGAGAATGTCATCTAAATATAAAGTTTAAAGGGTCATATACGTAAAAAATCTCTGGCTTTGAAGAATGACGCACTCAAACTACTTAAAACAGATATTCAGAAATTACAACTAGCAGGAATAGGACGAGATCTTTACTATCAAGGAACTATATTAATTATTACTATATCCTAGCAGTTACTAAAGAATGCTAGATCAAACCCACCAACCTTATAATAATTGATTGATTCACTTCATCTGCAAAGAAAATAATGAAATTAGAAGTTAAAGATGAGCGTGATCAACAGACTGTGATACACATGACATAGCTAGCTTCAGTTAGACTACCTCTGATCATTTCACGGATAGATGTATCTGCTATTGCATAGACATGTGGACTGTCCATAGCTTTCCGTCTATATGCTTCAATAAAATCATTGCCATAAAGATGGACTTTCTTAAATGGGTTGATAGCAACTAAAACTGGACCTGCTTTAGTCTAAGTTGCAAAGACAAAAAAGGCTTCTTGTTTCAGTGAGATATGACGCATTAAATCGTAAAAGAAATCAATCATAACAATTATTAGAACTTACATATATCATATTTTGGTAATATCTATATTGCAGGTTATACAAAACTGATGGTTCATTTAGATAACTAAGCTGCATAAGATCATCCACTCCATCAAGAATTTCAGGGTTTGCAGGTAAAAGACTATCAGTCTTCAGTTTTAAGACCTGAAATTGGAACTCAAGAAGATGAGCTGTGCAATACAAAGAAATACGAGTAAATGGCCTTAATCTCTGGGAAATAGTAACTTACTTCCCCCTCAGGAAGGAAAAGAACAGCCTCTGCCCCAGCTGTTGAAAGTATCTTGCCCAATACCCAATCACCATTCGGAAGCTGGCACCAAGCTTGAAGTTTCTGAAACAACCAACTTCAAGATGAAGTTCTTGCAATCAATCGACAGCATGATCACGCAACACTGATTGATTTTGAGGTCAATGCAGAACCAAAATTTGATTCACTATAAATTATCACCTATAGATAATGAAAGCCTAATTGTAGTAATGTGACATTGTGACCAAGAGGGTTTATTCAATAGCAGCCACAAGATAGAGAACAAGCACTATCAACTGAAGTTCCACGAGCTGGTCAATATCTTAAAATGCATATCCATTGAGTTCAAAGTCACGAGTAAGTATATTTCAAACACTAAATTGCAGTTTCTATTGAAAATGCAGTTGATCAATTTCAACTGCAGTTATGGCAGTTTCAGCCAAGCAATAGATACCGAAAAGGTACAGATGTGAGTATGATCCATGTAAAACCTGTTTTTTATCATCAAACCGAAAGAAAAGTACCGATATATTCGGTAGTGATAATTAACGTCATAATATAAAATTTTGGTTTAAGTGAAATAATGCCCTACTTAAATTTCATCAGTGCTTCCCTGCGACAATCTATGTATTTTACGGAAAAATTCTAAGGAAAGCACCACCAATGTCTTATAAGTTGTCCAATATGGTAAAACAATGACCAGTAATATGAATTAGAGTAGACTCTGCAATCATACAATGAGCTTCAATGATCAAGAATCTATGAGGCTGCGAGGCTACATACTAGTTGTGGGTGCCCATAACCATTCTGGATGGTCACCATTTAACACTGGACAAAATGCAGAATGAAGCTATAGTACGAGCCAAGTCCAATGGCAGCACAGTACGTAAAAAGACATGTGATGGCACCTCATTCTTTTCTAGCTAATGGTAAGGCATAAGATTTTCCAAGGAAAGCACAATAATTTAGTTACTGCTCCTGAAAGAGCAGGGAGCTTGATAATATTGCAACATTCAACAGAAGCAAATCCTATAGATGTGAACAAATTGCTCTAGAATATCTAGCTAACATAAAATCTAACAGTTTGAAGTCACAACATTGCCAGATTTTATATCAAATTTTCTTTTTTTTTTTAATTTTTTTTTTTTTTTTAACTTTGAACTTAAATGTGGATCGAGCTGTGGCTCTCACCTTTTTCGCACTGTAAGAACTAGTATCGCCCCATCTAGATTCAACCTGCGATGGCAACGCTGCAGGAGATCGAGACGCCGCCGCCGACGACGACGACGACTCCACACTACCCTCCTCCTCCTCTTCCTCTTCTTCTTCCACTGGCCTCGCCTCTCTCGACGTCGTCTTCGAGCTATAGGGCGACTCCTCGTTCTCCTCCAATCCCCCGTTCGCTTCCTCCTCCCCCTCCAACGCTTCTAGATCGATCCCCACCTCCCTTTTCTCGCCTTCCGCCATGGAAGGCGATCGCCCGCTGGTGAATCGGAAATCGAGCTCGAGCGGCGCGCGAGATCGCACCGCTGATCTCTTCGGCGCCTCCACTGAAGCCATGCGCGATCGACTCAAAACCCTAGATCACCACTCAGATCTCTACCCTCAACCCCAAAAATCCAAAGAAACCCTTAAAAACCAGGTCAAATCAACAGCAATGGACGATCCTCGGGTCTAAAACACCACCGAAGACCAAAAATCTTGAAGATAATCCAACAAACAACAACAAATTCGACAAAAAATCTCAAATAAATCGCAGTTGATGGTACCCTAGCAACCTCCACGAATCGTTTGAAGAAAAGAAAAAAAAAAAAAAAAAAAAAAAAAAAAAACTCAAACGAGAATAATGATTTGAGCAAAGTGGAAGCAAAGGAGCTAAGGGAGGAGAAACGTCCCGTCGCTTCGTCCACTGCAGCTTCCTCTGTGTTTCTCTCTCTCTTTCCCCTTTTACCTCTTCTCCCCTTCACTTTAAATTTTTAAATAAATAAATATAAAAATAATATAATATATATTTCTTTTTGGAAATGTTTCGTATCGACTACACAAAAAACCCCTTCCAATCCAAGAATTTTTTTTTTAAAAAAAAGATTAAATTCTAACGGAGCTAACGGCTACTTCCAAATGACTAATTTGCCCCTCCACGTTCCGTAACGCGACGAGGATCACGGAATTGCCCGTTAGGGTTATAAATGGTATTAAAAGGTGTCAGATCGAATTTTTATTAATGGAAAAGGAAAA
Organism: Tillandsia fasciculata; assembly: GCA_029168755.2. Taxonomy (NCBI): domain Eukaryota; kingdom Viridiplantae; phylum Streptophyta; class Magnoliopsida; order Poales; family Bromeliaceae; genus Tillandsia; species Tillandsia fasciculata. Next base: position 28,640,070 of record CM054934.1, on the reverse strand, counting down.
TGTTACGTGAAAATGCGCTGAGACCCCTCAATTATATGATATAAGATTATTCCGAATTAACTACTTCAGCTTTATTTTTTAAAAATAAAATTATTTTACCTTTTTATTTCTCAAATTAATTAATTAATTAATTAATTAATTAATATAAAAATATATTTATTAATTATTGGAAGCTAATTATTTTATTATTTAGATATAAAAATATTTTTTATACTGGTGAGATATAATTTGCATCTATCTAGTTAAATCATAAAAATAAATTACTTTAATAAAAAATAATTAAATTACTATATTTAATAAATTATTGATAAATATAATAAAATTTTAATTTAATTTTAAAATTGAAGGCTAAAAAGTGCTAATAAAAAATGATAGGAAAATACTAAAAGTTGACCTTAAACAAAAAAAAAAAAAAAAAAAAATCTTACACTTTTCATTCTAAAACTTATGATTTATTAAAAAAATCAATATTATAAAAAAAAAAGACAAAAAATAAATAAATAAAGTTGATGATCCTATTGTAAAACGGTATCTAGTAGAGGGGGCTCCATGCACTTTTATCAAATTGATTATTCAAATTTAGAATTTGAAAGATAAATAAAGAGCAATACTATTCATACACCTCAAAAAAAAAATATAATATAGATTTTATTTATTCAAATATGAGATGTACTTTACTGATTATTGTAAAATGATCAGTAAAATGAGCTATGCTACATGTACACCCCATTTGGAATGTACATCCTATATCTGCCCATTTTAGGGTGGGCATTTATCCACTCGTCATTTCGAAATGACGAATAAAATTTATTTCATTCTAGAATAAATGGGATGTAAGATGTATACCTGAAATAAGGTGTACACAAAGCATTAACTTTTTCATAAATAAATGAATAAATGCGGGTTGTTTGCGTACGCAGAGGAGGACGTAACGAGGAACGGTACAGGGGCCAACGTCGTGGGCCGGTTTCGAAAACGGACCGTTGGATCACGATCCGACGGTTCGGAGCGGGGATTTGGTTGGTTCGCTTTCCTTTTTTGATTTTTCGGTGGACCAACTAAAACCCGCCACGTGTCGAGATGCTGTCCTCTCAGAGTTTCGATCTGGCCGTCCAATCCAAAGTACACCGTCCACTTCGTATCTCTCTGACAATAGCATTTATTATTATTATATTATTATTATTATTATTATTTTCATATTGTGTGCACTAAAAATTGCTACGTTACATAAGTTGCTCCCGTTCCAAATGAAACAGTAAAAAAAAAATAAAATAATAGACAAAATGGATACCAAGCAAGGAACGAAAAAAATTTGATCCACTCCAATTAGTTCCGAAAATAATTTATATTTTAAAAATATATATTTAAAAAATAAAATAATTATAAATAAGTTGGTATTGTGATTTTAGTAAATTTTTTTTATTTAATATGTATATATTTGAAATTTTTAAAATTTACTATTAATTTGGATTTTGATTGGTACTTTCAAATTTTTAAGTTGGTATTATTAATTATATATAATTTAATATAATTATTTAATATTATTAAATAATTTATTTATTTATATTTATAAAATATTAATAATATTATAAATTATAAAAAATATATTAATTTGCGGGCGGGACAGATTATGATACTAAACAAAGTTTTGATCCTAATTAAATTAGCTTATAAATAATATTTTTTATTTTTATTCATCAACGAACCTAATATTTATCTTAGATTTAGATTTTTAGTAAACTATCAAATCATCATGTATATAAACAAAAATTATCTGCACAAATTAGCAGCCTTTTTTCTTGATTAATTGCTTTGAATCGATGAAGCTCCTCTCTTTATTAAAATTCATATGCTATTAAATAAAGTAAATATGAGATAAAAATATATAAAATTATACTTTTGTATTTTTTTATAGGTCTATAGTAAATATATTATAATTAATTTATTGGTATCAAAATATTATTTATGAAAACAAATAAAATTTTTTTCCATACTTTCTCTTGACATATAACGTAATTTTTCACAATTTCAAACAAAAAATTAATTACTAAATTAATTAGTTGATAATTAATAACTTCTATTTATATTTATCAACGCTAATGTTTATTTTATGTTTAGATTTTTAGTACACTATCAAATCATTAAGTATATAAATTAAATAAATTATCTGCACAAATAAAGCCTTTTTCCATTGCTTCGAGTCAATTAATGGAACTTCTTGATCCGTCGGAGGAGGAGGAGATGTCGCAGCGCCTCCCCGATGGATATCTGAAACCCGGATGAGAGAAAAAAAGAGAAGACGAAGAATATATTTGTAGGTGGAAGAGCTTTCTATTTTTACTCTCTAACTGGGAATGAATTTACAAGAGCCAATAGACCCCTATTTATAGCCCTTAGGCTTACAAAAGATAAGAAACAATAACAATTTTATTCTTAACCAAATTGGCTTTATCCAATTTGGTTTTAACAACCCGATCCAATTAAACTACCTCGATCCCTATCCTAACCGAAGTAGTTGTAACTGCCTCCGCCTTATCCTCAATGATTGAGACTTATCCGGAGTAGTTGTAACCGCCTCCGCCTTATCCTCAATGGATGAGACTTATTCGGAGTTTAGATCGTCCCGGATCATGGCTCCCCAAATTTTGAGAGGAACCAGCACCTGCTGGATCTAGAACTGCAAGCGAGGAAATTGGGTTTCTCCAGCTTCCCTTGTGAACCACTTGGCGGCACTTGGCTTTTGACCTTTCCGTCCAATACGGAAGGCTTCACGTTCACCTTTGCGTGTCGTTGTGACCTTGCGTTCCAGAATAGTATCATCAGCTAGCTGCTCTTCACGTTCTACCACGAGATCCTCCATGGGTGGCAGTACTTCTCCGGGCTCATCGTCTAGCATTGACGGCTCGAAGGACTTTAGATTCTCGATATTGACGATCGAATACATGTTCATGTATGCGGGCAGCTCTAGTTGACACGCATTCTCACCAATCTTGCGCACGATCTTGAAAGGTCCATAACGGATGGGCTTAAGCTTCTTACCCTCGCCTTTCAAGCGCTCTTTGCTGAGATGGAGCCAGACTAGATCACCTTCTTGGAAGTCGCCTTTCACCCGATGTCGGTCATGTCGTTCTTTATACTTCTGCTGAGATTTTTGCAGCTGTCGTTCCACTTCGCTATGCACTTTCTGAATACTCTCTAAGAACCGCTGTGCCTTCGCTATTTCACCTTCTTCCTTGGTGGTCCGCGGTTGCTCGACCGTGAACGACAAGTCGAAAGGGCTGGGGGGTAAGTAACCTAAGCACACCTCAAAGGGAGATTTGCCAGTGGAACTGTGTATAGCTCGATTGAAGGCGAACTGCAGGTACGGAAGGCTCTCGTCCCAAGTCTTGGGATGTCGAGCGTTATATCCTCGCAGCAGATGTACAACTGTCCGGTTGACCACTTCTGTTTGCCCATCGGTTTGAGGATGGAAAGCCGTACTCCGTTGTAGCTTTGTGTCCATCATGGACCACAAGGACCGCCAAAAGTTGCTTAGAAAACGGCTGTCACGGTCAGATACAATCGAGCTTGGTAGCCCAAAATGTGTCCAAACGTGTTGGAAGAACAGCCGAGCTGTTTCCTCGCCGGTGATTGTCTTCTTGCACGGCACAAGTGCTATCATTTTGGAGAACCGATCGACCACCACATAAAGATAGTCGTGTCCCCGTCGGGTCCTCGGAAGGCCTCCTAAGAAGTCCATGGAGATACTTTCCCAAGGACGAGTCGGCACCGGAAGAGGAGTGTAGAGGCCCACCTTTCGATTAGCGGGTTTGGATGTGCAGCACAAAACGCATCCCTTCACAAATCGTGCCACATCGTTTTGCATGTGAGGCCAATAGACATAGCGCTGGAGATTCTGCAAGGTTTTGTTCACCCCAAAGTGACCTGCCACCTTCGAGGTATGGGCTTCTCGGATCCACCGTGCTCGATTACCATCTCTAGGCACACATAGTAGTGCACCTTTGTACAGTAGACCTTCTTGCAAGGCAAACTCGGTAGGTTGTCCTGCTTCGATGTCGGCCAACGCCACTCGAAAATCTGAGTCTTCTGCATACAAACTGGCATAGTCATGAAAATTTGGCTGAATCTGCATTAATGTCGTCAAGCAAAGTGCTGCCACCGGTGGTCGTGATAGCATATCAGCCAGCTTGTTGTGAGCACCTTTCTTGTACTTGATCACCAGATTGAACTGCTGTAAGTACGTCATCCACTTCATGTGCCGCGCCTGTTGCAATTTGGATTGCGTTTGGAGATATTGTAGTGGGCGGTGGTCTGTGTGCACCACTGTCTCCTTGCCTAGGAGGTAGATTCGCCAATGCTTTACTGCCTGGTGTAGTGCCAAGAGTTCCTTGTCGTAAGTCGGGTAGTTCTTTTGAGCTCATTGAAACATCTCAGAGTAGTATGCCACAGGCCGACCGTCTTGCATCAAGACAGCCCCCATAGCATATCCCGACGCGTCCGCCTCCAACTCGAAAGGTCGTTGCAGATTTGGTAGGGCAAGGACCGGCGCCTCGCATATCTTCCGTTGCAAAAGTCGAAATGTGTCCTCATGTTTCGAACCCCATTCGAATTTTTGGTTGGCTTTTGTTAGTGCATGTAGAGGGGCAGCTAGGACAAAAAAATGCCGGATAAACTTTCGGACATATTGACAAGCGCCCATGAAGCTCCGCATTTCCGTCACATTTTTGGGCCGAGGCCACTCCTTGATGGCCCTGACCTTGTCTGGGTCGATCTGAAGCTCGCCGCCGCCCACCACGAACCCGAGATACACCAGGCTTTGCTTGCCAAACTCACACTTTTTAGGGTTTAAACGGAGCTGGTGTTCCTCGATCAGTATGAAAATCTTCTCGATATGGGCCAGATGCTCCTCCCATGATGGACTGTAGATGAGGATGTCGTCAAGGTAGACGATCACGAAGTCATCAAGAAAGGGGCGTAGAACGTCGTTCATCAGCCACATAAAAGTGGCCGGTGCGTTGCAAAGGCCGAACGGCATGACGAGCCATTCAAACAGGCCTTGTCGCGTCTTGAATGCGGTCTTCCAGGTGTCATCCTCTCGGACTCGAACCTGATGATAGCCTGACTTCAGGTCCAGTTTGGTGAAGTAGCGAGCATGCTTCAATTGGTCCAAGAGATCATCGATCCGCGGCAAGGGGTACCGATTCTTGATGGTGATTTTGTTGAGGGCGCGGTAGTCGATACACATTCGCCACCCGCCATCTTTCTTTGGCACCAACACGATCGGGGAGCCACAGGGGGAGCTACTCGGTTTGATAGCACCACTCTCGAGTAACTCGGTCACCTGTCGCTTTATCTCCTCATTCTCCATTACCGAGTTTCGGTACATGCCGAGATTCGGTAACGGAGCGTCGCTGATCAATTGGATCTCATGTTCCACGGTTCGCTTTGGTGGCAGTCCCTGGACTTCTTGGAACAGATCCTGATGCTCGCCTATCAGCCTGGCGACGTCGTCCGTTCTCTCTTTGCATGCTAGGCTCAATACCTTGCTGTTTGCCTCCTCCGATTCAACTGGCCGAATGACCAGTAAGGCAAACTTTTGACAGGCATTGATCATCCTCTTGGCCTGGCAAGCAGTTACCAGGTCTACAGTTGTTGTTGTTGACAGTGGCTCTGTGGTGAACAAAAACTTTTGTCCATCCTTAATGAATTGATATTGTTGAGGACGACGGAAGAAGATAGCGTCGCGGTCCCATAGGTAGGGACTGCCGAAGATGATGTTGCAAATGTTCAGCGGCACAACCTCGCACACCATTTCATCGATATAGATGCCAGTCACTGCAAACTTCACCTTGCACTGGCGATCGATCTTCATCTCGATATTGCTGTTGATCCACCCCAATGGATATGGGTGTGGGTGGGGTGTAGTCGACAAACCCAGTTTTTGAACTAGGTTTTCTGAGATCAAGTTCTTTTGGCTGCCGGGATCGATAATAGCATCGATCACCTCATTCTTGACTTGAACTCGGAAAGTGAACAACTCCTCTCTCTTATCAGTCGGATTTGACGGGCACAGGCTTGTCTCCTTCGGCATAGCCATCAGAGACAAACTAGTGTCCGCTTGATCAATCCGTCCGATTAAGGTAGGAGCATCACTTGTCGATGCTGCCATCGTCGTTGTCGTTGCTGTTGTGCGTCTGCCACGATCGTCCTTCTTCTTCGGTCTCAACTCTGGATGGAGCTTCCAACATTGATCCTTGACATGTCCTGTGATTTTACAATGATCACAGTACAAATCAGGATCAGATGGGCCCTTCTTTTTAGAGCCCTTCTTTTTGGCCTTTTTGAAGCCCTCGGCAGACTCCCTAAATGGCTTCTCCCCGCGAGACTGTTTATTCTTCCGCTCGATCGCCATGGCTGTTTGGCTTGCCGAGGCGATATCACGAACACCGAAGAGGCGGAGCTCATCATTGATACGCTCCTGTAGGCCGGCAGTGAATTTGCGAAAAATCTGTGGATCGTCAAGGGAGATGCCAAGCGCCAATGCTTGGCGCCGGAAGTCGGTGGTGTAGTCCTGCACAGTCTGGTCGCGCCTTTGGCGCAGGACATGCCAGCGCTTCCATCGCTCTTCTTCATACCCCATAGGGTAGAATTCCTGGCGGATCAATCTTTTAAACTGACTCCAGGTAAACTCCTCATTGGTGGAAGTTTGGAGAATGGCCTTCCACCAAGTCAATGCATGACCTACAAGTTTTAGTTTTGCGAAAATTACCTTGTTCGCGCTACTATAGTTGTAGAGGTCGAAGTACGTCTCCAGTTGGTCGAGCCAAGCGTCCAATTTTTCAGCGTCGACAGTGCCGTCGTAGTTGGGGATCTCGATCTTGGCCTCAACCTTGAACGGTTGTGGCCTTCCTTCTGCAAGCGACGGAGCGATGCTTCCGTCATCATCAGAGTCGTCGTCGTCTCGCGCACCCGAGGTACCCTCGGCAGCGCCCTTCATCGGCGTCACATGCGCCTTTGGAGGAGTTCCTGCGAGTCGACCGCTCTTCTCCACCGGTATTGTCGATGGTGCTGCAGATTGGGCCTTGATCCAATCTAAGACGGTCTTCATGTCGTCAGACAACGTCGCAACTTTGGCGGCAAGGTCGGCCGTTGTCGCTATCTGCTCGTCTGCGGACATGGTAGGCGGGCTCTTCGTTTTCCTCGTCGATGGCCTGCGGAAGATGTCGAGGACGGAGAGTTGTTCGCTGGTATTTTTGTAGACGCTTCTGGTTCGCACCATACGCCAGGATCTGGCGCTCTGATACCACTTGATCCGTCGGAGGAGGAGGAGATGTCGCAGCGCCTCCCCGATGGATATCTGAAACCCGGATGAGAGAAAAAAAGAGAAGACGAAGAATATATTTGTAGGTGGAAGAGCTTTCTATTTTTACTCTCTAACTGGGAATGAATTTACAAGAGCCAATAGACCCCTATTTATAGCCCTTAGGCTTACAAAAGATAAGAAACAATAACAATTTTATTCTTAACCAAATTGGCTTTATCCAATTTGGTTTTAACAACCCGATCCAATTAAACTACCTCGATCCCTATCCTAACCGAAGTAGTTGTAACTGCCTCCGCCTTATCCTCAATGATTGAGACTTATCCGGAGTAGTTGTAACCGCCTCCGCCTTATCCTCAATGGATGAGATTTATTCGGAGTTTAGATCGTCCCGGATCACTTCTCGCCATATATATATATATATATATATATATATATATATATATATATATATATATATATATATATATATATATATATATATATATATATATATACACACACACACACTCTAAGAACAACTGTTAAAAGAAATATATTATATTAATATTTTAGAAAAAAAAAGGAGAGTAGACACTGGTCTAAGTATTTCTAGTTATGTAAAAATAAGAACTTACGTTATTTGATTAAACATTATAATTTTTTTGTTCTTATACCACTGTAAAAAAAAATAATATTTAAGAATATTTTTTTTTATACTTAAAGATATTTAAAAATATCTTAATGTAATTTAGCGATGTATTTAAAAGTATAGATTAAAACGTCGGTAAATAAAAAATTGCCACGTATATACTGAGACTTATGCCAAGCAACGGTAAAATATTTTATAACACTTTAAAGCATCAAAAATTTTTAAAATTCTGAAGTTTTAAAATATTAAAAAATTAAAAATAATAGTAAAATCTATTATTTAATAAATTAATTTAATATAATAAAAAAAATTTATAAAGACGTTTTTTGAAACTTCTATATTTGTTATATTATAAAAACACTTACAACACTTTTTTGAAGTGACATCTAAAAAACTTTTTATATTGAAAATTTTTTAATTGTAGTGTACGTATGTGTACGTATACACATTCAATATAGAGAAAAAAAAATGCATGATTTATACCTATAACTATTAACAAATCCGTTCTCATCCACAACTCTTTTTTTTTTACACTCTATAGGTTGATAATAATTTGATATCACGTGATATATCTAGAATGTGGTACACAATAACGTGCAGCGTATAATATATTAATAAAGCTCATCAAAAGGTATAGTAGTACAGTAATATATAGTTCTCCAATAATATTCAAAAGTGTCCGAGCCATGCAGTGAATAATGTTAGTAGGAATGGCTCTTTTGTCTTGGAATGAATCAATTATTTTAATTCCAATCTTAATTAATCTTTTAATTTATGTCCTATATATACATATTTAAATACTTTTAAAAATAAGCATAGCCATTCACTTTCACATTGTTTCTGACAATAAAGTATCAGAGTTAGTGATAAGCTCCAGTAAAAATAATCTAAACTATTTAAAATTTTTGGAAATTAAATTTTGCAATCTTATTTTATCATTTGCATATATTGATCAAATAATGTTAAATTCATCTTATATTAGTAATTTAAAATTATCAATTTTGGAACCATTTGAAGATTAGCCAAATGATATAAAAAGGTATACATTTTGAAGCTTAAAAAGTTCAAATATAGTGCCTTATTAGCCAAAACGACTCTAAAATAAACATGTTTATTTACTTCTAAATAAATATATTATTATAGTCTCTCTCTATATTTATATACAGCTATGCTATATGTACATCCCAAATGGTGTGTGTATCCTACGCCTAGCCCATTCTAAGATGCGTATTTACTCACTCGTCACTTCGAAGTGACGAGTGAAATTCACCCCACCCTAGAATGGATGGGGTGTAAGATGTACACCCCATTTGGAGTGTACATCTAGCATTTTCTATTTATATATATAGACATAGAAATGTATGTATACTATAATTAAATATTCCCCCATATGATCATGAACAGATCATTAAGTTAACAGAGCCACATGGAGTGAATGTTCCCCTCAAGGCATAACTTAGTCCATCTCTCCTAACTGCTACAATAATTAATACTTTATGTACTCTCTTTTTTTTATTAATTAAGTGAAAAGGAGTGGATCTGGAGGACTTGTTTGAGTAGACAGAAAGAAACAATTAAAGCTTGTTTTAGGCTGAGAGATATGGTGTTAGATCCAAGTTTATGGTAGGAGAGTCCTTTGTTCATTGGCTTTTTGGTTGTCACATGAATAGACCTAAATTATGGCCCTTTATATATATGTTGTTCTACATTATGGAAAGGAGAGCTCACCTCAGATGTTTACTGTGAATTAATGAAGTCCAGTTGTTTTCATGTTGGACCCAACTGGGACTTTGTTAAGAGAAGAAAAGTTTCAAACCTTTCTGAATTTAATCACAATTTAGTATTACTATCCAAACTTCGAAAACGGTATTTAAACAAAGTTGTACATTATAATTAATTTGCGCTATAGATCAGAATGATACTTATAATGGAGAGAACTACGTGTTGATCAAATTTCACATACTTATTCTATCAATAATGATAATTATTATATTGTTGATATTATAATCATAAAAGTAGTTTCATTGTAAAGCTAGTGGCCCAAAAGTGAAAAATCATACACAAGTGGAAATTGATCTTTCAATTCCTTTTGATATATATATCAATTTAGTAGGCTTAGTTTTGGACTGTTAAAAGGATGGTGATTGAACAGCTAAGAAAACTATGTACTAGCTGCCTATGCCCAACAACTTAAACTTTTCCAGCTTTTTCTGAAAGGAATATTCCACTTGTTTTGGTTGGTTCTGCCCCCCACCCCAAAGTACAGTTGGATATTTGCACAATTTAATTCATAACCTTCAATGCAAAATCTAGAAAATAATGAAAAATTACATCATGGTGATCAATACATATTAATGTCTCAGCCTTGAAATTGAATATATTAAACTTGATAAGCATGATGTTTGAAAAGGTTAGAGTGATCTTCATCGGTTAACCCTATTTTTGACTAATCGGTGAATTATTATTATTATCATGATAGTTGCTTACGTCTTTTGTAATATTTAAAAATTTAAAAATTTAATGCAGACCCAAAAGTAAGCTGATCGAGAGCTTTTTCGGTGGCATCACATTTTAAAAATAAAACTCAAAGTTACTATTTTGTACTCCTTTATATCCATATCTCAGCGTACATTTTTATTAATTATTTAATTAAAAATTAGTAAGTGGTAATATTATGCGTAATTTAGTAAATAATATGAACTCACGCAAGTTCCAATTAACTCCTCAGAGTTGGCCAAATTTGACAAAGTTTGACTCTGATCTGGTCTAAAATAACCAAGCTGGATCTGATTGAATTGAATCAACATATGGGACTTTAGTTCATTAGCTTCTTTTTTTTGTTTTTTTTAATATAAAAATATAAAAATGATATTGTTTGGGCTCAACCAAGATGGGAGGTAGAGCGTCCAATATAAAATTATAGAAATGCTATTTTTTACAACTTATTACGCGATCTTAATCAAGTGTTGAATTTGAAATCAATTAATTAATTAATTCATTCATGGTTTGCTTGCAAGGTTGGGTCTCTTTGTCATTTCCGTGTATAAATTAATTTCTTTCTATTTTGCTCTTTTATTAATTGACAACATTGAATCATATAACCTTATAAAAACAAGTATAAATAAGGCAAACCAATAAATCTCCTATATATATATCAACTGAAAAATAAGAAAATAAAAAAAAAAATAAGAAAGGAAAATTTTTAAAATCACAAGCCACAACCATGCATGAACCATTACGAGAGATGCATATATCCCTATTGGTTTATCTAAGTCACATGAATAAGCAAATGAATATATAAATATATTTATATATATAAGGTAAATATATATATATATAACTTCTCTGAACTATAAATCATTTTGATTCAATAATTCAATTTTTTAAAATTTTATTTTTAGTACTTAGCTTTTCATTTTGTAGCTCTTCCAATACAAAAATAGGTTAATTAACTGTTTATTTTAATTAATTTATAGTTTTACACGAACTACATAAAATATGATAATTAAATCTATCTGTAAAGATAAAAGACATATTTAAAATTTAAAATTAAAGAGTCATCAACTCACTTAAATTAAATAAATTTAAAAATTATAAAGCAAAATTTAATTTTTTCAAAGATAAATAATCAGATCAAAATAGGTGATACTAAGGTATATATGTAAATTCTATAAATTTCAACCTATATAGAGAGAGGTGGCATCAAACCAAGAGTACTCGAAAAGTAGAAAAAAAATAATTAGGTCCCAACAAAATAAAAAAAAAAAATAAAAAAGTTTGCATGAGACATTGACTCTGACATGAGACCAAGATCCACTTACACATAAAACCACTTTTGTCACGCTATGCAGATAAAGGGAACCTAGATACTTGATTGGACTCTATATCTGCTATTATATGTCCTTCTCTTGTGTTGTGGTATTAATTAGCTCTTTAATTGGTTCCTGTTTAGTTTGGTTTTATATGTACTTTAATTATTTGATTGAGAAATATTAAAACTCTGACATGTGTTTAATAAATCACATCCCAAAAGTTTAAAGTTTGAAAAAAGAAGCTCCAATTATTAATATGATAGTTTTGTTATAGGGGCCAATTGGTGTCTTAGAAAATAGTGTTTTGACTGGAAATTTATTTTTTATCTGTTTGGTTTTTAAAAACTTAAGATTTTTTTATTTTTTATTTTTTTTTCTGAAAATGTCGTTTTTCAGATTTCATAAAAAATATTTTCACGAAAAACTGTTTATATTTCAATAACTCTAAGATTAAGCTAGGACTATCAAAAGGCTATATATATATATATAGATATAGAGAGGAGAGAGAGAGAGATAGAAGAGAGAGATATATATATATAGGAGAGAGATAGAGAGAGAGAGAGAGAGAATGTTAGGCTGAAATATTATTAATAATATCAAGTCATTTGTGCTATTAAATTTTTAATTTTTAGATTAAAAATATGTGGTTAAGATGATAATAGACCCCATGGGTTTAATAGGTGGTTGAGAAATATTAAATCTAACGGATAAAAATGATCAAAGGGGTTGATCTCAGGGTAGAAAACTTGATAGCACCAATAAGTTGATACTATTAATAGTATAATAGAGATATATATATATAATATATATATATATTATATATATATATATATATATATATATATATATATATATATATATATATAGTTGAGTTTATATATTTTTAAAAACATAAATTTATCCATACTTATAAATTTTTTACTATTGAATTTGTATTTGGATTTATAGTTTTTACTTGATCTTTATCTCTTTAGTCGACTTTTCAAAAACACAAATCTTAATAAAAATTCAATAATAAAAAAATCACAAATATGGATAGACTTATGTTTTTAAAAGTATATAAGCTCTACTCTCTCTCTCTCTCTCTCTCTCTATATATATATATATATATATATAGTCGGCTACTATACTATTAATAGTATCAAGTTATTGGTGCTATCAAGTTTTCTACCTTTAGATCAAGTTCTTTAATCATTTTCACCCGTTAGATTTTACTATTTTTTCAACCACCTATTAAATTCAAGGGGCTCACTATCATCTCAACCACACATTTTTTAATCCAATAATTAAAAACTTAATAGCACCAATGACTTGCTAATATTAATAATATTTCAGCCTAACTCTATATATATATTCTACACTCTGCATTATTTCTTCAGAATAAAAAAAAAAAAAACACATAAAGTGTAGTTGAAACATACTATTCCAATATCAAGTTATTATACTCGGCTAAAACTAAAGAATCTCAGCATCGCAATAATTACAAAAAAGATACTAGCATCCAAACAAATCATAAATTAAAATTTTCAAGCCACTACAGGAGCTAAGGGTCCACTTAAATTCCCTTGTATAGATTTTAGATTAGGTCACGAAGAGATATCCTATATATATATATATATATATATATATATATATATACAGACACACACAATAAAAGTAGAGAATGGAAGAGGCAAATGAGGAGTTGAAGAAGGGGACGTGACCTTATTAAAAGAACCCCTCCTCCATGTGTTAGTATGGTGTGTAGATTCTATAGTGGAAAAGGTGTGGGGTGGAGTTGTAGTAGTAGAGAGAGAGAGAGAGAGAGAGAGAGAGAGAGAGAGAGAGAGAGAGAGAGAGAGAGAGAGAGAGAGAGAGAGAGAAGGGAGAAAATTAAAGGTGGTGGGGGTTGAGCTGAGATCAACTGATCACGTACAAAGGCAAATGTAGGACCCTTATGTGCTTCCAAAGGCATGCAATAATTAATGCAAGATTATTACAAGTACGTCCTTTTTTCCGGTAACGAAGATGCAGAAGAAAAAGAACATGAAGTACTACTGTGAAAGGATAAGGGAAAATTGTATATGTGGAAACCCGTTCAATATCGTGGCATTAGGCATTACCTTATGTTTATGTTAACAAATATTGTATAGCTTAGCTTAACGGTGTGTATAAATATCCCCGTATTATTATTGGGGATCGATGCTACGTACTCATCATGAGGTTGAGGATTCGAAATCTATATGTTTGTTCAAAGAAAAATGAGGCTTTTCAATTAGTATAGTAATAATAATATTATTATGTTTCATGCATTGAGAGTTATGGGACAGAGCATCTAACATAATTTCACAAAGTTAATTAAGGCGAAATCATCAGTATCTTAATGGCAAAATACTTGGGTACTGTAGGGTTTGGAAGGGTCTTGGATTTGAGTGTCAGGTGGGGAGCTGGGAAGATCAGTTTCCAAGTAAGGTTAAGAATGTAAAGAAGCTATGTATTTGGACTGCTTTTGTGAAGAACTTGTGGCCCAACTTGGATATGATACAAATATGGCTCAGATTGAGATTGCGAGGAGATTACATTAATTATATATAGCGACAAAATACGAAGAAAAAAAAAAAAAAAAACTTGTATACTTCAGGATGCAATATTGGTTTCGCATATCACAATAAGTCAACTATGGTATATTTCCTGCGGCCTCATCGAAACGCGGAGAAACATATTCAACATATCTTATATCCCTTCACCTTAAGTCCATTTTGCTTATAAGCGTTACATGACCTCAATATCAATCAAACGGGCCTGTGCATGGGCCAAATTTCAGAGAGGAGTTCAAATGGGCTAGCCCTGTGCATGGCCCAAATTTTCCAATATGGTGGTTGTAGTGTTTGTTTTAATGTCGATGTCGCGAGACCATCCAAACGGGGGCAAAAGGCGAAATCGAGTTTGCGAAACTCACAAGTTGCTCGCACTTTCTGCAAGATAGACAAACTATCTGTCTTTTTCTTTCTTTTCCTCTCTCTTATTATTATTATTATTATTATTTAACTCAAAATTTACTGAACAATAATTATCAATTTTGAAAGTATGATAGCATACTGCCACTTTGTTCATTGTTTTTATAAATAAATTTTGCTAAAATTATAAAACAATTAAATTTTAAACCGATCATATTTTTTTTCACTTGCGTTTGATAAAAAATCTGTAGGTAGAAGAAGCTTTTCTTTCTTATGCTTTCAAAATTTTGATGCTTCCACAAATAGATTTGCAGTGAAACTATCCAACAAATTCGTATCAATCATAGTACACCCACGTGGAGGCCTTATATTCAATAAAAACGAACCAAATTGGTTGGCTAAGATGACTAATGCAATGATCACATCATCAAAGTGACGTATTTGCCTTGCACAGTTCCTAATACTTGACCCTTGACATGGAAACTACATTTTTATTGGATCCCCTATTACCACTTTCAATGCATGTATTAAAATCCTTAAAAAAAAAAAAAAAAAAAAAAAAATTGATGCATATAACCATCTAATGTTATTATGTGCATAAATAGGGATATTAATTAATTAGGCCGCTTGATTTTCACTATGCAAGTGAGCGAACGTGCTAAATTTAATTCTGAACTATTTTCTATTAGATCAATTTTTTAAGATAATATTGTATAACAATTAATAATGACTTTAAACATATAGATTTAAGCTTTTGGGTCACATAATTACAATTAATTAAACACACTTCTTTTATGTGGGCATTGCATGGACCCCTCCTTATTAATAATTCCTAGCATATTTAAAGAAGTTTAATAAGGTTTTTGACATGAGCATAGACATTGATCATTACCTTAAAATTAATATATTTGGAGTGTAGCTTCAAATAGTATTTAGGGGTGCTATTTTCAAAAGGAAATGGCACCATAATCAAATTTAGAAAAGATAAAAAAAGAAAAATCAAACTGAATCAATCGGTCAAATTAATTGAGTTGACTACGAATCCGTGTAGAGCGCTGGCCAACTATACATACGGCATTTCAGAATTATTTATGGTAATATATATATATATATATATATATATATATATATATATATATATATATATATATATATATATATATGTTATTACGAACAAAGTGACTCCACGAGAGAAATTAAACAACAAAAAAAATTAATTAATTAATAAAAATATCCATCTAACTTTGAATTATTCTTCAAAAATATCTCCTCATTTTAATATAAATTAATGCAAGTTTGTGAAAAGTTAGTAGCTAGCTAGCAAGGTCATGCAATAATAATAATATACTTTGGTCACAATTTGAGACTTCAAAAACAAAGTGAAAATGCTACTTCTTGTATACTTAATTTTTCCATCGAATGTAAAATATTAATTGATCGCACATTTGATTTGCTGGTTGTAATTGTTAATTCTAGCGAATTATATAAATTATTATTTTCTTTTTCTACCTACCAAGACCTTTTTTTTTTTTTTTTTTTTTTTTTTTGACTAGTCAGTAATATTGTACTTATGGGAAATGAAAGTTAGCTTAATTAATTACTTCAGTAAATTCGTGGAGCAAGCAAGGAGACAACCAAGCTATTTGGACAAGTCAACACACTTGGTGAAAGCGTGTAAAGTGATGTTCGGGTGTAGTTTATATATAGTGGTGTTGGAATACCATCACTAGTAAAATCTCATTGTTATTATCGATTTTTGATAATAGAGCCTCCGAATTGATGATCAGTATAGTTGAGTATAATCTAGACTGCTGAAATTATCTAGAAATCAAATTTTAAATTTTTTCGATATTCTTTTCTTGTTCATCAAGTGGACACAAAATAAATGACTGAAAATAAATATACTTCAAAAAGTAATGATAGGAGTCTTATAATCAAAATTGAGAGTATAGATATGTTTTAAATAGCTTAAAAAATTTTCTAATCCAAATTCAATCAATTCAGATTTCTTTACACTGTTAAACAAGTAAACGTCTCATATCTACCATTAAAATTACAAATTTTACAACCATTTGATCATCAAATCAATGATGTCGAAAAGATTTAAAATTTAAATTTTCAGATAGTTTCAGTGGTTTAAATCATGTTCAACGATGCCGATCATCGATTCGGAGGCTCTATCATAAAAAAAAATTAGTAGTAACAATGGGGTTTTACTACTGATAATATTCTAGCACCACTATATTATATATATATATATATATATATTATATATATATATATATATATATATATATATATATATATACTTATAAATTTTTTATCATTGAATTTGTATTGAAATTTGTGCTACTTACTTTTTCTTTCTCTCTTTTTAGTTGACTTTACAATAGCACAAATCTCAATACAAATTTAATGGTAAAAAATTTACAAGCATAAATGAGCTTGCGCTTTTAAAAGCATATAAACCCTACTATATATATATAGTGTAGGGCTTATAAACTTTCAAAAGTATAAGCCCAAATATATTTGTGAATTTTTTATCATTGGATTTGCAGTGAGATTTGTATTTTTTACCTTTCCTTTTTCTCTCTTTAGTTGATTTTATAATAACACAAATTTCAATATAAATTCGATGATAAAAAATTCACAAGTATAAATTTACTTGTAATTTTGAAAGTATATAAGCTCTCTCTCTCTCTCTCTCTCTCTCTCTCTCTCTCTCTCTCTATATATATATATATATATATAAGAACGTTTTTTTGTGTGTGATTGGCTTGACATTTATAATTTAACTTAGATATCAAATTTTATCTACAAGGTTATAGGGACACATGTTTGCGACACTTTTTTGCAAGTGTCCCATTTATAGTCCATCTATATTCAAAATTAAGTTATAGAGACACATTATAGTAATGTGTCGCTATACACCCTAGCGATGACACATATAGCGATAACAAGTATTGGTATTTTTTTCAGCAGTATTTTTTTTAGTTTTTAGCAATAGTTAGAAGTGTCGCTATAGCATAGTTTTGTTTTAGTGATATATATATATATATATATATATATATATATATATATATATATATATATATATATATGACCTTAGAAAAAGGTAGGAACATTGTTTTCGTGGACTTGGTCACCCTGCAAGGCAGGCTTAATGCAATACTTTACATTGACTCCTGTTTACAAGCTATAACTAATATTTGGGTAGAACATTTATAAATTATCTAAGGGGGCTATCATGTTGGCCATATGATAGATACTTTATTAGAAATAGAAGAAAAGTGTCAATAAAGTACTCTATTTGAGAGATATACTCTTTGTCGTGTTATTGATCCATCTCCCAATATTTTTTATTAATATTTTTTTTTTCCTTTGAAAGAAACTCCAAAGTTTTCTATTCACAAAATGGGATTGGTACAAGAGTTTAAGCTTCATGAATTTAATTTTATTGGACAAATCTCCACCGCCCTTCAATGCTCCACATTAATTTCTGATGGTTTCACTAGAAAATGACTTAATTTTTTTAAAATTTTCATTAATTAGCATATGTTAATTAGTTGATTAAGCTGTTGCGTGTTACCAATTAGCTGTCTTTGTACTTGACTGTTTTAATTTATTTCGACATGTCCATACTGAAGGGGGATCGGCCGTGGGGTTACCGAGCACACCTCAACCCACACAGCACACGAGCGCAGCGGAAACAGAATCTTTCGTAGATGAAAGTAGGCGAAAACGATTGTAGAAAACAAGCACGAGAATAACTAAAGAAATAAAACAAATAAGGGAATGTAAGGACACGGCCAACAATGTGTCAACCTACGTCCACGGGCAAGACCACCTCAATGCGTTATTCGATTAATCCACGGCACAAAAGTACAAGGAGTAAAATTGGATTACAAGAAACTCTCTCACAGAGGTTCTCCACGTTTTTCCTCTCAATTAGGATTTTTCAATGAAGCCCTAAAAAATAAAAGATGAATCGCAAGAGTTAATATAACTCTAAAAACCTAATTCTAATAGGAAACGATCTCCACCGTCCATCCGAGATTTTAAATCACTTCTAGTCGTCGTCCATATTCTCTTAAGAATTATCTTTAAGATATTCCTAAATCATCCCTAATTTTTAGGAAAAAGATTGGATCAAATTCATATGGACTCGAAACATGATTTTACATAATCCAACACCTACAACCATTTAGTTTGTTTAATAAATAATTAGATTTTTCTTAGTGATCAAGTTTGGAAGATCCTTTTGAGTTATATTATTGTCATCTACATATATCCAAGCAAAGAAATGTAATTTTTGTGATTTTCTAATATTTTGATTTACATGATATCATATTGGCAATAGTTCTCTTTGAGTTTTTTTTTTTTTTTTTTTTTTTTTTTTTTTTTTTTTTTTTTTTTTTTGATAAAAAGATAACACGCTATCAGTTGGTTGATACCCGAAACTCGAATTCGAAGCCTAATTATTTCATATTTTCAGCTATTTTTATTTTAAAAATAAGGAATGGTCAATTTAATTTTATATTTATTAATTATGTAATTTTTGAAGCTAGATCAAAATTTGCATTTTTTTTTTTTTTTGAAGGAAAATTAAAAGAAACGTGTTGTTGACCCCGTAGCATTTTTGCCCCCAAAATTCCGGCACTCATAGAGACCTTTATCCAATCGCGTTCCATATCTTACTATTATGAATTCAAATAATTTGACTTTTCAATATTCAAAAGTATTTGGCTTTAAATGAGAAAGTAATTGGGTGTAATTAAATTGCTAATTCCTTTTCACCCATATACTAATCAACGAGCTATATGCATCCCCCCAACTTTGGATTCATGACAAATGAGGAACAACTCATTCAATTAATTGTAGGAGATATGATCACAAGCTTTTCCAATTAAAACGAATTAAAATTTAAAATTTACTAAAATAATGGTACGGAAAATATTAAATAATTAAGTGATTTAGTATACGGAACGACTCTGAGTCAAGAGAAAAAAGTACGCATAATATACACATATTAATTATACACGTATTTTTCGTTGAGTCAAGAATATATATATATATATATATATATATATATATATATATATATATATTAAAAAATAACGTATTATTCATTTTATTGTTGAAAATTGTAAAACAATTAGGCTTTAGGCTTTGAACTTAGAAATTTTAGATACCAAACATTAAATTTTATGTCATTTACTTTAGAGAGTCAATTTCTAACTATTTTAATTAATGTTGTTCATTATAACTTACATATTGTTAAATTGTGATTTAGGATACATGTACACTTTTCACCATTCATACAATAATAACACCGATTAGTTCATGCATGAAATAATTAAGCAAACGATGAGCTTAGAAAATAATAAGTTAAATTGAATGAAAATGATTATAATAAACTTCTACTATATATATTCCAACTAATTCAAGGTCTCAAGTACCCTAGATATGTCCATTAAACAGATGGACAGCATATATATATATATATATATATATATATATATATATATATATATATATATATATATATATATATATAAAATTGAGCTTTTATATTTTTAAAAATATCAAGTTATAAGCGCTTGCAAATTTTTAGCACTTAGATGAAAAGATGTGTGGTTAGGATGACAGCGATCTCCTTGGGTTAAATGAATGGCTGGTGGAAGAGAATGATCTAATGGATAAAATTAATCAAATGAGTAAATCTAATGGTAGAAAACTTACAAACACAAATTGCTTGGTGCTTATATAAGCATAGTAGTTGAACTCTCTCTCTCTCTCTCTCATTATATATATATATATATATATAGTGGTGTTGGAATACTATCAGTAGTAAAACCTCATTGTTACTATCGATTTTTTCGATAATAGAGCATCCGAATCGATAATCAGCACAGTTGAACATGATCTAGACTACTGGAACTATCTAGAAATCAAATTTTAAGCTTTTTCGATATTCTTTTCTTATCCATCAAGTGGAAACAAAATGAACGACTGAAAATAAATATACTTCAAAAAGTGATAATAGGAGTCTTGTAATCAAAATCGAGAGTATAGATCCTGTTTTAAATAGCTTAAAAATTTTTCTAATCCAAATTCAATCAATTTAGATTTCTTTACACTGTTAAACAAGTAAACGTCTCATATCTACCATTAAAATTACAAATTTTGCAACCATTTGATCATCAAATCAATGATGTCGAAAAGATTTGAAATTTAATTTTCAGATAGTTTCAGTGGTTTAAATCATGTTCAACGATGCCAATCATCGATTCGGAGGCTCCATCATCGAAAAAAAATTAGTAGTAACAATAGAGTTTTACTACTGATAGTATTCTAGCACCACTATATATATATATATAATTCGGCTACTATGCTATTGATAGCACCAAGCATTTTGTGCTACCAAATTTTTTACCATTAGATCTACCCCTTTGATCATTTTCGTCCCTTAGATCATACTATTTTTTTAACCACCTACTAAATCTAAGGGGCCCACTATCATCCTAACCACACATCTCTTAATCCAAGGGTCAGAAATTTAATAGCACAAATGACTTGGTACTATTAATATTATAGTAGTCTAAGTGTGTGTGTGTGTATATATATATATAACTAGACTACTATACTATCGATAGCACCAAGTCCTTGGTCCTATTAGGTTTTTGACCTTTGGATGAGAAGATGTGTGTGGTCAGGATGATAGTGAGCCCCTTGGGTTTAGTGGTGGTTGGAAAA
This sequence comes from Tillandsia fasciculata, assembly GCA_029168755.2. Classification (NCBI taxonomy): domain Eukaryota; kingdom Viridiplantae; phylum Streptophyta; class Magnoliopsida; order Poales; family Bromeliaceae; genus Tillandsia; species Tillandsia fasciculata. The sequence continues at coordinate 28,618,614 of CM054934.1, read as the reverse complement.
ATAGTATGATCTAAGAGGTGAAAATGATTGAAGGGTTAGATCTAATGGTGAAAAATCTTGGTAGCACAAAATGCTTTGTGCTATTGATAGCATAGTAGCCAGACTATATATATATATATATATATATATATATATATATATATATATATATATATATATATATATATATATATAAAGCTAATATACTATTGATTGTATGCAAGCAGTTGGTACTATTAGGTTTTTGGTTTTTGGATGAAAAGATATGTAGTTAGAATGATAGTGGTCTCGTAGAGTTTAGTAGGTAGTTGATAAAATAGTATGATTTATAGGGTAGAAATGATCAAAGGAATAGATCTAACGGTAAAACTAAGCACCAAGTACCATGCTATCAATAACACCAACCATTTGATGTTACAAAATTTTTTACCGTTAGATCTACTCCTTAGATCATTTTCATTCCTTAAATCATACTATTCCACCAACCTCTCACTAAACAATAGGAAACCACTTCATAGCTGCATATTCTAAGGGCTGAAAATCTAATAACACCAACAATAAGATAGTACGTAGTGTGTGTGTGTGTGTGTGTGTGTGTGTGTGTGTGTGTGTGTGTGTGTGTGTGTGTAAAGAGAGAGAGAGAGAGAGAGGAGAGAGAGAGAGAGAGAGAGAGAGTTGAGCTGGAGTACTATCAGTAGCATACGGGCTATATTGCCACCAATTTATTTTCGATGATGGAACTTCCAAATAGACGATCGGCATTATTAAATATGATCTAAACTATTTAAACTATCTGAAAATTAAATTTTCTACTTTATTAATATATTTTTTTTATCCATCAAATGGGTACAAAAATAAATGGCTAAAAATGAATATCATTCAAAAAGTGATAATATGAGTCTTGTAATCAATGGATTAACTTCAAAAAATGAATATCTTTTTTTCATGCAATGGCAAACGGTAGGAGACGTGAGAACATGATAAATATGGTCGAGGAAAATGATAAGCTCCTCTACAGAGAGGAGGAAAAAAGGGAGTACTTTTATAACAAATTCAAAGAGGTGTATGCACCGAACATCAACGATAATACCCTGACTGGCGACTGGAGTGGTTTGTTTAGGAACAAACCAATTCTTAACCCTGACCAACTCAATTTGCCTTTCACCATGGAAGAAGTTAAGAAAGCAACTTTCCAACTTGGCACCGACAAAGCACTGGGACCGAACGGGTTCAACCTGAGATTCTACCAGAAGTTCTGGGATGTATTAAAATTGGACATCATGAATCTTTCTAGGGATATTTTTGACGGAACTTTGAACTCTGGGCTACTGGACTATTCCTTTATTTGTCTTATCCCTAAGAAAGAGGGGTAACGACGGCCGACTTCAAACTTATTAGCCTCATTAACGAGGTGTAAAAGATCATATTCAAAGTTCTCGCCAACAGGTTAGAAGGAGTAATGAGTGAAATCATCTCCCCAACACAGGTGGCATTTCATAAAGGTCGGTCTATTCTAGATTCTTTTGTTACTGTAAGCGAGATCATCAGCTGGAGCACAAGAACTCGCGAGGAAAATATAGGAATCAAAGCGGACTTCGAGAAGGCATTTGTCAGAGTGAGATGGGTCTTCCCTAGAAAGATTTTAATGTTGCTCGGAGCGGACCATAAGTGGTGTGATTGGATCGACCAATGTATCTCCAATCCCAAAGTAGTCGTGCTGGTTAACTGGGTACCGACTAAATGGATTAAAATTACTAGGGGAATCAGGCAAGGGGATCCACTCTCTCCATTTCTTTTCCTGCTAGCGGCAGAAGGATTGGCGAGAATAACGAAAAAAGCTGCGAGCAACAAATTTTTGAGGGGTATTGGACCTACGGAAAAAGCTAAAATAACTGTAATCCAGTACGCAGATGACACGATTTTCTTCTGTGAAGCAAGAAAAAGGTAAGTAAGGAACCTGCCTTTCTTGTGGCGACTCTTTGAATGGGCCTCAGGCCTTAAGATTAATAAACATAAGACTGAATTATTTTATATGGGCGGGAGAGACCACATGGCGGGAAGACTTGTGAGAGATCTGGGATGTAAGTTGGGATCCGTGACCGTGGGTCGCTTGCGTAAGGAGGACTGGTGACTAATTATTGGCAATATCAAAAAAATGATCGAAGGATGGAAACCTAAACTCCCGTCACAAGGGGGAAGGATAGTCCTCGTAAACTCAGTACTCTCAAACTTACCGCTTTACTTCTTCTCGGTTTTCAAAGCACCCAAATAGGCCATTAGACGAATCAAAGCTTTAAGAAGGGTGTTTTTTTGGAAAAGCAGAGCCACAGTCGCGCGGGGGGGGGGGGGGGGGGGGGGGGCAATGTCTGGTAAAGTGGAGGAATGTTTGCAGAAGTAGAAAGGATGGAGGATTAGGGGTTTTAGACTTGGAGAATATGAGGAATGTTTGCAGAAGTAGAAAGGATGGAGGATTAGGGGTCTTAGACTTGGAGAATATGAGGAATGTTTGCAGAAGTAGAAATGATGGAGGATTAGGGGTCTTGGACTTGGAGAATATGAGCATTGCTCTGCTTGCAAAATGGTTGCGGTGATTTCTCTCGGATAAGAATAACCTATGGAGTACACTAATCGACAGTTTATACTACTCACGGAGGAAACCGTTTCAAGAAGGGGTTTCATTCAGACCACATTCACTATGGTGGAGAAGTGTGCTGACGGCAAGAGCTATTTTTAAGTGCGGTGTCACCTATTCTTTAGGGGATGGACATAATGTTGGCTAGTGGACAGACATTTGGAAGGACAATACTTCCCTTCGAACCCTATAGCCCCGTATCTTTGACAATGTACGGAATAAAAACTATAGGGGTAAAAATTGTTGGGGAACAAATGGACGGAAGTGGAGCAAGATCTTGTCAGGATTTGTCCTTTGCTCCCAGCTAGATATCGAGATGATCTTGAACCTAAAAGAGTGGATCACTACCGTCTCCCCTAGGAACGGAATTGATATTGTCTGATGGAGATGGGCGCAGTCGGAGAAGTTTATTGTCAAATTTCTTTACAACTTTTTACAACATGACGGTGTTCTCGACAGGAGATTTGTTCAACTTTGGAAAATCAAATCCCCCTGAAGGTCAAGATTTTTACGTGGCTTGTTCTCAGAAAAAGAGTGCGCACGAAAGACAATCTTTATTACAACGAACTGGAGTGGTGAAGGGATTAGCAATTTTTGCCTAGAGGAGATGGAGACAATAGACCACCTCCTCATGAGATGTTGCGGCGCCAGGGATATGCTACTAAGTCTACTCCCGAATAAACGGTCGCTTCTCAACTGTTCTTCCCCTGACAGTCTGTGGGATGCTAGCAGACAAAAAAGGCGGGACAGTATGGAGGAGGGAGCTAACAACTATCGTCACCACTTGATGGGTAATCTGGCTAGAGAGGAATAGAAAGATATTTGATTCATCGAAATAATCACCAAGGGCCATGTTGAATGAGATATGCAATCTTTGTAACATCTGGGAGCTTTACAGTGTGCGCTAGTAGGGTTTTTTTTTTTTTTTTTTTTTTCTTCTTCCTTTGAGGCTTCGTTGCCTCATTTCGTTGCTAAGTTCACTTGCTAATTGAATGAAGCGATATCATGCTACCTCGTTCTAAAAAAAAAAGAAGTCTTGTAATCAATATCAAGACTATAAATCTTGTTTTAAATAATTTTAAAAACTAAAATTCAATCGATTTAGATTTTTTACACCGTTAAACGAATAAACACTTCATACCTACTATCAAAATTATAAATTTTGTAATTCTTTGATTATTACATCAATAATATCGAAAAGATTTAAAGTTTAGTTTCTAAATACTTTCAGTAGCATAAATCATATTCAACGATATTGATCGTCGATTTGGAAGCTCCATCATCGAAAATAAATAAGTATCAACTGAAGCTATTTATTATTAATAGCATTCCAACTCAACTTTATATACTTTATAACATGTAATATGTTAAATGATAACTAATTAACAATATAATGCTTGCCATTAATTACTCAAAACTAAATTAATTCATTTATACATATATTTAATAATATATACACAAGCTACAACACCAATGTACATGACCCATGCATCAACCTTGTGGTGATATATAGAGATCACCATTAGCCGGAAAACAAGTGCAATTATCTATTTATATATATATATATATATATATATATATATATATATATATATATATATATATAAGGAATAAGCAAAAACATACATAAAGTAATTAATTAACAAAAACTATTTAGATCTTCGATCTTTCCATTAATTGCACCACCAACAAGCCCCTCTTGAACCATCCATATACACGCGCGTGCATTCCTACACCAAAAAAAAACTCAACCAAGAAAACATTAAACTGCAGAATCAGTAAGAAATTATATGTAAGAATATATCTGTTGGCGTCAGAAAAATCGCAATTTCAAGCAAGACATTATCATTACAGATATATATATATATAAAACTACGTGCATGTAGATACACTCACAGGAGTTTTATTAGGGTTCTCCCTCAGAGGGGGCGAGGGAGAACCGGAATCATTAGCTGCAGCCGCGGCGGTGGAACATCTCGAGGAGGCGGCGCTGCTCGGACTCCTGCCGCTGCAGCTTGAGATGGTCGTAGTGCTTCTTGATGAGCGTCTCGACGCGGCGGAACAGCTCGTCGTTCGCCACCACCAATGCCTCCCTCTTCCTCCACCCCCCGCCCCACTTCGCCGCCTCCTCCCTCTCCTTCTTCTTCTCTACCTTCACACCCCCCTCCTTATTCATAACCCTTCTCCGTAGATCGATCGCACCCTTAGCACTCTCCACTCTCTCTCTGGGCCGTCGCACTATCGCCTCCCACGTCGCCTCCATCGAATCGTCGTCCTTCTCCTCCTCCTTCGGTGGTTCCACGACTCTCGTACTCTTTCTGGTGGTCACTTCCGCTTCGAAAGCGCTTTCCCCGGTCGCGTTTACGTCGTTGTCGTAGTAGTACTCCGACATCATCGGCGGGTAAACTCCGTCCTCGTGCCAGAACTGCGCAGTCCAGCCGGAGGCGTAGTGGACGCTGCTGTCGCGGGGTGGCGGCGAGGCGGCGTGGTGGAGGATCCAGATGGCGGCAGCAATGATGATGACGAAGAGCCAGAGCAGGCGGGGGGAGGAGGCGGAGAAGGGGGAGCGGAGGAGGGAGCGCAGGGGCGGGGCGAGGATGCCGGAGAAGACGAAGGCGTTGGCAGAGATCAAGGCGATGAGGATGATTGCAGCAATCCTGGCAGCGAAGAGGCTACGATCTTTGCGATCGCCTGCGCCGCAAAAGTTTCTCGAGAGCGATGACGGGACCGCAGTGGCGTTCATCGCCGGTCGTCACAGGAGAGCTGGGGCTGAGATGTTGGCTGAGGGAGTGTGGAGGGATAAGGGGAGTTTTATATAAGGAGTGTTAGATACTAAGATGGACATATATTTATATATATGGAGAGAGAGAGAGAGAGAGAGGGGGGAGGGGTAAGGATATAACAAAGTTAGGACATTAATTAATTAGGTATGGAAGTAAGTAGCAAACTAATTAGAAGTGAATAAGGGGTTATTTTGTAATTTCAACCCTCAATTTGAACATTGTAAAAAGAGAATATCGTACATTGGGTACTAATTTATTTTCATTTGACGTGGATGATTATCGATCCTTTGTCAACATTATAGAAAAATAATAATAATTACTGGTGTCTGCTGTATTTGAACTAAAATTTAAGAATCGCGGTGATATAGAGTTATAGTGTTAAAATATTTATATTTTTTAAAACAAAAAATTTAATTATTTATTATATATTTTTTTATTATTTTTTTTAAATTTTATTAAAAATTTTATTTAATAATTTAAATATTAAATGAGAATTTTAAACTGTACTATCGGCACAGAAATGTATCATTTTTATATCTTGTTGAAATGATAATGGATGCAATTCGTGCCGATAAATATTTAAATATTTAATTTAAATATGTAATAAAATTTTACTCAGCTTTGATAAGATATAATTAATTAATTATCGATATAATATAGTTCAAGATAAATATAGTTAAAAATATTGTAAATATAATAATTATGTATATTTTATTTAGTTAGATATAGTAAAAAAATATAGCAGCCATAGATATTATGTTTGATTATATCCAATGTTATAATCTCTCTCTAGGATTTATTTATTTATTTAAAAAATTTTAGTATTAAAAAATACCTAATAAACTATTAGATGAAAAAAAATAATAATAACAAATGACAGTTTTATATGCTAATTTTGGTACAGTTTCTACCCCTGCATTTTAGCTTTATCGTATAGTCCCAACTATAATAGTTAAATTCAAATATATAAAATTAAATAAATAATTTAAATTTACATACAATTCTAATTATAATATAATTATAATTATATATGTACAACAATTTTTTTTTTTTTTTTTTTTCGTTTGTGGCGTTCATAAGTAAAGCATAATTATATAAATCTTACACTCCTACAAATTTGGACTTTTTAAAAAAAATTTAATATGATAATAATAATAAAATTAGTATAAAAATATTAATTTTTGGATGAAAAAAGTAATATTTATTTGGTTAAAACGTATATAATTTTTTTGAACTATAAATTATTTGAGTTAGCTATCCGGTCTTCTAAAATTTTAATTTTATCGTTCAACATTTCAATCTATTTGATTTGAACGATACTTTAATTTTAAATTTTAATTATGTGGTTTAATTATCTTTACAGATTTTAATTATTAGTATAACTCATACAATTCTCATAATTATAAATTTATTAACTTAAATAATTAATTTTAATTTTAAAATTTAAGTATCGTTGATGACTCAAATTAAGTAAATTAAAAATTTTGATAGTAAAATTAAACTTAAAAAATTGTTAGTGCTCTCTATATGGCCACAGTAATCCATTATTACTTGGGTCTATTGGTGAGGGGGAAAAAAAAAAGAAAAGAAAAGTTGGAATTATGGAAAATCAGTGGGGCCTAACAAAAACTTTTTATATATCTTTAATTGCTTACTTCTAGGGCTTAGGATAGTTTTTAGAGCATTATACATAGCATTGGACCAAGAAGATAACATTAAGAATTTAATAGAATATTTTATAAGGTGAAAATGTATGGATCGTCCCTGTGCTATTTTAATTTTGCAACTTGGCCCAAGCTCGGTTAATTCTAATAATTTAAGTATTCGCGGGTATTACAGTTTTGATTTCTAATCCAAAAAATATATATATATTTTTTTATTCTTTATAACTTATGACTTATTTTAATTTAATCTGAACAAATTAAACAGCTATTTTGTAGTAAAATTTAAGTTCTTAAGTATAAAACAAGATGTAAAATAAATCAAAAGTTCATGAGCTGAAGTGTGTGAAAAAAAAAAAAAAAAAAAAAAAAAAAAAAAAAAAAAACAGAGACCTACTTACAATATTAGGATAGTAAGGGACTAACAATATATTATCGGGATGATTTAATTCGAAACAAATAATTGCGATATGACATAATTTTTATTTTTTTAAAAATTAGGGCTAGTTTTGTGGTGATTGGGAATATAAATAGATGCACAAAATTATGTAGCATAAAAGAATTTAAAGATCAACTACAAAACACACAGCCAAATTTCACAGTACACTCTACATTGGTTTTGGTTCTTAGTTCATTAATTGAGTCCAATATCACTTGATCACATGCTTTGATAGAGTTCATATAAACAAAATGAATCATGTGGAAAGTGATCGAGGCCCAAGCCCACTGATTTTTCATGCACATCCCTCATGGCCCAAAAATAAAAACAAAATTAATATATATATATATATATATATATATATATTATATTATATATATATATATATATAAAGAGAGAGAGAGAGAGAGAGAGAGCGCTAGGCTGGAATACTATTAATAGTATCAAGTCATTGATACTATTAAATTTTTAATCGTTGAATTAAAAGATGTGTGGTTGAGATGATTGTGAGCCCCTTGAGTTTAATGGGTGGTTGAAAAAATAATAAAATCTAACAGATGAAAATAATTAAAGGAGTTGATCTAAGGGTAGAAAACTTGATAGCACCAAATGCTTGGTACTATCGATAGTACAGTAGCCGGACTATATATATATATATATATATATATATATATCTATATATATATATATATATATATATATATATATATATATATATAATGGTTAATTTCATACATTTTTCTGTAAATATATCGAAGAGCATATGTATTTCTATAAAATTCAACTTTTTATATTTATCTCTTCAAAAATTTCAAGTTGTTCATATATGTTTCTTTGGTTTGTTACCGTTAGTTTGCTATTTATTTTTTAACATAATATAGTTCAATTGTTAAAAAATATATTTATGGTTAAATATAATATCTGAAAGAATAAAAATATAAATTTATCTTACTCATTAATCAAAATTAGTACTAATATATAATTAATTTTATTTTTTAATGAATATTGACGATAATATATAGATGTTATTCGACATGTTTCTAAAGAATTATATAAAATTAATCATATAGGTTAAAGAAGAGAAAAATAAGAGCCAAAATAGAGAAAAAACAAAAAATATCTATGAAAAGATCTTAATTTTTGGTTTCGGACTTTGGGCGTAGTGCCATCTTTAACTTATTTTTTGCGAGTTAGTGTAGGTGATACCACTTTTAGCTATTTCTTTATGAAGAAGAACATGTAAATATAAAAATATATATATATATATATATATATTATATTATGAATTCTTATTTTTTTTTAAGTGACGTGACACATTTTTTATAATTTAGAATATTTTTAATATTTTTTTTTTTACAATAATTGTCTTCTCTCTCTCTCAACCTCTCACCTAATGTCTTCTTCTCTTTTCTAACATTCGTTCCTTCACCTCCCCACATCTATCCATTGATTAATTTAATAATAATTTTTACCATATACATTATTAAATTATTGTGGTGGTGGTGGTGACGTTTGATATTTCAACAAATCATAATTGCCATTTGATATTTCAACAAATCATAATTGCCATTTAATAAGTTAATTAAGCATGGTATTAATTTGCAGTTTTTTCTTATATGCCATCCGCTTTCCCCAACTCTCCACAGCTCTACCTCATATATTCTTTGTGGAGTTTTTATAGATCCCGTATAAGATGCTACGGCGGCGTGGTCGTAGCGGTGGTGGAGGCAGTGAACGTGATGGCGGTGGAAACCAAGACGATAATGGTGGAGCCAGAGGCGTATGCAATGGTTGTGGAGATCGATGTGGCGGCGGCAGCAGTGGCGAATCCTTCAATTTGAGTGTTGAATCAAGAGTTTTGGTGGTTGGTTTTGGGCTCCGCTGGGGTGATCTTGGTGGAGTTTCTCGCGCCCTGTTGCTGACATTGCCCGACCATAGAACGTGGGAGCGTGCTGCCGTTGTCTTCAAGTGCGTCGCTACCTCGAGAGGTAAAAATCGCCGCCCCTTTCTTTTGATTCTTTGTGAGCGATTCTTTACAGAAACATCATGCAATTTTTATTTTATTTTTTGCCTTATGAACCTATATCAGATTTTTCTATTTGGTGTTGCTGTAAACCCTAATGCAACTTTTTTACCTAATACTTTATTTTATCACTTACTATGTACGTATTTTAATTTTTTACCAATTTTATTTTATTTTTTTTGCAGAAATCGTTAGCGATTTATTACAACGATTTATCTTTTGTCTGCTGGTGCATTTCTCTGATTCTCTGGTAAATTGTAATTCAACACATGATTATATTATTGCAAAAGGGCATGATCCTGGTGAGTGCCCTAAATTTGTCGTAATATGATTTCATTCCGTGATTTGATATTGAATTGATCTATATCGAGATTTTAGAATAATTTATTTATATTATTGCAATAAATTTAGTATAAATTTAGCTATAATAATATATGTCCGCTGCATCGCGCGGATCACTACACTAGTGTATATATATATATATATATTATATATATATAATATATATATATATATATATATAATTGAGCTTCTATGTTTATAAAAGTCCAAGATATTTGTGCTTGTGAGTTTTTTACCTTTTGATATAGGAATGTGCGGTTAGGATGATGGTGGGCCTCTTGGGTTTAGTGGGTGGTTGGTGGAATAATATGATCTAAGGAATAGAATTAATCAAAGTGTTAGATCGGTAGAAAACTTACAAGCACCAATTGCTTGGTGCTTGTACAAGCGCAGTAGCCGGACTCTTTTATATATATATATATATATATATATATATATATATATATATATATATATATATATATATATATATATATATATATATTTGTTTGATATAATGGATTAAAAAACAATTAATTATCATTGTAGAAATGTAATGATTGCATGCCCCTATAGCTCAGTGGTAGAGCGTCAGTCTTGTAAACTGAAGGTCTGTAGTTCGATCCTGCATGGGGGCAATTTTCCCAATTTATATCAATTATTATTATATTTTCTTATTAACATCTTTAGGCTCAAAATTATTACTTTTTTTTTTTAATAAGGAATCCTTATTTTTCAAAAAACCTTTTATATATATAGTTACCTCAAATTACTATAATTTTTTCAATAGTTATCTCAAATTACTATAAATTTTTGTGCATCAAATCAATCCATAAAATTAAAATTAAAAATTAAATTTTTAAAAAATAAATTCATATGTTATATTTTATTAGAGAATATCTATAATATTTTAACTCAAATTTAAATATATAATTGTTGCCAACAATAATTATATAGTTCTAATTTTTACTTTATAAATTGTGGATTAAATTTAATTTTGGATATCAAATTTGAATTAACAATTAAATTTTTTAATTATAGTGGATCAAAATTACAATTTAAAATATGAATTAAATGTGAATTTAAATTTTAATACTTTTAGTTTAAAATACATAATTGTTGCCAACAATAATTATATAGTTCCAATTTTTTACTTTATAAATGTGAATTAAATTTAATTTTGGATATCAAATTTGAATTAACAATTAAATTTTTTAATTATAGTGGATCAAAATTAAATTTTAAAATATGAATTAAATGTGAATTTAAGTTTTGATACTTTTAGTTTAAAATACAAACTTAAATTTTAACTCTAAATTTATGATGAAATAAAAATTTAAAATCAAATATGATTAAAATTTAAATATATATTTAAAAGTAAGTTTAAATTTGATTGTTAGTTGCAATCAATAAAAAGTGAATATAATAACTAAATATTAGTAGATAGGATTGAGATAATTTAAAAGTATTCATGTAAAAAGAAACATATGAAATGATATAGAAATATTTAATAAAAAAAATATTATCCATTACATAAAAAAGAATTAAAAGCTAATTTGTTATGTTATTTATTTTGCGTAAAAATTAATTATTAGTATGCAGTATTGATATAATTTAATTAAAAATAATGATATGAAATGATATAGAAATATTTAATAAAAAATATTTTAAATTAATTCCAAATTTTAATTAATAATTTGTTTCAATAAATTTACTTACTAATCAATCTATCTTGATCTATTTTCAAGTTGATTAATTATTTTTGATTGAAAAAAATCTGTTGGTGGTCGACCAAAAATTTTAAATTATTTGTAAATTTTAATTTAAAATATAAATTTATGTTTAAAATTATAAATAAAACTTAAAATTTAAAGCTAATTTGATGGAGTATTAATTAAAAATTTATTGACTTAGACTCCCTTTTGAGGGTTCTCTTTCAAAATAATGTATAAATTAAATTCAAATTTGATTATTGGTTTAAGTAGTTATTACTTATTAGTGACATAATTCTATTTTTTAATTAATTAATTTTCTAAATTTGATTTGTTTCGATTTATTTTTAATTCAAATTTTATTACTGAAGTCAAAAATATTTGATCGTTTAATATATTTTTTAAATTTGATTTGTGTCCATTTTTTTATTTATAATTTAATTTTAAAATTTGATTTATTTTAATTTGTTATAGTTTGCTATTATCTAAAAATATAGAAAAATATAAATTAATATATAAATATTTAATAAATAAAAAAATAAAAAAATAAAAAATTTAGTTTCGTTATGTAATTGTTAGTGGCATAGCTTTTTATTTTTTTTAGATTCTGTTTGTTATTTTTTATCAGCTTATATATATATATATATATATATATATATATATATATATATATATATATATATATATATATACGAACCCTCCAATTTAAATCAATTATTGCATATCAGATCATTAATTAATTAAATGCTGTCTAAAATTAATTGGTGATCCATATATATATATATATATATATATATATATATATATATATATATATATATATATATATATATATATATATATATATATATATCCAAACTCTGAAATTTAAATCAATTATTACAGATTAGATAATTAAATACAATCTAAAATATTTAAAAGCTAAAGCCTAATTTTCAATTATTATCTCGTCAACCTATTTGAATAATGATCTATATCATTTTAAAAGCTCAAATCTCAATCCACATATATCCAAACTCTCGAATTTAAATAATTTATTGCAGATAAATTAATTAGATCGTTAAATACTATCTAAAATATTTAAAATCAAAGCCATATCTTAAAAAATCCAATTCTAAGATTTAGATAACGTGTTTAAAATTTAAATAAATCTTCCTCGAGTAAATTAAGCATCAAAACCTATAAATATACACGATCCCCCTCCAACTCTTTTATCCCTAACTAATCTCTCTCGTTCTCTATTCTCTAAGCTTTGCTTATTATTACTCTCATGGCTCTCTCGAAGCGCATCTCTCTTCTCCTCTTCATCATCCTCCTCATCTCCTCGCGAGCCGTTGCAGCTTCTTCTTCCTCGTCTTCGGGAGGCGACGACTGCGGTATAAAGGCGGTGTACAGCTTCGGAGACTCCATCGCCGACACGGGGAACCTCCTTCGCCAGGGAGTCGACAACAGTAGCTTCTCGTCGATCGCGCGGCTCCCCTACGGCGAGACCACCTTCGGTTACCCCACCGGTCGCTGCTCCGATGGCCTTCTCATGATCGACTTCATCGGTAAGTGATGATGAGATTAATTTCTTTTTTACTATTGTTGTTCTTTTTTTACAAGTTAAGAATTTTCTTCTCTTTTGTTTTGATCCTCTGTTTACTTACGTAGCTACGTAAAGTTGCATGCATGAGTACATGCACGCACTCACGCACGGATTGTGAGGTTCTTCTTAATTATATATAGTATTGGTAATACAAAAATAAAAGGGAGAAAAATATGTAATTTTTTCAAATTAGAATTTTCTAATTAAGTAAGTTTTTACATTAGTACTTATGCGCTAGCTTGGTAGTTATAATAATATAGTTAATTAGGGTTTTCCCATTAGTTAATTTAATTAAATTGCCTGAATATAAAACTAGGTGATTAAATAATTGTAAAAAAAAAAAAATTCTCTCAAAAAAAAAAAAATGTAAAATTTCGAAAGTTTGGACGATAATTAGTATGCATATAAAAATTTTAAAAGTTTAGATGATTATCTACAATTAAACAGTTTCATAATTTGTTAAAATTGCCCAAATTAAAATATATCAAATAAATGTACAAATTTTGAATTTTTGTATAATGGTTGTTCATAGGTAAAAATTGTATCTAATTAAGTTGTTTTATTACACTATAATAAAATTAGATTATAGAGACATATTTTGTGATATTTTTATACAAATATCATATTTATATTTCATCTATATTCGAAATTAAATTATAAGATTATAAGAATATAATTTTAGGACATATTACAGTAATGTGTCGTTATACACGCTAACGACTGTATATATAGCGACACTAATAGTAGATGTCAGTATTATTTTAAAATTTTAAAAATATTTAAAAATATCGCTATAATATAATTTTATTATAGTATTATATTATATTACTTAATTATTTTTTTTTCCCTCTCCATGCAACAGCTAAGGATCTGGGCCTTCCTTATCTCAACCCCTACTTGGAAAAAGATGCAAATTTCACATATGGAGTCAATTTCGCCGTCGCCGGAGTCACCGCGCTCGACGCCTCCTCCTTCGCAGAGAAGGGCATGATGGTACCCTTCACTAACAGTTCACTCCATGTTCAGCTAGGATGGTTCAAGAGCCATCGTAAAACTATACGCTCATCAGAAGAAGGTTAGTTAATTAATTAAATTAATTATCCTTCAACTTAATTATTCTTGATTTATTCGTTAGCTCTTATTTAAGGATAAAGTTCGATTAATTAGTCTTGTTTAAAAAGTTTACAAGTTTTAAAAAATTCCTACTGTTAAATTTGATAATACGATAAAGTGGAAATTATACTCTATATATATATATAGAGAGAGAGAGAGAGAGAGAGAGTAAAATGCTATATTTTATCATTTCATAATCCATACATTGTATTGCTTTACTACTACATGAAAATTAATATTTAAAAATAACTTTTATATTTAATAATATTTAAAAATAATTTAATATAATATAATATCGTGTTTGAAAGCGTTGGTTTAAATATCGATAAATAAAAAATTCAACGTTTATACCAAACGTTCTTAAAGTATATTTTGTTGACACTTTAAACTGTCAAATAATTAAAAATAATAATAAAATTTATTATTTAATATATTTATTTCGGGTTTATGAGAATGCTTTTTAAATTATCGGTATTTACTATATTATAAAGATACTTGAGATGCTTACTCCAAATCGTTCGTTATATTGAGATTTTTTTTTTTTTTTTTTTTTTGTAGTGTACTATCATATGATTTGTAACTTAAAATATTTTACTACTTATTTTACAGCAGATATGTCCAAATGTGAACAAGCTAAACCATAACAAATAGGATAAGTTTATCAAAGCTTCAATTAATTATTCACAAACCGCATATAAAAATTTAATTAATGTATTTTATTTTGGTATTATTGATGTAGATTGTGGGGAGAGGATGAAGCGTGCACTCTTTATGGTCGGTGAGATTGGAGGTAACGATTACAACTACGCCTTCTTCGGAAAGAAACCAATTCAAGAGGTGGCCAAAATTGTCCCTTTTGTTGTCGGGAGCATAATTACTGCAGCAAAGGTAATTTATTTCATTTATATATATATATATATATATATATATATATATATATATATATATAGTTACACAATACATATATCTCACAAATTAAATAATTAAGTTTGTATAGTTACTCATCCTTCTATTCCCGTTAAAATCAAATAAAAAAATAATATTGAATATTAAATTATGAATTTGACTCTATTTCCGGTTTCTGCATGCTGTACTATCACTTCTTAATCATACATAATCCAAGTAAACTTTGACATACCATAAGCATTTGTTACTGATCGTTCCTAGCGCAAATGTCAAAGAATTTGATGATTGATATTCGAGATTCTGAATTCGAAATCTAATTACTTTATATTCTTATTAAATTTATTTCAATAAATGAAGCGGATAACACTCTTTTGTTTGTTTGATTCGAATGTTATCTAAATTGAAATATTGTAAATCTGTGATCTGCAGGAACTTCTCGACATGGGAGCAGTTCGACTTGTGATTCCGGGAAACTTTCCTATCGGATGCGTCCCTGCGTACCTGACGTTAGTAAACTCCGTGAATCCTTCGGAGTTCGACGAAAACAACTGTTTAATCGGCTTAAACGCCTTCGCCATGTTACACAATGTGGAGCTCCAAAAAGCCATCGAAGGGCTCCGATTATCGTTCCCGAACGCCGTCATCGCTTACGCCGACTATTTCCATGCCTACTTATATATCCTGAACAATGCCAGCAAACTAGGTAATATACCATCACCACCTTTTGAATCCTTTTTTTTTTTTTTTTTTTTTAATTTTGTTTTAATTTCTATTTTGCTTCTTAATTAGATAAATTAATTGAGTTTATCATAGCAATATTATATTAGTAATTCATTCTAACGTTCACTATATCTGTGTCAAAACTCAGTTTCTGATAAAACATGCATCTTACCGAGAAAACATAATTTTGAAATGATCTAAACATATGCGTAAGTTTGATCTTTTCATGTTTAACGAATTACCGATTGTTTTGTAGGATTCAGCAAGAAATTCTTGCACCAAGCGTGCTGCGGAGGCGGTGGCAGGTACAACTTCAATGCCGCTGCGATGTGCGGGGCTCCTGGAACTTCTGTGGATCAAAATCCGTCGAGTTTTGTGAGCTGGGACGGAATTCACCTGACACAAGAAGCATACAGGATTATGGAGAAGCTATTATTCGGCGGTGGATACACTTATCCGAGTGTAGCTTTTTAGATAACGGAGAAGCTATTATTAGGCTAGTGTTTTAAAAAAATTTCCATTCTTTTTTATTAATGCAGCATCTGAAAAGTAGTTTTTGCTGACTTTTAGCTATTTATAGTTGTTTCATTTAGACTGATTTGAAGACAATGGTTAAGTTTTAATTTTAATGAGTGAACAACAAATTAACTCGATTCCATGCAAGTTTGTTTCTTAAGTTCACATCGGTTCAGGTTGGGCAGATCAACTAAAGATATTAAAGATGCAAAGATCCAAACTCAGTAAAAATTTCAAATGTGTTTGGTATTTGTATATATATTCAACCGAAAATTCACTAAATTATAAAGACTACTATCGTCTTAACCGTATAAATAGCACTAATGTTTGGGTGCTATTAATAATAGGTTTATATATATATATATATATAGAGAGAGAGAGAGAGAGAGAGTGTGTGTGTGTGTGCGGCTAGAATATTATTGATAGCACCAAATAATTGCTGCTATCAAATTTCAGTCCTTGAATAAAAGGATGTGTGAATGTGATTATAGTAGTCTCCTAAAATTTTTACTATTCAACCAACCACCCGCTAAATTCTAGGTGACCACTATCATCCTAACCGTATATCTCTTAATCTAAGCGCTAAAAAATTGGTAGTACCAATTACTCGGCGCTATTAATAGTATTCCAGTCTAGTTATATATATATATATATATATATATATATATATATATATAAAATTTAGTTGGTATTGGTAAAATAACATAATTTAAGGAGTGAAATTAGTAAAAATGATATATTTGACGGTATAAAACTTATCGGCATCAATTATTATAACTTGATTAATATATTATTAATATCGACCAAAATTATTGATGCTATTAAATTTTCGGCTCTTAAATAAAAAATATACATTTAAAATGATAGTGGACCCTTAAAATTTAGTGTGTGGTTGGCCCGATAGTATAATTTATCTCAGTGATAAGCATTATCATTGAAAATAGACAAGAATACCGATTTTCTTATATATATATATATATATATATATAAAGCGTAGGGCTAATACTCTTATGAGTATAAATCCCTTTATACTCATAACTTTTTTACCCTTTGATGAAGGAATGTGCGGTTAAGATGATAGTGGTCCCCTAGAGTTTACTAGGTTGTTAGAGAAATAGTATAAATTCTAGGAACTACTATAATGCTAACCGCACATTTCTTTATCCAAGGGATGAAAACTTATGAGTACAAAAGGATTCTACTCATAAGAGTATAGCAGCCGTACACTATATATATATATATATATATATATATATATATATATATATATATATAACTAGACTATTATACTATTGATAATATCAAGTCATTTTTTGATGCTATCAAGTTTTTCTCTCTCTCTCTCTCTCTCTCTCTCTCTCTCTCTCTCTCTATATATATATATATATATATATATATATATATATATATATATATATATATAGTCCGGTTATTATACTATTAATAGTATCAACTTATTGGTGCTATCAAGTTTTTTACCCTGAGATCAATATCTTTGATCATTTTTACCCGTTAGATTTTATTATTTTCCAACCGCCTATTAAACACAATGAGCTCACTATCATCTCAACCATATATTTTTTAATCTAAGAGTTAAAAACTTAATAGCACAAATAACTTGGTACTATATATTAATAGTATCTCAGCCTATATATATATATATATATATATATATATAGGCTGAGATATATTTCGAACTATAGTGAATGTACAAATAGCGAATGTACAAAGAGCTTTTTTCTATCATATACTAAAAATATATTCTTCTGTTATATTTTTTCTATTTTTAAAATGCTATTTGGATAATTTTAAAATTTCAAAAATCACTATACTATTTCATCTTCCCTAGAATTTCGTATTTATTATTTACCTATTTTCATACGTACACTATAGTTCGAAATATATCGTGTATCACGTACGTGTCACATTTTTAGTGGCTCGTACAACATCTAAGCAGGTACGAGCTTTACCCGTATTTCCGAGTCTTCTTTTTTATTTTCCGTTATTTATTTATTTCTCTAATTTACTTATTTTATCCCTTCACACCTCATTTTCTTCGTCTCGCCCTCGCCGTGGAATCGATGTCCTCCGCCGCTCCCTACGGCGGCGGCGCCGCCTCCGCCGCCGCGCGGAAGCGCTACTTTTGCCACGAATGCAACCGCACCGTCCTCATCGGCCCCTCGTCGTCGTCGTCGTCGTCGTCGACGTCCTCCGCCGCCGAGGGGTTCGACCTCTCGTGCCCTCACTGCAGCGGTGGCTTCGTCGAGGAGCTCAACCCCCCAAACCCTAACCCCGATCCCATCCCCAGCCCCTTCTCCGATGACTCCTTCGGCCCCTATCAATCCCCTCTTCCGTTACTTCTCTCGGCCCTCCTCGACCTCCGTGGCCCCGGCGCCGGCGGAGGCGGAGGCGGAGGCGGAGGCGCCGGGGTATTGGCCGTCGACCCCGCCAGCCCCGATCGGTCCGGCGCTCCCTCCCCCGATCCCGAGCCCTTCGACCCCGCCCACTTCCTGCACAACTACCTCCAAACCCTAATGGACGGCGGCGCCAACATCCAGCTCGTCCTCGACGGCGGCGACGGCGGCGGTGGAGGGTTCCGGGTCGGCGGCAACTTCGGCGACTACTACTTCGGCCCGGGGCTCGAGCAGCTGATCGAGCAGTTGGCGGAGAACGATCCGAACCGCTACGGGACCCCTCCCGCGGCCAAATCCGCGGTCGATTCCCTCTCCGATGTGAAGATCTCGGAGGAGATCATGACGACCGACGATGCGCAGTGCGCCGTGTGCAAGGACGCCTTCGAGGTCGGGGAGGATGCGAAGGAGATGCCCTGCAAACACATCTACCACAAGGATTGCATACTCCCATGGCTGGAGCTCCATAATTCTTGTCCCGTGTGCCGGTACGAGCTCCCTACTGACGATCAGGACTACGAGAACCGGAAAAAGGCGCCCACCGCAGGAGGAGAAGGGAGTTCATCTAGGGTTTCTTCAAGTGGTGGTGGTCATGGTGCTGGTGCTGGTGATGACCGTGACCCTGCCAGTGATGGAGTTGGAGATTCTTCCGGGGCTGTGACAAGTCCCACTGAGAGGAGGTCCAATAGACCATTGCCTTGGCCATTCAACAGTTTTGGATCACAGTTTGAGGATAGAGATGCTGGGAATTCTGGTGGTCAAACTGATGAGCATGAAGGGAGGACTTGACCTGAGGATGGATTGAGGTAGTGTGGTCTTCGAAGATCATTTCTGCGTTCTTTTTTTTTTTTCTCCCCCCCAAATTAGTTCACAATTTAAATATCAAGAACTTTTTATTTACTTCGTCAATGACTTACTGCTAGTTGAGAAAGTTCCCAATTATTATGCTGGTTATTGGTAAGGTAATTGTGCTGTGTGGTGATTTCTAGTCTGAAATTGTCGGCAAACACCGATATGTAGGTAGTTACAACATTTCGAAACTCAGAGCACTATCCTACATGAGAGTAGTATTGATCTCAAGAACATGGATGGAGATTATTATTTAGATTTCATAATGTGTGTGATGAGTTGCATTTAGTTGTAACTAATAAAACTGCAAGATGTCCTAAATAAGTTCCAAGGGATTCAATTTTGACATCTATCCTGTGACAGATATTGGTTAAGGTGTAAGTAACCCTCTACTAGGAAACTATGACACTTGAAAACCTAGATTCCATGCCCGTCTAGCTCTCCAGACATGCAAATGCTTCCTCAACTGAAAATCTTTTTTTCCGCCCTCATGGTAGCTTGTGTTGCTAAGGCAAGATTGGATTAATCAATCTACTGAAGAGTTTTCTTCTGGTTTTGGGGGTCATCTTGATTTTATGAAATCTTTGAAACATGCTCTTGTATCATATTTCAGAAGAATTTCATCTACATTATTAACTCAAAATCTTGGTATTTACATATTTGCAAAATTTCTCAACCACATCTATAATTGTAACCTATAATCAATTGCTTTCTATTTGCATCAAGTTCTTTTTCTCTTTTCTTTCACATCTTGATCTCGATATACATCTTTAGTGAGCTCCTCCCTTTAGAGTTAAATAGTAGATGCAGCATTCCTTAGTTGGGATCACTAAAGATTGTTATGGCGGAGAAAATGCTATTTAGAGCCTGCCCTTTTTTTCCTGATTAGAACTGTTTAGCAAGGACAAGCTAATGTGTGTGATTCCCTAATCGGTTCCCAAGTCTTATCTTCTTGTTTTGTTAACCTTGGTAAGGTTGCATAAGTTCATCCACACAATAACTTTTGGGTAATTTTTTCTACATGCCAAATGCTAGCAAATAACTATCTATTAGATTTTGGAAGGCTAAGAGTCCTAATAGGCTGGGAAGTAAAATGATAATTTTGATTGGAAATGGACATGATGAACCATGAAGAGGGTTTATGTAACTTCTTTTTCTTATACACTTTTATATATGGTTAACCAAAATTATGACTTGCTATGAAATATATAGTATATAAATCATGTGGTATATAAATGAAAAGTACAATCAAATCAATCGCTAAATAGAATTACACCTTTATGATAGACGATTTGGTGTGTTCATTCTGTGATCATCATCAGCTGCTAGCCAGGCTGTTGGTGCTTAATATGGCTATAGAAGAAACATAGTGGATTGAGGATGTACTTAAGGTGGATGGGCGGTGAGTAGGATTGAAGAGGCTCCCTCTTAAGTTAGGGGCCTACTTCTTTTGAGAATGAAATGGAGGGGTGTTGGGACAGTATGATGACTTAGAACATTTATTAGCATGTCCCAATTTATCAGGGTGAGACAATCCAAATTAGGCTCATTTGGGCGGCTTATGGCTGATCCAACATAGTTATTCGTACCTTGCAATTGCCCATTCATTCATCTAGAGTGTCTTATCAAAATCAATCTACATCAATATGGAAAGCTACAAGAACTCCATTTTCTGCTACTTCTGCTTTCATTACTATGTGTTTTTTTTATCATAGTAGCAACCATATACATATGCTAAAAGTCATGCCACTATTTGAGCTTTCCATTTTCAGTGATGAAAGATATCAATCAATTCTAGCGGCCTTACATATCTTTTTTATTTTTCCTTATTCATGTGTTCGTTCTAGCCTTGGATCTTTCTTGCAATGCCTTTTCTTATCCTGTGTTTGTAATCATCTCTATTTCTTAAATTAAGTGTTGAAGATCCCTGGAGTAGATGGGACTCTTTAATGAATCAGCATGATGTTTTGCTCTGTGCCAAATAGTTCGGAAGAATATGTAGGTCACTATCTAGCCCTAAGTTAACTTGGCCTTCTAAGTAACAGCTGCTACCTGGCACAATTGTTGTAGTCTCTGCAAAACCTTTCATTAAACTTTTCATGTAGTCTCTGATTGATCGTCTCGGACCAATTAATCTAAGCTTCTAGGCTGTACGGACGACAATTTTTTTTTTTTTTTTTTTTTTAACTCAATTTCTATGCGAGGAATGTGCCTATAGATGATGGATTATTTGTAATCTACTCATCCAAACAAACATTTTTCTTTCTTTATTCTGTAAGCTAAACAGACAACAACAAGAAGAGGGAAGTACATCTATCATGCTACTCCTATCACATATGTTTTTTTTTTTACATAATCAGCATGAATGATTTTTTTTTTTAATTTAAACATTTTGCTGATTGTGTCTTGCAGAAAAAATACAGATCACTGGTAATCATTTGGAGAGCCAACCATGTGCTCTCTTTGTTTGCCATTGCGGCCTCTATTTTTGCATATAGTTGATGCAATTTTCGTTTTTGCTCTTTGTTTCGCTAGCACATCTAACTGCGGAACTTTCCTTTGCTTTGTAGGTTGAGTCTCGTGGTGCATCTTTCAACGACTCTGGGAAATATACTTATTTCTGTTTCTGCTATACATGTTTGAAAGATTGGCTTCCGCAAATTTATTTTGTCAATTTATAATCTGTTGAGAGTAAGCTCACGAATCACCCAAACAGTGCACAATTAGAACTGCATGGTTTCGAGCTACGGCAGAATTATGGGACAGGTTGAAATTTCGGAAAATTAATAGTTTATTGGATTTTCATGATAGATCTAAAATTCTTCATATTCCTTCAGTCCTTTTTTTTCTTTTTCTTCTAATTTTCCATCGCGCAGTGTCTTTTGGTATATGAATTTTGATTATTTTAGGTCGTCTTTTAACTCCGTTAATCAAATTTCTTTGCTGGTTTCTGTTTCCTCAGTTTTTGCTGAGCAGCAGGAATTTGGTTCTCTTTTACGAATTTTATGAAGTGAGGCATTTTCAACATTCAATGCATCACCGTTTGCTGCAAGGGAACGGCTCTATTGGCATAACGACGTTTACATATTCTGCATACACTAATAAGGCTAGACTATTTCTAGCAAGAAAACCGACTCTTTATCGAATCGATGATTGACATATTTGAACTTATTTAGACTATTTGAACTTCTTAGGCTTTTTTATGCTTTTGTAAATTTATAACATTATTTATCTAGTACTCCGGTAGTCTTAAACTAAGTTATTTTAAAGAGCTAACATAAAATAAATTTGAGATCTTAGATATTTTAAAATTATAAAATTTAATTTTTAAATAATTTAAAAGTATTTGATGATGATGATGTTGATTGCTGGTTCGGATTCTCCACTGCTGGATGTGATGCAGAAGTAAATTCTCCTATTAACATGTGAGAAGAATTTTATTGATTAATGTAAAATGACGTGATATTGATATTATTGGGAAATTTTTCTCTCTTGAGATGCTCCTCTGTCGAAATTTCACCTTAACAATTTCATGTGCAACAACCGTTTGATAACAGAAACTAAATACGTAAAGCAATTTTTTTTTTAAAAAAAAAAAAGTAAATTAGGACAAAAGACAACACAATTTACAGGAAAGGCCTTGCTAATATATATATATATATATATTTTGATTTACATGTACCTCCAAATACTGCGAAAATATAGCTCTTTGATAACGTTAAGTTTGGTTTCCACCTGATTGAGATGGCAGCGGCTCACAGGGAAAAGAGTGTTTCACAAGTGATAGTCCACTTGGATTCGGATAATTATGATCTTCATCTGTGAAGGTAGAATATGCAATTTGGTGGTATTCACTGCTAAGAATTTCAACTATCAGAAAACTGATCGTGGCGACGATATATAATATCAGTTCTCTGCCCATGTCACCGACTAGCAAGGAGAGAATGAATTGAAGTACCGGCACCTGCGCGTTTCCTCGCCTGGGATGTAGGTAACAGTACAAAGATTAGAGCAGGTTTAAAAGACGAGCAAATAGTTACCATATGTGAGCCTTCTTGATTCCCGAAGAAGAAATATTTCCTACAAGATACCTTCTCATTGTTGAACAGATCCTCAGCAACGGCTTCCATTTGCTTTCGCTTCTTCTCCTCCCTCACGTATTCGATCGATTTGTTACTCTCATAGTCTGATTCTCTGCAAAATGTGGTTTGAGTGTTTTGTATCTTCATCCTTAAATGAATTTGACAGAGTGAAAAAACTACAATTTGCTTACTTGTATGGATCTTTGGAAAACGGAATGAGATCTCTGAAGCTGTTGCCGGACAGAGTTTCTCTCTATAAAATGTCATTTAGAGATTGCATTATCGTGTTGCAATTGAAGCATGAGGTGTTGAAAAAAGAAAATACAATTTCTCTAATATAGAAAATACCTTTCTAAAGCGCTTGAAGTTGACTCGTGTTTCCGTAGATCTAACAGGAGCAGGCGTTTGGATAGTTCTAACAATCAAATCTTGACTGAATAGAATATCACAATTTTCATGTCTGTTGGAAATAGAATCATCGCCTTTGTCCCTTCTCTCTATAATCCGAGCATCCTCATCCCTGGGCTTTAAAACCGTACCTGAATCGGCTGAAAGGTTTGCATTATTTTCTCCTTCCAATTTTGCAGCGTCTCCTTCGTCTTTCAATTTTTCTTTTGAACATTTCTCCTCATATTTAGGTTTAATTTCATTTTGGGATTTGACAGCGACAGCAGCTTGATCAGAAGTTGCAGTGTCGATCTCAACATCGGAATCCGCTACTACAGTCTCGTCAGTGGAATGTGAAGATGAGACGACAACTGCGAGAAAATTGAAGGACTTAATTCAACAGCAATGCTGGAATAGTAAAGAATATTGCTGAAGAAATGGCACCTAAGTGAAATGAAGTTATTAAAAGTAAATAGCGAGCATTGCCAAAAAAAAATTAGCTAACAAAGACGTACATGATGACGCAACACAAGCACATTACTAATTGAAAGTAAGCTTGTAGCGTAAGGTTGCTGTTCGGTGCACCAGATGTAACATGATTTTGTATCGTATTACAATGATGTAATTACTACGTAGCATGAAAGCAAGTGGACATATTTTAAAGAATAAAACAAAATATAAGATACAGATGCATGTTTTCAACAATGTTCCCTAATGCAATCAAATTTTTTTTTTTAAAATAAAGCAAAAGGGTAGAAAATTCAATACTTATATACTGCGATATGTGTATATGTTGTAAAAGCAAAGGATTATCTCCACTTTGTACCACAATAATCACATCATATACAAGTGAAAATCATGAAAAAATAAATGCAGTTATAAAACGAATATGCACGTTAAATTAGAATTCAAAGTAATAGTGTATCACCTGGACTACATACTCAGAAACAGTATTTCCAAAATAGAAGGCGTTTCCAATCAGCGAATTCTACTGGGAATACTATCTTTCTGGTGATATGCTGAAAAGGAATTCCTAAGGATTAACACTCGAAATACTTACAAGAAGGTGGCTCAATGACGGCCGAGTCCAAGCGTCCAGATAATATAGCCACGATTAACTTCAAGTCAGTAACTTTAGATAAAGACGATAGCTCGCGTGAGTGATCAAATTCCATTATTGATTTTGCAGGAACAACAAGAACTATCTGGTTATTTTCTCCACCAGCCGAAGTCTGTATGTTCAAAATGGGGTTTGATCAGAATAATGGATAGTGCCTCTGCAAAAGTAGGTGGAATTTTATGCAAACTAGTTTTCATAAAGGACAATCAAATAAGACTAGTTGGATCAACTCTGACCTGACTATTTGAACAATATTCATCAACTTGGAGGAACTTTGCTCCTGCTAGTTCAAGTAGCGAATGGAGCTTCTCTCCAAATTTATACTGCACCAAGATGGCATTAGCTATATCATCCAAATTTACACTGCACCAAGATGGCAACAGCTATAACAAAAACATTCTTACATCTAAAGATAAGGATACAAGAAAACCACCTTATGTGACGATCCCAGGATAAATGTATAGCCAGCCAGGCAACTTTCACGAATATTTGCCTCCACTGCCTCTACCGCAGTTCCATCAAGAGTCAAGTTTGGAACATAGCTGAAAAAATGGATTGCCAAATCAGCTTATGAAATTGTCACAAATAGATGTACCAAGATGAGCACATTAGGAAAGATGAAATTGGTCTGCAAATTTATAAAAAGCACCAAAAATTAATTTCAGACAGAATGTATGAAACTTACGAAGCACAGGATGGCATTTCTGTCCGTATATTTTGCTCAGCAAGCACCTGAAAAAAGGCATCAATAACTAAGAATCAAATTGGAGTTGCTGTTCACATAGTAAAAAAGGCTTATATCAGTCAAAAAGCAAATATATATGACTCATTTCGTACAACAGCTTTTTTTTTTAAAACACGCACTACTACATATGACGGAGAACACTGGTGGATGACGATAGATCACAATTCAAATTGAGTAATCTTCAAAATATAGTAATACTCTTCTAACTCCTTATAACAACAACGAGAATTTAGAACCAAATATAAATGCAAGTCACAGTAAGCATATTCATTACTTCTCAACCAAATAGATGTATTTGCAAAAGCATCAGGAATTACCCTAAACCAATCACCAGAAACAATCTGTTTTTTCGCTAAGACTGCTTCAATAAGCTCAGGCGTCAACGGCGAAGACTCATCAACGAGAACATGTGTACACTCATCACTCCACTTACGAGTGGTGTATACACCTGAGCAAAAGTATTGCATATGTAAGAAGAAAGATCAAGTAACAGAGATAAAACAGATTTGGAATGACAAGCGAAAGGGCAATGCAAGCTCGCCACAGGTCACAAGATAATATTTATTGCTACAAAGGAAAAGAAACTAATGACAACATATCTGAACTCATCCAAATAGGAATCTCTGTTCTCTAAAGATAAATTTTCAGAAAGGAAGGAAATGGTGGCAACAAAAACACTAAATAACAAAATCTTTTGATACAGCTAGAGAGAATCAACCCCAACTAAAGAATACGGTTAGATCATACAAATAAAGATATTCTCAATGTTTTTTTGACTATTTAATTGGTACCATGCATGATTTTTGCAAAGAAAAAAAAAAAAACAAGGATTGAAACTTGAGATATCGCCAAATAAATTAAATCGGAATTGATTATGAAGCTTGCTTACTATATATATGATGAAGCCCAAATCAAGCCAAAGTAATTTCTCTAAGAATACGACAAATCAATTCGTAGATGAAATGCATTATCCTGAGAAGTCAAGATAATGGGGACGTCATAATGGACAAACTCTTAGAAGGAAATCACAAATGTTGAGCCCCATTCTACGATAACTTCCAACTTCCAAAAACACCCCAAAAGTTGATTCATTATATCACAACAGGTAGAAAAAGATTTAAAAAAAAACAACAAGAATTGGTAGCAGGAGAATATCCACTAACCAATAGATGACATAGCGGCCTGCAGTGAAGGATCAATTCGAACGAACTTTTGAACAAATATTACGAGAGGAATAAAAGAGAACCTGCAAGAAAGAACATAAAGACATGGATTAAAATATGACACCAAACAGAAAATATAACGCAATGGTTCAGCCAGAGCGTTCAAAACTAATAACTGCCAAGATGAACAGTAAAGGTAAAAGGAGCCGCAAAATGCTTGGTCTATGGATACAATTAATCAACATTTCTACTAAAAGCAAGTATGATTCTTCATTATACTCAAATCTATCAATCACCTGAATGTTGCATTACCGGTTCCGAATGTTACAGCATCCCCATCTTTGAGAACCGCCTGCTGATCTTTGTGTAGACGAGAGCCATCATTCCCTGATTCTTTGTT
Organism: Tillandsia fasciculata; assembly: GCA_029168755.2. NCBI lineage: Eukaryota > Viridiplantae > Streptophyta > Magnoliopsida > Poales > Bromeliaceae > Tillandsia > Tillandsia fasciculata. The sequence continues at coordinate 28,591,064 of CM054934.1, read as the reverse complement.
TATCGAAGTACCATACTTTGAGCGGTCTACTATATGAGCATGTGATGGAAAATCTGCAGACACAGTACGTGAAGGATCCCGAGATACCATTTTCTCGACAACAATTTCAGAATGAACCCGTGATATCGATGTGTCTGTTTGAACTATAACATCGCAATCTAAAACGCAAAAAACAAAAAATGAATGTAAAAGGATAAGCTCGCAATACGTAGTGGACATGAGGTACAAACACAACTTTCATTCTAATTCAACATATTTAAAGGGGAGCCCCATAGAACAAAATTGTTCAAATGCAGAATGAGTATACACCTCTTGTCACCTCGACCGACCAAAACCTTCAGATCATAATAATGCAAGAACTTCAAGAGAAACAATGGATGATAAAGAAGTACAAATAAAACAACCAAAAAAAAAAAAAAAACGAAAACAAGAAATCGGTGTTCTGCAACAAATAGACGCTGTTCGGAGGATGTTTGATATAGTGCTTCTCCTAAGTAGCAACTTCCAGAATGATCATTTAAAACCCTAAATCCAAACCCTAAATGCAAAACTCAGATGAAAGAAAGCGAGACAGAAACCACCTTTTCGGCCAACTTTGTAGGTTCCAGCAGAGAAGATGTAGTACCTCTGAGCACCTACCAAACAACAACAATGCTATAGAATCAAATGCAGTACAAATAAAAAAATCCCTAAATTGTAACCAAAAAATTTGAAGCTCGGCGTATACCATCGATGGAGAACACAATTAATAGGAGATTACTGCGACTTTTGCATGATTTGAGCTCGAAATCGAATACAAATTACTGACAAAAAACAAGACAAAAATGGAACAAAAATGGGGAAAAAAAAATACAGGGGGGATCCGCACCTCGAAGGGAATCGATGGGGATTAAACCCCAAACCATCTTCGAACGTCTCAGTCGCGACGAGTTCGGCGATCGATCGAGGAGGGAAAAACAAAGGTCGAAGACGCAGAAGCATCGGGAGCCGACCTAAAAACGAGCGGCATTTTCGAGAAAAGAATTGAATCGTGGCCGTCATACTTAAGTGGGCCCCATATGATCAACGGATGTCAGGTGTGATGATGCACATGTAATTTTTCGATATATATTCTATACTTAGTCTATAATAAGATGAATATTTATTTATTCATCACTTTAAAATAATAAATAAAATTTATTTTATTTTAAAATAATTGAAGCGTAAAATATACATCTTATTTGAAATGTACATCTAGTATTTTTTTTTTTTCAGAATGCGCAAAGTTTTATTTTTAATTACATAATTTTTTTTTTTTTTTTGCAATAAGTTCAATTACACTTGTGGTTCTCAAAATTATTAGGCGTGCTCAAATTCTAATTTATTATTATTTTTAATTAATTTTTTATAATTATTGTAATTAAATTATTTAATTTAAATTTAATTGACTAAATATTAAGATATTATTAATATAGCAATAATGTATCAATGATTAATAATACGATAATAATTAAAATAGAGTTACACTTCAGATCATTTTTTATAATTTATTATGCATTAATAAACAAAAAGAAAGAATTTATTATGCATTAATAAAGAAAAAGAAAGATGGAATAACAACGCGTGCCGTTACTAATACACAGTACAGATCTTAAAGACGATACTACAGTTAAAGAATCAAAAGCACAAATATACTCATTTGCTTTTGAAAACATAAGAGAGCTCAACTCATTACAATATCGTGGCACTTCTACTTCAACATGTCAACTAAATTAAGTTGTTCAACTGCACTGCAACAATTGCAAAGTCCAACTTAGAAAAGTGCCACACACCTGGTAGTTTGAGGATCAAAATTTTAATTTTGCCTTCAAGGCACACTAATAGATTACTAAATTTTCATGCATTCAATCAAAATATATTTTTTTTTTTTCCATTCAACACGAGAAAACTGAGATGCCACAGTTCTCCATGTCAAAAACAGGCCAAAATAATAGGGAAGGAAAAAAGAAAAGCACATGGCAACATTAACAAAATTCATTGCTACACAGAGAGTAAGAGGTGCAGCAAAGCCATGGCAGAATTAGAGAGAGATGCCCACCATTTGGTTATGAATGCACCGGCTTCATAGTCATTTGAATCGGCTACTAGAACTTTAGTTTTACCATCTGTCATTGAGCAATTTTTGCCGTTCCAGTGGAACCAAAATCAACTTCAAAAATCAAAACAGCAGAACAAGCATCGAAGCACTTTCAAAAAAAAAAAAAAAAAAAAAATCACTCCGCCAATGGAACAGATCAATACCATTACAGTTAAATAACACATCATATCACGATAAAGGAGCCGGCAAATAAAAGTTACTGCTATGTACATAAATAGCTGAGCAAGCAGAAATTCACAGCTATATGCAATGAGATGATGGACCCAAACTTTTGTAGCACTAATTCTATTTTACACATCTGGAAAAGAACGCGAATGCCACCCTGATTTGTTATAGATATCAGTAGATTTATGAATTAGGGATTGAGAGAACCATTTTAACCCCGGCTTAGCTTCCAGTTAAAAAAATTTGCACCCTACTTGCAGCATAAATACTCAGATTAATAGCATTACTCGGTATTCTCATCAAGCAATGGCCGACGGTTTGACCTCTCAGCATTAGGAACATCATGTTCACCGTCCTCATTGAAACGGTCAACACTCTGAAGAAATATACCTGACAAAACAACCGACAGAAGTGAGCAATTGGGATGAGATGCACAAAGTTAGAGAAGATAATAAATTACCCACTGGAAAAGGTGCAAGCATACCTATAAACCATATTACAGCTGCAACAAAAAGAACAGACGTCAAAATCAGTGCAGTTTCTCTCCAGTTGTTGACTTGATCCTGCATTATCATTCGAAAAAGTAAACTTTGTGTGAGGAAAGAAAGCACTTTGTTTGGTATATTGCTATACACCGAGAAATCAGCAAGTAACATCATATTGCCAACAAAAACAAACTAGGAATGTGAGTGTGATGTACGCATCCAAATTACACCAGCATATGATAAATTATGCATGTAAAAGAACATGGTAAACAGGTATTCTGATCGTTCCTGTTAATCACTGATTGCCATCAACAACACAGAAGTACTACCGATCCACATCTCATGGGGTTTTTGTAGGTCAGTCTCTGAAGTTTTAGTTTGACGAAAATCAACATCCTATGTAAGATCCTCAAGGTCATTATCTAAGGTTAAAAGCTCAATAAGCTACTCTATGATAATCGGATCATGAACCAAGTTTCAATATTGTTTAAACTACTATACATTTTCCTAAGTAAAACAGTCAGGAGATATTGGAGTTCCAACTGATTCAAAGAGTAAAATCTCTAGCTAAGCTAGTGCAGACACCATAAAGTAGCAGCCATAAAAGTAGAGCTAAAAAGTTGTTGTAACAAACCTGCAAAACTCCAACCAGAGGGGAAGAAGGTACATCGCCGAATATATGGATAGCGACAGTGGACATAGCCATTGATAGTGGTCTCAAGCTAGGTTTTATGCAGTGAAGGCAAATATAGTTCACAGGACCCTGCATAAGTGGACAAGGTGGTGAAATAAAAACTGTTGCATCATGACAGTTACATGGGATCCGTGCAAACCAGACAGCATTGCAAGAGCTGTTGTTCACATTTCGTAGTTCATCCTCAGTAAAGATATTAAAGAAGAGTATATAGGCAGCTAGTTTGAAGTAAACAATAAACATCCTTGCATTTGACATTTTAAACTCCAGCTCTCCAAAGGAGAAGAAGGCTATTAAACCATAACAAGTTCCATACCTGTGTGGCAAAGACAAGCAGCTCTCCAACAGAAAAGAACGCTATAAAACCATACAGGCTCTTGAAACAAAAAGCACTAAAGCAAAATATAGCCCCCAGAAATGTTGCTGCAGAAAGAAGCTGAAAAACAAAACCAAATTCCAATGAATACATGAGCAACATACCTTAAATATTAGTAGAGGTGTATATAAGAAACCTGAGAAGTCCCAGACCTTTGTGATATAAAAGCATAGCCCGAGTATTGACACCTCTGACAACTAAGTGCAGCACCATTAAGGATTTGTCTGGCACCAGAACTCACCAATATCCTAAGCTAGAGGTCCTAGCTAGGGCAATGCCAATATGGATGTTCCAACCACTTTAGAAAACAACTAAGTATTCATTTTTTTGGTGGCAGAGTAACGCTTTAAGCATTCTGCACTATTTCTGTGGATAAATAACTCCACATAGATGTCTTCTAAACTTCTTTATTTTACAGGTTTCTTGATGCAAGATATCAAAGGCAATTTAAAGCAAGAAATACATAGATATTTATTCTGGCACACAATGTTATGACACATGGATGGTCTACTCGTATAACATACTGTAGAGGAATGAGAGAAGTCAGCTTAACTCTGAAAAGGAAGTGTCAATACCAACAAAAGCAGAAGCCCTGCTCTTTTATTATATGTTCTTGAAACTTCAGAAGTATAAGAAGTTAAATTTAAATTTTCATATTATTCTGCTTACTAGTTAATTCTTTTTAGCATAGTACCCAAAACTTCTTGCAATTGATCTTGCTATTTATGCTTCTTTTCAGTAAAGTATTCACACACCTTTAAGGTAAAGTTCTTGTTACAATACGTATATCAATTTTTATTTACGTACTAACTGCGTACTTTGTATTTGGTAAAGATATTAAATGGAAAAACAATAGCATTATCACCACACAAATAGAACATATAAAATGAAATACAACCACATAAAAAGGAACTAAAAAAAGGTGCTACTTTATTCTGAAATGACAGGTACCTTGAAAGCATTTGAGATTGTTGACTCCATTTTGTCAAGAACAAAACCACCAGCTAAGGTTCCAAAAATTCCACATATTATTGTTATTCCTCCAAACATCAAATCTGCATTGCTCTGACAAGGAAAAGAAAATAGGAAAAGGATGCATAGTAAGGTCAAAGGACACACTATAATAAATTCTGACAACACATTCCTGATATATACTATAAAACAACGAAATACATTCATGCTCACAAAATAGTGTAAATAGATTGCTCTCTTGTACCAAAGAAATGAAATGAACATGCACACTGTAATTCCAATGTTTAATTCATCAACGCCAATTAAAACTTAAGTAGAGAGGTTACCATATGATAGATATCATAACCAGCTTTTGGGCCCCAGTATGAATAGGCTCCAATGACAAAGTTGTATGCAATATAACCTGGAAAAGAGTATTTCAGTTCTAACAAAAACATTTAATTAAGTAATATGTACATAACATGATATAAGTAGGGAACATCTAATTTAAAAATGTAAAAATAGCAAACAATCCTCTTTAAACTATAAATTTAGGCTGACAGCTGGGATGTTCTGACCTAAAACATTCACGACATACACCTTCTCATGCAGAAGTGCTTTCATATCTTTCCAAAACCGCTTAATTTGGATCAAAATTTTCTTGGAACCCTCTGACCTGCCAAATGTCAGGGGAAAGACTTAATAGAGGGAAAGTTCACAGTTCAAAGTCATAAAGAAAAACATGCCATATGAGCAAAGCATTCTGTCAAAAAAAACGGTAACACCGAACCGATGAATCAAGTCCCATGACATTCTACCAAACTATTATGGAAAAGAAGAAAAGTACAGAATGAAAGGATACCATACAAGTTAAATTTCTGCGATGCTTTATCAGCTAAGACATTATCAACTGGTATAGTATGTTCTGCTGTTCGTTCACCTGAAATTCAAATTATTATTAACTAATCAATAAAAGAAAGAATGGCAATTAACTAACAACCAGAAAATACAGAAATAGATTTATTACAATTCCATACTGCAGATCAGTAGCACAAAGCAAAACCACAACAAACATTCTAGATTGTCAAATAACAATTTCCTCCACAGAATGGCAGAAAGTAAACTAAATTGTTGAGCACATACAGGGTTAAGATAACCTCTCGGCAAGAGTATGAAAATGTTGCTGAAGACTTCTTGAAAACTAATAGCCATTCTTTTCTTTTTTTTTGAAACTTGAACATATTCATTAAATCAGTCTGATTTAACACAATTGAACTCCAAATTTACTTGAATGCAAGTAACTCAAATATTTGGTATTGTATTAATCAACATACTTGTATCATCTTGAAATTTTTGATCAATCATTTCTCCGTAGCCTTTTGCTTCCTTTGAAACAGATGAAGCAAAACCTGCAAAAGTCACAAGAAAATTCAAAATATCAGAATATTTTAAGACATGTTAGATGCATAAACACCTAAAAAATAAATAAATAGATACCCTTTAGCTGCAGAGGCTTAATGACAAAACCCAGAACAGCAAATGGGAGCATCAAAATGGACTCTCCCCAAAATGCAGCACGCCAGTGAAGATGACTACCAACCTGACATTTGCAAACTCTTAAGGATCAACAAGATTTTTTATTTCATATGATACACGGATATCAGGGAAGCTACAAATTCAAATATTGAGCATCTAAACATTATGAAGAATCCCCTTCCAGCTAATAGTTTAATACATGTAGAAATTCATAAACGTAGAGACTCGTGAACTGACTGCAATTGGATGCAGCAGTCAATTCATCCCATGTGTGATCTTTTCAAATAGCCATAACTTTCGAAGGTCTAGAGGGCATGAGCAGAATACTAATGCACATGCCATTGGAACCTATTATCTTCTTATTAAAACACTGCACTTAATTTCCTTCTACCCCTAAATTCATATAATGGGGAAGAGACTTAGTTTAAGCTCAGAAACTGCCCAGCAAATTAATGCATTAGTTTTTCTTTTTTGCCATTTATGGCAAATTTCTTGTAGTATTGACTGTTTCAGTTGATACGGAAATGGCAACAATTTTAACCGTTGCATGTACTATTCAAGGATTAGCTCCTAGAATACAAATGTAAGAGAGCTTGACAATCAGAGAAAGAAAAAAAAAAAGGTTATGTATTTGCAATTGAAACTCACCAGTCCACCGTAAACGTAGCCAACTGCAATCCCAGTTGGTATACACATGTAGAAGATTGAGAGCCAAGCAGTTTTCTGGAGCCATGGGATTTAACAACAAAATTAGCTAACTACATCTAGCAAAGCCGTAGCAATTAGAAAATATAGCAGAGCATGCCATATCAATCAGAAAACAGAACAGAGCATTACAAGTGTGCAGACATAACATGGCTTAACTAAAATAATTGCCAATGCTAACAAGTTGAATTATCAAGAGAATTGTATATCAAACAGAGCTGAACTACAAATCTGGTCCAAAAAATATATAGAGCAAATAAGTTGCCGCTTTCCCTTTCGAAGCGTTAGTGGTGTATGCATCTAGAGCATTACAAGTTACTCCTTTACTTTTGATGAATGATAAAGCCCTTTACTTTGATGCTTACTTTGTAAGAATATTAGATTTCCACTCATGGTTCTCAATTTTTTTTTAACTTTCTCAAAATTACAAAAACCAATCGACAAGTGCTGAAACATCCTAACAGCCTCAAAATTAGTCAAAGAAATTCAAACAAACCTGAGCTACAGGTGCATTATCATCAATAAACGGAGCAGCGAGACTTATAAATGAAGCCTCACCAACACCAACCAACCTGCATAACAAGAGTAAGGTGTTATTCAGTAATCACATAGCTTAATAGTTTACTTGCTTTTTATTTGATCCACTTACATGCGGCATATTGTGATCGACCAAAAATTGAAAGAACATCCACAACCAGCAGTAGCAATAGTCCACACTAACAATCCAACTCCAATAAGCCTGAAAGGATTATGGCTGGAAAAACAAGATAAAACATTAATCAAACACTAAGATATGTGGGAAATCTATTTCCCACGAATTTGTTATATTCTACCATGTTAAAAAGAAAAAACTTGGAAAATAAAGTTCAGATCTTCAATTTCAACCACATAATAGCAGAAAGAACTGACAAAGGACAAATTATATATAATTATGGATTCATCAACATGTTTATCTTTCTTTGAGAAGCAACTTGTAGCCCATCCTAAGATGCATAAGAAACATCATTGAAAAGTTTATATGATGAAGCAATACTAGCCTTTTTTGGACTACTTGCCAAATTATGTGTTCCTCATTTTCAAGTAAAATCACAAAAGTTGATGAAGCAGTATAAAAAGTAGCTACATATGCATATTCCAATATAGGTTGAAAAGAAAGCATAATCAAACATCAGTGCATTTTAGTGTCAAATATCTCAAAATCTAACCTCTTTGCCAAAGAAGCAAAAATGGGGGAAGCTATCAATAGTCCAACCATGAATGCAGACGACAGAACACCATCTTCAAAATAATTCAAGTTAAAGTCCCCTCTGCGTCAGAAAGCACAAATAAATCAATAACTCAACATCTAACATGAGGAACTAGAACAAGCATGACTTCTTCAATATAGTAATTCACTAAGGAAAAGAGAACATCCGCATAAGCTAAAAGAATATTAAAGCATTTTGCACTAAACTAGAAGGGCTCAGAAAAGATTACTCTCATTTCCCAGCACAGAACCAAATACCAAAAGCTTAAGATCAAATAAATATTCTATGATGAATCTTACTGAATTCCAGAGCCTGAAGTGCAAATACCACTGTCAGTGCATGTTCTACTGCTACCGTTGACACCATTACTTGCTATAGCCCCTCGATCAACATAGTTCAGCATGTTGATAATGCAAAATATCACAAGTAATCTGCAAACAAAAGCCGATTAAGTCATGCTAAAAACAAAAGCTTAAGGTCAAACGTTAATCTGAAATTCTTAGTGCATGAAATGCATGTATGGATATAATCAGTTGGCCTTATGTCAGGTAAAATAAGAAGCTAAAACGAGAAGCCTGTACAGAACTAAATGTTCCTCAGTTATAGAATGTCAATCCAGCTCTCCACGACGGACAAAACAAATGAACCCATCTTTCATCGCAGATAACTGACAATTCAATATACAACTATTCATCTTGAAGTTTGACATGATCGATATAACGTTACAAGCAAGCTCACTATAGATATAAGGAAACATCTAGATCGATAGAAGTATTAATAGTAAGTCAATTAAAACTATTTTGTGAAGCATTCTGAGGAATTGGTTACCAAACCTTATATCCCAGTAGCTAGGGTAGAATCGTAGAAGTAATAAGGTTTGGTACAATTAGAAAATACAAATTTTCACCCACTAATAAGGATTAATTTACTACAAAGCAGATCAAAACTCAAAAAGAATTGAATTCTTGACATTACTTGGTTACACCTGCTTTTTATATAATTCACATTCCAAAAATAATGCACAGTATCTCTAATTATTTCCCCCTGATCCAAGCTTTAGGCATTGATATCATTCTCTAAGAACCAATATTGCCAACCTTACAACATTATTACCCCCTTTCCCAGTAATATAATAGCATCCTCTGCACTCTTTTACCTCTATTCTACACCAATTTAGGGATCCAATCTCAAACAACCCAAGCATTTCATATTCCACAACCAAATCATCTCCCACTACCACGAACAACACGAGAATCACCGTTCTTTCCCAAATCCAACCAAGAGTTCGTCGAAAGAAGGGTTTCGAGTGATTCAACCCATTTCGGATTCCGAGCTACCTAATCACCTCAACAACACCGACCACCGCACGAATCGCCCTTCTTCCCCAAATCCAACCAAGAACCTTTGATAGCAGCGGATGAAAAGGGGTAGAAACTCGGTTTCTCGGTTACCTCTTCGGCGTGAACCACGAAGGAGACGGATCGGGGCCGCTAGGGTTAGGGTGTCCCTCTGGATTTCTGGGGAGAACGATCGCCATCTCCGTCGTCGTCGCCGGAGTCGGAGGCGCTGGGAGGGGAGCGGAGTCCGGCTTAGCGGAGTCCGCCTCAGGCTCGACCATAAAGAAAACGAAATGCCCCGAAATAAAAAACCATCCTTAAATGCGTAAATAACCAAACCACGTCGTTGTTAGAGAGAACAACCCTTTTTTTCGGGGTTTTTTACATTTAGCCCCTAAAAAATTTTATTTTAAAAATACACATATAAAAAATAAATTTATAAAAATAATTCTATACCTGCCATACAAACGGGCTAAAGGTTGAAAACGATAAATAATTCACCGTGTTCAACATTTTTATTTACTACAGTAAATATTTTTCGTATTTTAGGTTGTTAAGATTTTAAATTTTATTAGTAAGTTGTTAGAATTTTTTAAATTGTTAAAATTAAATAATATTTGAATGTTAAAATTTTATTAGTACATTGTTAAAAAAATTTATATTATATTATTTTTTTATCATATATAATTCTAATAATATATGATTAAAAAAAAAAATAGAATTTAAAAAAATTATAACAATTAAATATTATTTAATTCTAATCATCTAAAAAATTTTAATAATCTTCTAATAAAATTCAAAATCCTAACAAGAGGAATAGTTTCCATATTCAATAAAAATAAATAATGAACACTGCTTCGCGGCGTTCAACTTCAAACACGCAAGTGGCATCATAGAATTATTAAAATTTTATAAAATTATTTTAAAAAATAAAAATATTGAGAGGGTCATTTTTAAAATAGGTCCGTTTTTTTTCCTTTTGTTTTTGGCAAAGGTTTGGGTTTTTTTTTTCCCCTAATTTTTTTTTCTTATATATATATATATATATATATATATATATATATATATATGTGGGTATATATGAGCGATGCTAGTATATATCTTACACCCTATTTCATTATGGAATGAATATTATTCCACTCGTCATATATATATATATATATATATATATATATATATATATATATATATATATATATTTTGGCTTTTTAATTTATCTCGTTAGCTTTGATGTTTATGTCCAGATAATAGTAGAATAGGTTTCTTTGGGATTGTTTGGGAATAGTAGCTCGGTAGGGATATATAATATAATTTTTATGATGGAGTAAGATTCTTCTGCTATACCCTATTATCCGATCAGGGATAGAAAAAGTATCTCAGTGGATCAGGGAATGGGACCCATGATTTTATTTTACAAGCTTATATTAATTTTTTTATATATATATTTTTAAGATGTTTATAGATCACCATACAACAAAAAAAAAAAATTAAGGATGAACCAAATTAAGGATTATTTATACCGAAAAATCAACCGTTAAAACAGAGTATCATTCAACCGTTAACAGTAGCAGTGCTCTTTCTTCTCTTTTTCTTTCTTTTTTTTTTTTAAAAAAAAAAAAAAAGCAAAGTTGGGGGTAGGGAATTAGTGGGCATAATCTTTTCGAATGTGGTGTATTTGCTTTTTAATTAAAGGCATAGCTCGCAAACCTTACCTGTACTGTTTCTATTATGTGCCTTAAAAACTGGTTATAATTAATCAATTAATTAGGGTGTGTTTGGTTTCTTGTAAAACTATAAAACAAAGGACACTTCCTTACACATTCGTGTAACTAAAAGAGTGCTCCAATTTTATAGGCTATTGTTCAAATTCATATATAGTAGTATATAGAGCAAAAACAGATCCATGTGATTCTCCTGTATCAGAATCAAAATTAAAAGAACAAAGAATAATGATGCTATTGAGGCAACAACTGCAGGTAAAGTGAAAAGGATAAAATGCAGTAAACAACAAAGGATTACTGAAGAAGGAAAGAACAGGAAATGAGAGACCAAGAACACACCTCTGAAGGAGAAGAGATGAGGAAACAGTATACATCATTTCTTTACATCCTTTCTTTACATCCTTTCTTTAAAACAGTATACATCATTTCTTTACATCCTCCAATATGTCACTTATGCTGCCGATCATTGGCACGGAACCTCTCTCAATGAGCATCCTGGTATCTAAATAAGTACATTCATCATGGTACAACTTGCGAACAGCTTTCGTCATTAGTTCAAATTGTTTAGGACTAGCGGAACGAAAGTTATTACTCAGAATAACCTCTTTCAAAAGCTCAAAAGCTTTTGTTGTATTACCTTTCAAAATCAAGGAGTTTATTAGCAATAAATGTACATTTTTATCAAGCTCAATCCCTCTCTCCACCATCTCATTATAATAATTAAGTGCTACATCCGGCCTAGCACATTTGCACAGACCATGAATGAGAGCAGTATAAGCTATATTGTTCGGAAAACAACCCTTGTCCCTCATTTCATCCCATATAACAATAGCATCTTCAGCTCTTCCGGCGTTACACAATCCATCTATTAAGCTTGTGTAAGTGACGACCGTGGGCGCCCTTTCTTCATCAATCATTTTATTAAAGAATGCAAGTGCCCCTTCAATCTTGTCGGCCCTGCACCAATTATCGATCATGAGATTATAGGTGACAACAGAAGGAACGAGACCCTTCTCTAGCATGTTTTGTAGAAAATCTTGTGCTTCAGTCAATCTACCAGCTTTACAAAACCCATTAATCATAATATTGTGAGCGACTACGTCGGGAAGATAAAAACTTGAAGAGATGTCACGAAAGAGTGCGAGAGCCTTATCGACCTCCCCATTCTTGCACATTCCATCAATAGCTGCAGAATAAGCAACCAGGTCAGGAATAAAACCCACTTTGAGCAAGTCACATAGAAACCCTGAAGCTTTGGCTACTTCTCCATTCATACAGAGTTCCTTTACCATAGTGGTACAATGCTTTATCCATGGCACGTGCCCTTCACTTCTCATCTCCCTTAGCAGGTCAAGAGCAGCTATTGAATCCTTCCTTCTGCAAAGCCCGTAAAATAAAGAATTATACGTAAACTCAGTAGGTACAATTCCAAATTCCTTCATCTTGCCAAAGATCTCATAGGCTTCATCCAATCTATTTACAGAACAGAGTTCATGGATCAAATTATTAAGCATCAAAAGCTTTCCTTTGCATCCTAATCTAACCATATCATTCACAAGAGTTAATGCCGTATCCAGCTTTTTAACTTCGCATAAACCACAGATAACAATATTAAAAGAATCAGAATTCGGGACAACAGCTCTCTTCACATTAAATAAGTTCTCCAATGTAGCTTCATTCTCACCTATCTTTGTCTCTTCCATGGTCAATGAAGGGACTTCCGCACCTACAGATTCCATCATAGCCCTTAATAAGCTATGGGCTCTATCTAAATCGCCTTGATTAACAAGTCCATCAAGAATTGCATTAAAAAGGGCGACACAACTACTAGAACTCAAAATCCCCTTGTTTTCCTGAAATAACCGGCCTACACAGGCCGAGTCATTCTCCCCACAAAAAGCTGAGATCATCTTCTTGAGCAATCGAACATCCGGAGAAATACCATGCCACTTCATATCCATATACAAATCCAAAGCCCTTCTTAGATCCTTCCCCTCACACAACCCTGCAATCAAAACACTATAAATCCGCAAATCCCCAATTAAACCGGAGTCTTTCATTTTATCGAACATCTCTACTGCTTTATCCATCCTCCCCTGCCTCACGAACCCGTGAATTAAAACACTAAATGTCCTCTCACTGGGCTTCACTCCTCTCTCTGTCATTCTATCAAACAGTTCAAAGACACTCTCCACCTTTCCCCATTTACAGAACGCAACAATTAGGATTGTTAGTACATGCTCATCCACCCAGCCTCTCTCATTCATACTATTAAAAGTTTTCAACACAGCATCGAATTTCCCAGCATTGCAGTAGCATTGCAATACCGAAGTGAGCGTATACTTATCCAGCTCTCTCCCTAGCCCTCCCATCATCTCCCGAAGCCTCGCTTCCATAAACTCAACTCGCCCGGCCTTACCCAACGCCTCGAGCAAACAATTATACGTATACGAATTCGGCGCGCAGTTCAAATCCCCAGCGTGGTCGAACACGTGCTCGGCCTCTTCGACCAAGCCGAGAGCGCCGAGGCACCGGATTAGGAACCCCAGCGCGCCGGGGGTCATGGGGCAGCGGCGATCGACGACCTCGGCGGCTAGGGTTTTGAGGCGCCCGGGCTGGCGCGCGCGGGAGAGGGCGTGGGCCATGGCGTTGTAGGTGTAGCAGGTGTGGTGGAACCCGGGCTGCCACGCGGCCCAGCGGAAGAACTCGTCGGCAGCGCGCCACCACGCCAAGCTCCTGATGACGAGCTCGGCGGTCTCACCGGAGAGGCTGCGCCCGGCGCGGCCGAGCTCGGCGGCGTCGCGGAGGTGGCGCGGTTGGGAGAATAGGTCGAACAGGTGGCGTGCGTGGGAGTTGGAGGAGAGGGAGGGGTCGAAAGGGGAGGAGGAGGAGGAGGAGGAGGTGGAGTGGAGGTTGAAGATGAAGTAATAGGGTTTCGGAGGGGGGAATAAGTGGGTTATTCTGAGTGCTCGGAGAGACATGTCGAGGATAAAAATGGAAATAAGTGCGGAATAAGTATTCCGGGATTGGAATAAGGACGAGTGGGTTGGTTAATCAGGGATAAAAGATAAAATGGGGGCGTAAGAGAGTTTCGCCATTGATGGAGCTCGAAGGCGAAAGTGAGGTTTGGATTTTGGAAGAGGAGACGCGCGGAGGACGACGACTACGTATATGATATATACGGACTCGAATCCTGGGAAAAACATGGGCTTAAAAGTTTGGTCTAATGGGCCAAGGGCCCATTAAGGCCCAACCCTTTTTCTTGTTCGAGGGGTCACTCACTTCCCCTTCCCCCTTCGATACTCCTTCCAGAGTTTAGTTCTTTTTCCATTGTTCCCTCTCTCCACCTCCACCTCTACCTCCACCTCTCTCTCTCTCTCTCTCTAGTAGAGATACATCAACTTCGCCATGGGCGATAGCCAATACTCCTTCTCTCTCACCACCTTCAGGTTCTTCTCCAAACCCTTCTCCCTCAATCTCCTCCTATTTTTCTACTTGGATCTGTTCGTGTTCTCCTTAATCTCACTTTTTTTGCGTTTTTTTTTTTCTTTGTTTGGTTTCGATCCGCTGAGATTAGCCCCTCGGGGAAGCTGGTACAGATCGAGCACGCGCTAATGGCCGTCGGATCGGGCCAAACGTCTCTCGGGATCAAAGGTAGCTCCGATCGATGTAGATTCGTTGTGTTATGCGAAGAATCAGTTGATTTATTTGATTAATTGTTGTTTTTTTTTGGGGGGCGGGGGGGAATTTGGTGTTTGGGATGATTCTAGGGTTTTGTTTGTAGCATGAAAATATTGAGTATAACACTCACCAGATGATTTGTTGCATTATCGGAAGAGTGGGAATTAAAGGAGCAAGTTATACAATTAAATTAGCTATATTGCTTCTTACTTTATGTGCATCCAAAAACGGTAGTATATTTAATTGCTGGGAATTTGACATACACCAAGTTATCAGTAGCCTTATTGGTGGTGTAGGAGTGGAAAACGAGATCTAATGAACTCAATGATTGGGAGTTTGCATCTAGAGATTTGAAAAGAGGGGACTTTAATATGCAGTGGATGTGAGCGGTGATGGGACGTGTAAAAAAGGCTCGAAATGGCATACAAGGTGACTGTAATTGTGTGGTCTTCTTGGCCAAATTAGTTTCATTAAATTCTATTGCTTTGCTTGTTAGTCAAGATCAGAGTCGCCGGCGGAATATTTAGATTGGTCGTTCTTCGAAACCATTGTATTTCCAGTTGGAAGTAATCCTAGATATAGAGTATTAAGGCGAGTAGCATGGAGATCATTCATGATCGCCCTTTTCTGCACATATTTAATAGTAATGACTAAAATGGGTGGTCAGATTTCTCTATATGGGTATTTCAATCTTATAATTAGATAATCAGCCTTATATATATGATGGGAATGACATGTGGTTGTTTGAAAAGAAATAGCCATTTGAGTTGTGAGTTTTCAGTTGGAGCGCATAGCCACATTTGCATATTGAATAAGTAACAGATTTGAAGTGCAACTTTTGCTGGACTTTCTTATCACAACTTCTGATACTTTTTTTGTCGTTGCAGCTGCTAATGGTGTCGTTATCGCAACTGAGAAGAAACTTCCTTCTATTTTGGTGGATGAGACATCTGTAAGCATGCACTAAAACTCACTTTAGTTCGCTTCAGTCGGCTGCTTTGTTTTCCGTAGCATGAATTTGGAGTTCTGTGTGCAATGGCATTGGAGGAATAATTTCCACTAGTTAGTGTTATTGTTATTTTTCATTTATGATTTTATTTGCTTTTAATTCATACAAACCACTTTGTGGAGGTGAAACTATTCAGTAACTTACACGCACTCATTTTTATATTATTGTCTAATTGTTTTCATAGCACATAAAATCTGTATGTTTCAATCACCATCATACATTGCTATTGTATATTTAGTGCCAACCTAGTAGTTGGAATCGAGTGACTAGTCCTTGCACTTTATTTAGTTTGTATGCATATTTTGTATGTGAATAATTCCTATTTTGTTGACCTCAGGTGCAAAAGATTCAACTTATGACCACAAATATAGGAGTTGTATACAGGTAATTTGCTTTCTGTTTTCATCATTCATTATAGATGACTGATATTTTTTCTCAATGCCGCGTTTGTTACTCTTCTTTAACCATGTGGATGACCTTTTTGCTTTTTCTTTCTTTTTGTTTTCATACAGTGGGATGGGGCCAGATTCACGTGTCCTGATAAGGAAAAGCAGAAAGCAAGCGCAGCAGTATTATCGACTATACAAGGTATTCTATTAATATCGTACTCTTGTGATCACTTGCCCATCATCCTTTGTGTCATTTAATGTGTGCTTATTATATATGTTAGAAAACATTAGGAATTCTTGAAGATTTATTTTCCTGTAAGCTTGAAGTTACTTAACATATGCTATTATTTTCTCCTCGAATCTTTGATTATCCAGATGGAATTTGATGTGCTTGTGTGTGTAATGAATGTCTTTTTTCAGATATGAAAATAAAAACAGACTGCCTGCTAGCAGAATTCCATGATAATCTTGATTTGCTAGTCTAATGTATCTGCTTGATTAGAACTATAGTATATATTTTTTTGGGCCTTATCTTCTAATTTTTGAGTTGTGTTGTATGCTTCAATTTAGTTGTGTTAACTCTTTTCTGCAATATCTTTGTTATTAAGATTTTGTGAGTGAGAACTACTATACTTCTGCGGTTGAGGTCGGTGATTGGATAGATTAGTTTCAGTGGCTTATGCCTGAATGTTGTGCTTAACACATTATGGTTGAGCCTCATTTTAGAGAACATTTGTGTATATGAACTATGAGTTTTGTTTACTCATATGAGTTTGTATATGAGTTTTGTGTATATGGCGTTAGATTTACTCACCTAGAGATATTATATCTTAACTCCTTGAGTAGGTTCAGGGCCATTTCCATCCCTGCTGTACATATTAGTAATGGCGTTCTTCTTCAGTTGAAAATTGTTAGTAGTTCTGATAGTATTATATTTTTTTGAGTGCAGGAGCCTATTCCTGTTACTCAACTTGTCAGAGAGACTGCAGCTGTCATGCAGGAGTTCACGCAGTCTGGGTATATTCTTGCTATGTCTAATATGTTTAACATTCTTTAATTTTCTCCTTTTTCCAACAACCGTTCCTCTCTGTTTTTTGTTATTATTATTTTTTCCTTTCTTTTCAACTGGCCATATATCTGGCCTTTCCGTCTTCTTAGTTTGGAATGTCAAAATCATTGGCGCACCTCTAAATTTTTTATTGCAAACTGATATATTATCCATACCCATGGTTAAACTAGTTTAAAAAGTTATTTCTTGGCGCAGCGTATATGGTTAAATACAATTATACCAGTGCTATTGTAAGGATGTGGACTTACATGTTGCTACTTGCAGTGGTGTAAGGCCGTTTGGAGTTTCTTTACTCATTGCTGGGTGTGATGACAATGGTCCACAGTTGTATCAGGTTTGCCCCCTATCTGGTTTTCTTAATTTTGACTATTATTATGTAAAATGGCTATTTTAGTTGTTAGTTTATTTATGTCAGTTACTCCATGCCTGTTAAGTAAAGTGCATTTGTACTTTCGGAAGCCACAATTATTAATATTTGCTATACCTTTTCTAGTCCTCCTGCGGTACTAGTATACATTGTCTTTCGCCAGTCGACAATTTTCTAAACCTGTACGGCACTACATTCTAATTACTTTCTCTACTACTTTGTGTCGGTCCCTTTCCTTGTGAGCTATCATCTACTTGTTCTTAAGCTTTTAGGATCTCACGCATGTCTTTTCCCTTGTTTTAAAATCCTTTATAACAGGTCGACCCATCAGGATCTTACTTTTCCTGGAAAGCTTCAGCAATGGGGAAAAATGTTTCTAATGCGAAGACTTTTCTTGAGAAAAGGTAACTTAAAGACTATTTCTGCATGCTTGAAGTTGTTATCGCGAGTTATCACAGACGTTACGGCCGCTGATTAAAGAATTTTTATCATAATAAAAAAATTTCCATTCTTATTTAGATATACTGAGGATATGGAGCTCGAGGATGCTGTGCACACTGCTATTCTAACTCTTAAAGAAGGGTATTGTGTTTTTGCTATTATGTTGTACATGTACTCTCTCCCAGATACTTCTTGATTATTATATTATGAATCATCTTGTCCACTACCTGTAGATTTGAAGGACAAATTTCTGGTAAGAACATTGAGATCGGAATTATTGGCTCTGATCGCAAATTCAGGTAACTCCCTTCTTTTTCAGTTTTGAGTTCCTTGGAAACTTGTATCACATGTTGTCTATACTCTATTTGCCACCATTTGGATTTCTTCTTTTTCCGTTGTTATGTTGATGTATATGCAGTTCTCTTGGAATTAGATGGTGTATTTATTTTTATTATTTTCTTCGTAGTGCGCATTAATTTGTATTTGAAATCTCTGACCTCTTTTTTTTTTTTTTTTTTCTTTTCTTTTTTTTTTTCTTGCTTGTGCGGAATTGCAGAGTTCTGAGCGCTGCTGAAATTGATGATTATCTAGCAGAAGTTGAGTAATTCAAATGCAGATACAGCTTTCGGCTGCGGGAGAATTAGAGGAATGAATCCAGCATTTTATCCCTGCTTGTTGCTTGAAGATTCTCATGATGTTAATCATATACATTTGGAATTTGGAATTGGAATTTAAGAGTGACATCATGAATTTATCCTGTGTCTTACTTACAGAGACCTGATTTGGTGAGAAATTCTTGACCTGCTTGTTAACTTAAAAACCTTTGAAATTTACATTTGGGAGTTGATTCCGACTATATGCGAATAGCAGGGCTTGGAATTATTATCCTTTGTATGTCAGATATTCTGCCTCCCTTTTTTGAACTTTTTACTAGCCGTATTACATTTAATGCAAGTCGATTAATCAGGATTTTTTTTTTTTTTTTTTTTTTTTTTTTTTTTTTTTTTTTTTTTTTTTTTTTTTTTTTTTTTTATCATCGAATTACTAAGTTTTTCTTCTATTTACCCGAGGCAAGCGCCCTCTCCGAGGAACCTGGGTAGTGTTTGTTGCACATTCCAATTAGGCAATTTAACTTCTTTATATCAATTCCTTTCCACTTCTTCCAACGTCTCTTTCTTTTAAATCATCCACTACCATTCGAGTGAGAGAGAGAGAGAGAGTTCATAGTGAAAACAAAGGAAGCATGGCGTTGGGTTCGTCGTGGGTGGTGGAAATGGCACTGCAGGAGCTCCAGAAACTGGAGACTGAGCACCCCAACCACTTCGACTACCTCAAAAGGGAGCTCAAATCACTCATTGCTGAACCCCCCCTCTTCTCTTCTCTCGACCCCATCCCTACTCTTCTACCTGCAGCCACCCAAGGTGAATCGTATTCACAGTGGTAGTAAAACTCTGACAACAGTTCCTAGTTTTTAAGACTAGTAATAATTATTTCGCATCGTTTATCATGAACATAATAACAATCACGCATAATACAATACAGTTTCCTCCAATCGGAAAAGGAAGTTTGATGGCCACTTGGAACATCAGAAGATCCTGAAAAGAGTAGAATGGAAAGAGCGAGAGTGTTTGTGCCAGTCGAAATGCGGGGCGGAGCGGGCCATTGAACGTGCGGAGGCTTGCTTGAAGAGGATCCAGCAGTTTAAGCACAGCCTTTTCCCTGGCCGGTGATCGTGTATCCAAATGAGTTGATTATGATATTATTTTTATATTTGGTTCAGATATAAATTAGAATAATTTATTTTAAAAATATATATAAATTTAAGTACAAGTAGGAATAAAATTAATTTTGTATTTTATAAAAATTATGTTAAAAAAGAGCGTTCATAGATTGCAATAGTGAGAATAAAAATAATTATAATTTTAAAATAATAATATTTTATCTACTTAATTAATATGAAAATATTAATTAAATGTTAATTTAATTTAATTAATTAATTATTGTTAGATAATTTAAAATATTAATTGATAAAATAATTAATAATAATAAGTATTTTTAATAAATAATTTAATTAATTATATATAAGTTAATAAATTAATAAATTAATAGTTAGTTATATAATAATTAGATAATTAGTTAATAAAATAATTAGATTAGTCAAAATATTATATTAATTAAAATTATATTTATTTTAATAAAATTTATTTTTAAGTAGGAACATATTTATTTTAAGAAAAAAAGTTAAAATAATTATTTTAATTTTATACCAACTTATTTTATAAATATGAAAAATATTATTATCAAATACATCCCTAATGCACAGAAATCTATACTCATTAGAGCATAATAATCCTACTCACTCACATACACACACTCACTCTGTGGTGATTCTGAACCTAAAGTTTGAACTAAAAAAAAATAAATTTTAAATTTTAAATATATATATATATATATATATATATATATATATATATATATATATTAAAAAAACACAACCCCAAAATATCGCCGAAAACCCTTCCCTAACCCTTCTTCCGCAGATATAATAAACGCAAATCCGAATTTTTTCCTCTTCCCTCTCTCTCTCTCTCTCTCTCTCTCTCTCTCTCCCTCCCTCCTCCGAGCTAGGGTTTCTCCCGGTTCCTCCTCTCCTTCCCTGAGCTAGGGTTTTCGTTTTCTCTTCTCGACTCGGCATCGATGTACGGAGGCGGTGAGTTAAAGCTCGACTCCTCTCTTTCTCTCTCTCTCGGTTTCTTTTTCTCGTATATTTCTGTAGCATAATCTGAATCAAGAAGTCCTCTTTAATCCCTCACCCATGTCCACTGTTTTGGTGTTTTCTGGGATCAATGCAGACGAAGTATCGGCCATAGTTCTTGATTTGGGGTCCTACAGTTGTAAGGCCGGGTACGCCGGCGAAGATGCCCCAAAAGCTGTATTTCCGTCCGTAAGTGTTCTCGCTATCGCCGCTAATCTGTAATTTTTCTGGAATTTAGAATGTTAGAGTAGTACTAAAAATTTTCAGATGTTTCGTAGCTTCTTGGTTGCCCTAATAACTGATATCAAACAATATCTGAGAGGATTTGAGTCCTCTTGACTAAAAATAATGATCAAAATACCATTTTGATTAAATATTGCAATCTTTTGATTTTCGCTAGATAAATTAGGTTTGTGTTATATCGCCCTAAAGATTGGTTTTGTTTGCTACATTTACATGCGGCCATTTCCTGGTGAGTTGAAATTTTGGCGAGGCTCGGGGGTAAAGAAAGCTAAGACGCGAAAAAGGAGAATTTACATTTATTTGATGTTTTAATCTGAAAGTAGTAGGATCATTCATCTTGACTTGTGGAACTTGCATAGTTGCATGTCTGATGACGCCACGTCAGTGGAATAGATTTCTATGTTCAAGCGAATGAATAGGGTGGGCAACTGTATGAAGGGAAATCATTATTAATGCAACTTAAACCAACTTGTATATTCCTCTTATGCCTTTGAATTTTTGGTAGAGGTATAATGCATACATTTCTAACCCTCCACTTTCTGCTGAAGGTATGTTGCGACTTTTAGCTTAATGCGTTATTTTATATTTAAGGTTGTCGGATCAATCGATCAAACGGGGGCTAATGACGAAATCAAGCCCGAGAGAGACTCTGAATCTATGCCAGATTCTAAAGCCGGAGTCAAGGCACTTGATTCAGATAAAACCAAACCAAAGCGTAAGTTGTATGTTGGCACGCAAGCTTTAGACTACAGGCGCGATCACATGGAGGTCAGTTTACTTTTGAAGTTCGGATGTTCTCTTGGTCGCTATCTTCTGCATGTTGATCTATAAGTAATATTTTCTTTATAACAGGTCATCTCACCCTTGAAGGATGGTGTTGTTGTTGATTGGGATATTGTTGACAATATATGGAACTATGCCTTCAGGTGAGAACTATATTAGCAGTTAGCGTCAAGTGTTTACTTCATTTAGATGTGAATTATTTGAGAAATTTGTTTCCCTGATGCCTGTTATTTTCAATTGTTATATGTAAATTCTCTATGCTTCAGAAATTGACATTTCAAGATATTTAGCAATAGCAAATAAAAAATGTCTACCTGACTGCCCTTTTTTTTTCCTTCGTAATTCAATTGTAAATAATTTGATTGGCATCACTGAACCAATCTTCCTTGGATGGGAGTTAATGGCCTTGCCTATGGATGCAACATTCTCGCTCGAATAAAAACACTACAGAAGTGTTCGTACTAGAGGAAACTTAGAAAAAATGGAAGAAGAGTCAGAAGTGTTGGATGATGAACATTATTTTTTGGGTCCAGCCGACATATCATGACGATTAGATTTCTTTCTTTCATCTCGCTTGTGTCTTTTCCTTCCAAATCTTGAGCAATGCAAGAGAATTGAAAATTTTCCTTTCTAAAAAGTTTTTTTTTTTTTTTCTTTTTTTTGTGATATATATTTATTTACCTATCCTGGATGTTGCATATATTTTGATGATCAACAAGCATCTATATAACTTAATTAGTTCTGTCTGATACATCTGTGCATATTGGTTGGCATTTGCTTCTTGTACTGCACATATTATGTACTTCATACCCGCCAGAGGGATTGGTACAGTCAAAAGTTAATTATCCCTTTTGCATTAATATAACAATTCTTTATCCAGCTTCTGTTGTTTAGTTTTAACAATTGGCTGGTAACTCTATATGACGGCTGAGAGCACTGGGTGATGGTAAAATAGTCTTTGTTTCTTGGCTGTAATGGCATAGTGGTATTATTAAGTTTGTTAGTTCTGTCGTACTATTGTATTGAAATTTATTTCTCCATCTCTTAAGAGGTTGCTATGGTCCTTTTGTTTTGTTTTCAGGCAACGACTGTTGATTGATCCCAAAGAGCATCCTATACTACTGGCAGAACCCTCTACAAATAGTCCACTGCAAAGGGAGAAGTATAACATATCAGTGATTTTAGCTAAATGATAAATACAAAGGCTTTTAGTTGCTTTGAGTTTTTTATACGCAATCTAACTTGCAGCACCATATTTTTCTACATTATTATTTAGTAATGCCACACTAATCATTTTAGAATGATTGCATGCTGATGTCTAGTTGTTTTTCAAAAATACATAATCTACCTCTGAATCAAATCTTTGCAATTTCTTCTTATCAAATCATGTAAAAACCATATATTTCAATTAATTATATTGATATGTAAAAGTTCTGCCAATCTTTATGCATGTACATATTATTTGTTGTAGTTTGTCTTTTGTTCAGGTCAGTGCTCTTTATTTTTGACTCTCTTCTTTATTATAGAGCGGCAGAGCTAATGTTCGAGAACTACAAAGTTCCTGCATTGTTCTTGGCCAAAAATGCTGTATGGTTTTATAACCTCTTAAAGAATTACTTACTTTTCTTATATTCATAATAGATAAAGTAAGCGTCCCTGTAATGGCTACAATGATCTTTTGTATTGACTTTGTGTTTCAACTACCAGGTGCTCACATCTTTTGCTTCTGGACGTGCTACTTCCTTGGTTGTTGATAGGTGAGGGCTTTCATTATGTTGAGCTCATATGCTTTGTCTCCCCTTTTCCTTTTTCGTGTATGTTTGTTCACAAGTAAAGCTTTTGCATTTGTAGGCCGAGCTGTTTCATTTTATTCTTATTTGATAAACAATTAGTTAGGTGGGCAGACATGTATTAGATTTTAGTATTATAGATTCCTTTACTAATCTTGTCTCACTGTTGAAATTTTCCTTTTACTTGTTCAATATAATGTAGAAGAAGTACATTAGTCTCCTGTGATCATCAAGGCAGAATATGTGGAACATATGGTTATTTTAGCATTAACTAGCAAAATATTAATTGACAAAAAAATTGTGACTACTGTTCCTTCTGTCAATTTTCATTGCCACACTAATCAAGTATTAGATACGTTTTCAAGCAAATTGTTTCCTACTTTCTTTAATAGTTTGTTGACAAAATTAGAAATGCGTACATATGGTTATTTCATAGTTTAAGCATATTTTGAAACTTCACTTTGGAATCATTTGTGCCATCTACACCAAACTGGAAGATTAAACTGTCTTTAATTATTCATTTGCTGATAATTTGTTGAGTAAACTTTTGTATGCCCTGCTCTCAAATCTTCCAGTTTGTTTCACTTTTTTGTTTAACTACGACTTAAACTGTTTTAGCATCAAATATCGCCTGTCGTAACATTACTTCTCATTTATCTTTTTAGTGGTGGTGGATCTACTGTAGTCGCAGCTGTACATGATGGCTATGTCCTCCAAAAGGTATTTTGCTGCTACTGGAAGCAGGAAGAATATTCTATAATTTATTTCAAGAAGATTACATTTCTTTGTCCTTTTTGGTACTGAGTTCTTGCCAGCATTCTTTCTGTAAATGAACCTGCCTCTTAGTTTTCTTGCTATAAATTCTTGTTTGCTAAAAGCTTATGAATGTAATGGTTTATGAAATAACATTTGACAATGCTCTGAATGACTATGATTTTGGGCTGTAATGAAATGATAAACACATATGTTTACTTCTGGCATTTCTTTTGCAATTTTACTTATTTCTGGTGCACTTCGTTGTGAGTCTATAATAGCTGCAAACTTTGGTAACCATGCCCATTAATATGTCCTGTCATCTGATTCAGCATTCATTTGAAAACATGTAAAGCAGATAAACTACACTATTTCATTTCAAGTATTACTGATCTTCTATTTTTCAATCTTTAAATTTCAATAGAAAGAAGATAATGGTCTCTTACTCTGTGGTTAGCAGAGGAGCACTAGCCTATGCATTCTCTTGTTGACATGTGTTATTGTTATCATAGGCTGTGGCAACTTCTCCAATTGGAGGCGAGTTTCTCACCGACTGCATGATGAAAAGCTTAGAAAGCAAGGGCATTGTTGTAAGTTTGTTTCTTGTCTAAGTTTCTATTTTCTAATTTCTTCCAAAAATGAATTTTGACCTAGCCTGTTATTTACTTTTCTCAAAATTTTCAGTTGAAACCAAGATATTCATTTAAGAAGAAGGAAATCAGCCCAGGAGAGTATCAGGTAGCACACGTGTTTTTTTCCTGGATAAATGTGGTGTTGCGGAGTCTCATCCTAACTGATCCTTGTCTTTTGAGTTATTGGAAGGATAAAGAAGTATTATCCAAATTCTACATGAAATGATGGTCTTAATCTTTTTCATTTTCTTATTGTTCCATATGAGCAGATAGTAGATCTTGATTTTCCAAATACTACAGAAGGCTACAAGTTGTACTCTACGGTAACGTCCAGCCATGAATTCTTTGTACTTGTTAGTCATTTTAGCTTATTGTCTCTTTGTCATTTCTGCTGGCAGAGAGCTATTGCTGGTGACATAAAGGAATCGGTATGTCGAGTCCCTGATACTCCATTTGAAGGTAACACGAATACACACAAATTTATTGGGATAACTTGTTAGTTGTTGTTCTTATTGGTGCATCTAATTGATAGTTTAAAAGATGCCTGTATATTGTCAAAGTAAGCAGTAGATGTGGTGAATAGTGAATCTGGTTGGTATGTGATATTTTTATGTTTGTTGGTTTATTGAACTCATACTAAATATGTTAATTTGAATTTTTCCTTTTTCTTTTCTTTAACAGAAGCGGCATATGCAAATGTTCCTATGACTCCTTATGAGCTTCCTGATGGCCAGTAAGTTTAAATTTATTGTTATCTTATATGCTCGAATTGCTTATATGCTAATTTACCTTGATGTTCATTGGCATAGCTGCAACATTTGACTAGTGACATTTTCATGCCACCTTTTTTCGTCCTTGTATATTCATGTTATTAGTGAAGCATTCATAATCTATTAGTACTTCTCTGAGTAAAATTATGCTATCGGACTCTTGAACAGAACTATTGAAATTGGTGCTGATAGATTCAAGATTCCTGATGTTCTGTTTAATCCATATTTATCTCAGGTAAGAGATGCTTACATTTAATCTGTTTGTTTCTTCTATTGCCATCTTTGATTATTTCCACTGCTAAACTTAATGTCAGGATTGTTTCTATTCCTGTTTTAGTTGTTCCTGTGAGTTATTGCTACTTATTTATAGCTCCTTGTTCCATTTTTTTTTTTTTTTTTTGGTTGATGTCAATTTCGATAGTCAGAGCACAATGAACATTTGTAGCTTGAAGAAAGGCCTGATGCTATTCATTATTTGTTTCATGGCTTTGTTTGTACTATAGCGAATGTACTTAGCTCTTTTTTATTTTTCCCTAACTGCTAAATTACAGAGTGGCTTCTGAATAAAGGACTGACTATTTATGGCACAACCCTACTCTGCAAGGTTTTTTCAGTATGATCTACTGAATAAATAATGTGGACACCTAAATTATACCACATTTGTTCTTGCATGCAGCAGCAGGATGATTTCTCATAGAATTATTACTTCTCTAAATTATTATTAGGGAAAACTTTTACTAGTCTGCTTCTTTTTGAAACTTTCAACATAATAATCCGAGTAGTTCTGGGTAATACACTGGCAAAAGTAACTATATTATCGACTTTTGAGTCTCAGGGCATTCTTGCAGAACCCCTCTCTTTACAGCATGAGACAAATCTCAAATATAATAAGTTTTTTGTGAATTTGTTCTATTTAAATGATAAGCGTGGCTTTTATATCATTTTGCATGGGTAAAAATTCTACTTCTGAGTCACACTATGTGACATTTACTTTTTTTTATCCAAACGTGAATAAATAGACTATACCTGGGATGGAGAGTATTGCTGATTCTACTTCGCTTCGTGGCCTACCGCAGATGGTGAGTTGCTTTCCTATACATGCTTGCCGAAAAGGTTTCTCTGTTCATTCAACACATTCTGTTGAGGTTTTTGTGGTTTTGTTTTTTTATTACTTTCAGGTTATCGAGAGCATAAATAAGTGTGATGTTGACATCCGCAGGGAACTATTCAGCAGTATCTTGGTAAGATGTTAGACCCATTCATCAAACACGAGGAGTCATTTATCATGTATAGACCATGTATAAAAAAAGTACCCTACATTGCTAAATGATTGGATTTCTTAACAGCTTGCTGGTGGCACGTCGTCAATGCAGCAATTAAAAGAGCGGCTTGAAAAAGACTTAATGGAGGTAAAGAGCTCGCTAAATTGAAAATGTTGGTCGACATTTTGTTACCCTGACTTCAGTATGTTGTACATGACGAGGAGAATTGCTGAATTTATATCAACTTAATGCTGTTCTGGTTTTTGGGCTTTATATCATATCTTAATCTAATGAAAATTTTATTTGATGGGCCTTGCTCTTATTCTATCTTTTATCTTTTTATTCTATTAATTTCTTTTGTCTATCATAAGATGATGCTTCTTAGGGATTTTTGTTCACTATTTTACGTCAATAGTTTCTTTTCATTTATAATTGTTATTGAAGGAGTAAAAAAGAAGCATTATCTATAGCACTTTGTGTGATATATGTATTTTTTGTTTGACCTTTCATACTGAACCTTCGTTACTTATCTTAGGTTCTTTTTTTATTGATAATAATCTTTTTAGCGGCAAAGGTTTATTACATGATAAACCTTTTCTTGATAGGATAAAATTCTTAATGAGTTGAACTGATAGCTGAACAATCCTTTCAGGCGAGTAAGTGGCTTAATTGTGCTCACATCATCTAGTTCATAAATGGGGTTCTCAGAAAAGAACATTTCAGTATAGATCGACCGAAATAGAATAATTTGATACTAACTTTGAATTGCCATACTCTCTCTCTCATCCCCATTTCCACAAATTTGTGTTCAGGAGGCTCCTCAAGCTGCACGGGTCAAGGTTTTAGCCAGCGGGAACTCAACAGAGAGGAGATTCAGGTCAGGTTTCTGGGCTATGTAATCATTGATTCTTATTATGTTGTCTGTGTGTTCTTGAGATGTCCTTCTGGCATCTCCTTGAAACATTTCTGTGATCTGAGATCAAGATAGTCAGATTACACTCTGTAGATGTGCTTGTGTTAGATATGTCTGATTACTAGAAGTTTTTTTTTTTTAAAAAAAAAGAATAGCTATGCCAATGATAATATATATCGTCTAGTGTTAATTGTGATATAAGTTATAAGAGCGAAGAGTATGAGGCTGCTGCATTATTTATACCATATCATTTGCTTCTTACCACAACCTGCTTCTTATTTAAGTTGTATGCGTGTAGGTCATAGTAGATGGTAGGTCATATTTTCTTCTTGAAATGCTACTATAGCCTTTTCCAGAAAACAGCTAACCCACGAAAACTTTACGACAGTGTGTGGATAGGAGGGAGCATTCTTGCGTCTCTTGGGTCGTTTCAGCAAATGTGGTTCTCTAAAGCTGAGTAAGTTCAATTGCAACTATCATGTGTTTCTTTCTTCTTCTTTTTTTCCTCTAAATCTTGTCATTGCGCCGGTAATTTTTCGTTTAGTTGGACTAAGTTCGCGCCTTTCTCTTTATAATAATACTTTTGTGGCAGGTATGAGGAGCATGGAGTTTCCTATATCCAAAGAAAGTGTCCTTGAGGGGCATTGTCGCATTCCTTCATATATGATGGCATTTTATCTATCTTTATATTGACAGAAGGTAAGTGTGACTACACATATATTTAACCGGAAAGAAGCTTCGTAAATGCGAGGACATAATTACGTTCTTTATCGGGCGAGGGCTTCTCGTTATAACTATTTTTTAAAAAAATAGGAAGTTTGATCTAAAAACTTAAAGAGTGCAATATGATGATAAATAGGCTGTTTGTATTAGTGTGTAGTTTAAAGTTCCATTCCATGTTTGGACTCTTTTGTTGTACCATACAAAGCCATCTTGCTAACTGAGGTTCTTTTAATTTGTGGAAGGGTAATATTTATTGAAAAATGGGTAGATCATTAACTCTCTTTCCCCCAAACCCCCACCTTTTTTTTTTTTTTTTTTTTTTTTTTTTTTTTTTTTTTTTTTCCTATATCAGTTTTCCATTCTTGAAGGCTCTTATTGTGTGGAAGAGAATGAATGTGTCTTGTCTATAGACTCTATACAGCTTATAATGGTTTTTTTTTTTTTTAAATATTGTCACTGCTGATTGTCAGAATAAAAATATTTTGATTTTAAAAATAGTTCAGTATTATATGATAAATTTGGGCTATCAGATTTTACTCGACAGATGAGAAATAAAATATCTGTTATATTTATTGGTAAATTTTTTTTTCTTTTCATATCTACTAGCACCCTTCTTTTTTTATTATTTTTTATATATAATGTGTGTTGGTTTTTAATGTTTTAAAAAAATATATATTTTTTTTAAAATTTCCGAACTTTCTTAAAAAAAAAAAAATATTCTTCCATTATTTTTCTCTAACTCTAATCTTATTCCTTTTCTGTTTTATCTATCTAATGCTTTGATTTTTCATTTTTTTTGTTAAATTTCAACCGCGGGATAGTTTATCTTTCGGTTACTATATTTTTCTAATGGGTATTGATCGTGGAAATATATATAAATAATTTAATTTTGTTTAAAAATTAAATATAAAAAATTAAATTGTATAAAAATATATATGCTATTTAATCTATTATTTAAAAAAATATTTGATATCTTTATAGAAAATTACAAGAAAATAATTTTATAAATAAGTATTAAGTGAGTATAGTGATACAATTATTATCGGAATTAAGGTCACTATGTTATTGATAGTATTTAGTTATTTGTACATAACTTTTTAGCCATATGTGATTAGGATGATACTGAGTTTTGAAAATAATTGAGTGGGTAAAGAGTAAAGATTCAACGGTTAAAAAAAAATTGATAGCATAGTAACGAAATTTTTATTATCAATTCAAATTTGAGTTTGTTAATAACATTTTCAGCGTACCAACTTTTGAACCCAGTGTTTTGTAAAAATTTAAAATGTAACAATTCAACTAACAAGAAGTTATATTTTTGTAAAATCATACAGAATTTGCCTAAATTTATCTAATTTGAATAAGTTAATAGTATTTTGATTACTTATTTTAATAAATTTATATTTATAAGAATTACAATTTGTAAAGTAATAATATAGTTGTATGACTCAGATTATACAAATTTAAAAATTAAATAGTAAAATTAAAATTTTTAAAAATTAAATAGTTTGTTGAAAATACTGTATAATTAAAAATAATTTATATAGCTTTATATAAATATATCAAATAGCATATATATCTTTATATAGTCTTATATTTATCTATTTAAAAAATTTTAGATGTTCATATATATTTCTATTTTCAAATATCCGGTAGAAAAATATAAGTAACTATAAATTAAATATTTAATCTTGATTAATGAGTGAGATAAATTTACTTTTTTACCTGTTCAGATATTATACTTAAAATTTTTATAATAAATATTTACAAATAAATTTGATATTTTATTTATATTCCGTTAAAAAATAAATAATAAATTAACAATAACAAATAAGAAGAATATATATATATATATATATATATATATATATATATATATATATATATATATATATATATATATATATATATATATATGAAATTGTTTAAAAAATAAATATAAAAAAATTAAATTTTATAAAAATATTTTTGCTAATCCTATATATTTCATAATTCTGACGTTGAATCAGGTGGCTCTATGGGATGCTCTCCCCCGCCATCCTTCAACAGCCGCTATCGTCACTTCGTCTCCCTCCTCCGCCGCTGCAGCTCCACCATCCAACTACAGCAAATCCACGCCCAATTCACCATCCATGGCCTCTCCTTGGACCCCAACCTCTCCCTCCTCTCCTCCCCCAACCTCGACCTCGACCTTGACTCCTACCTCCTCCTTCTCCTCCTCCGCTCCCTCCCCTCCCCCACCTCCGCCTACAACGCCCTCATCCGCGCCTCCTCCGCCTCCCGAAACCCTAGCCGCTCCTTCTCCCTCTACGCCCGCATGCTCCGCTCCGTCGCCAGGCCTGACCACCTCACCTTCCCCTTCCTCGCCAAGTCCTGCGCCCGCCTCGCGCTCCCCCGGCTCGGCCTCTCCCTCCACTGCCACATCGCGAAGGGCGGGCTCGGTTCCGATCGGTTCGTCCAAAACTCCATGGTTCATATGTACGCCGCGTGCGGCGATATAGGCCTCGCGCGTAGGGTGTTCGACGAAATCTCCCAACCGAATGTCGTCTCCTGGAATTCTTTGCTTGATGGTTACGCCAAGTGCGGCGACTTGGCGGCTGCTCGCCAGGTGTTCGGCCGAATGCCTGAACGGGATGTCGTGTCTTGGAGCGCAATGATCGATGGGTGCGTCAAGGGCGGGGTGTATAGTGAGGCTGTCGAGCTATTTGATTCTATGGAAGCTCTAGAATTTGGGCCTAAGGCGAATGAGGTAACGATGGTGAGCTTGCTGTGCGCGTGCGCCCACTTAGGGTCTCTCGAGCAAGGGAGGAGGATGCATCGGTACTTGGAGGGAAATGGTTTCCGCTTGAATCTCACTCTTGCTACTTCCTTGATCGACATGTATGCCAAGTGCGGATCTATTCACGACGCTCTTCTAGTGTTTCGTGCTGTTTCGACGGAGAAAACTGATGTCTTGATATGGAACGCCGTGATCGGAGGACTTGCACTGCATGGGTTGGGCAAAGAATCAGTTGAGATGTTCAAAAAGATGCAGGAATTGCGTGTTATGCCGGATGAGATTACATACTTAGGTTTGCTTACAGCGTGCGTTCATGGGGGCTTAGTCGATGAGGCATGGAGTTTCTTTAAATCGCTCGAAGCCCAAGGAATGAGACCGCATGTCGAGCATTATGCTTGCTTGGTTGATGTTCTTGGCCGAGCAGGTCGAATACGGGATGCTTTTGAGTTGGTCGAGAGAATGCCTATACCACCGAGTGCTTCCGTCTTAGGTGCTCTCCTTAGTAGCTGTCGTATGCATGGGTGGGTTGAGATGGGAGAGATTGTAGGGAAGAGGCTTCTGGAATTGGAACCCCATCATGATGGGAGGTATATTGGATTGTCGAATATCTATGCCGTCGGTAGAAGGTGGGATGAGGCCAAGAGTTTGAGGGAAGTGATGGAGAAGAGAGGGGTGCGGAAGATTCCTGGATTTAGTGAGATCGATGAGGGCGGAAAACTCCATAGGTTCATTGCTCATGATAAGATTCATCCCCAGTCGACGGAGATTTACTTCATGTTATGTCTTGTAACCTGGCAGATGAAAATGGAAGACGGCAGCATCATTTGTGAGGCATTATTAGGAAAAGATGGAGGATGTGGACTTCTTCAAGAATGGACTACACGGAATGCTGTCAGACAAGACTTAAAAAAGTATTGCAGATGAAAACTGGCATTGTTCAAGAAGGGTCATGAGAAGAAAATGGATGATTGAGGATGCTTGCGATTGTTCGAGAAGGATCATACCTTTCAAGTTTTATTGCCCAGGAAAGTCGTATCTGATCTCGAGAGGGAACTTATGTGAAGGCTAAACCATTGCTATCACAAAAGCCCTTAAGCAAGAGTGCCCCTTAATGCCCTACAGCCTTTCTGGCCTTCAGTTTGAATTTGTCTTAGTTTAGTCTCCAGATTTCTGATTCCATTTTTATCCGTCGCCTGATAAGCGATAGATAAATTACTGTCGAGTGAATACAAAATTAGTTAAAGCAATGCCTGCGAACAGTTTTGAGATCCTTTATTGCAAAACTGTTCCCTATCGATTTTGTTAATAAAGCAAGAATACCAACTGAGAGCTAAAGCAGTTAGCAATGTCTGGATTTGGTACAGCAAGAACCAGGATGAAGTGCAATGATACAGGCTGATAAATCCCAGTGGACGGGCGCTTCAACTGCGGTGGCAACCGCCGTTAAAAAAGCATGTGCCTACTGAGGTGAAAATTTTCAAAAAGGTATGAACCAAAGGTTAGTTATTGTGCCAATCAAGATGTGTTGAAAATTTGAAGCATTAGTATGAGTACATGAAAGCGAAGTGAGTTGCCATTGTACTCAAATTGAAATTATTTCTGATAAAACAAATTGTCCATTTGGTGCATTTTAAATTATTGGGGGCGTAATGTCGAGATAATATGTAATCCTTATTTCTTGTAAATAGCATATTCAAGGATTCGAGCTTTTGTTTCAACTATATATAGACAGAGCAAGATGTATCGAAGCCCCTTGAATACACTATGATAACCAAAGTTATAAGATTACAATCCAAAAGTGATTATAGGGCTAGCATTGCGCTTTTTTTTAAAAAAAAAACTGAAATTAATAGAGTTGAAGACCAATCTACTCAAAAAGAAAAAAAAATAAAAATGAAGGAAAAAAGATTGTTAGAACTTAGAACAAGTCCAAGCAGTAATTACAAATAAAAGATGAGGTGTGTGTTTTCCTTTTAAATTCTCTCTGTAGGCCCCTTACTCCAATCATCATGTACCTTGTACATATTAACCTAAAGTGGGTGTTGGGAACTAGTCCTAAATTTAAGCTCACACAGAGAATCCTAGTGGTTAGGTAGTGTCATACAATTTACCCTCATGTTAATCGACAAGTGTAAAATATGCTATAAACTTTAATTTCCCGTAACTCGAAAAGATGAAAAAGCATGCTGTTGCAGTACAATTATTTACTTTTCAATGACTCACAAAATATGTTCATTCTTATCCAACTTAGAAAGATAAAAGGTGTGAAATTGGATTTCTTTGCAACATAGCCAAGTACAGTATGAAGGATACAAAATTTAGGCTTTGGTTGTTTTTTTGCATTTGTCCTCCATTCTCCTCATTCTATTCATATTCTACTTAACCAAATTGGTTGGAACCTTTTGCTCAACACACTGAACCACATTGGTGGAATCGCCGACCATTTATTGTAGCTTGCTGTTTATGTTTCTTCTTTACATGAGCTGAACCCTTTCCTCTTAAGTTCCAGGGCGTCATATTATATTTCCTCCTCATTGCTGTTTTTAGTTGTTCTCTATTTCATTCATTAGTTCGTGGTTTTTTATTTCGCAAATCAAAGACGTTTGGGGTTTAGCTCGATTTGGTAATCTACACTTGCAGATTCATCTGATTTTCCTTTTTCTTCTCCTGTCAAATACTTATGATCATTAAACGAAGTTGAGAAGACGGTTTTTACCGTTTCTTCCAGTGCTTCCAAGAAGTGAGCTATGCATCAACTTCTGTTCCCAATATTGTATTATATATGCAGCTGCTGCTGATTCAAGTATAGAAACTACTTTTTAAGTTGCTTTTGATTTTGCCTCTTGAGAACATTGTTGTGCTAGGTTAAATTTTGTAGCAGCTTTTTAATTATAATTAACTTTCAGGCCAATTTCCTAAGATGACGACACAATCTGCGCAAGCTGATAAAGGAAAATCTGTCACTTTCCCTGAAGAACTAGCGAAAGTGAAGCAGGAAAATGACGATTTTAAGGACATAATTTGCTACAAAGAGGTAATTGAAAAGAAATCAGTGCCACCTGCTGTTGGTCATAGACTACCTCCTACCTGTTCTAAGGTGAGAACACTCTTTCTTCTTTGCACTAAAAGGATAGGTAATGGAGCTTAAATTATTATTCTGATAAACGGATTTACCAGTCCTTAGAAGTTACCTAGTGACTTTCTTGAATCGCAAACATCTCCTTGCAAATCTCTTGCCTTTTTAGCTTTTTAGCTCATCTTATTAGGCAATTTGAGTAGAAACTACCCCATTTTAGCACAAGTGCTTCAGTTGGTCTGATGAATTGCTTCTTTCTTGAATGCATAGATAGTGTTTTACAGTGAATTAAGCAAATTCATTGTGGAGCAGCCCCCAAGACCAACCATCACAGGGACAAAGAGACAGGCGACCACAGTGCCTCCGGGATTTGAATCTCGACAACCGCCACCAAAAAGACCTCATTCTCAACAGCAGAAGTCGCAGCAATCACCACCCCGGAGACCTACATCACAGTCGAACACACCGCACAACCTATCTGTCCCTAAAGAAGAAGAGTATCATCCGAATCACATGCAAGATCCGGTTCTACAGCATTCGAACATGCTGCAATCCACGTTGAATGACAAGGAGCTGAGGTGTATCATATGCAACGTCCCCTGCACGAGCGCTTTCAATCTCAACCAACACCTTCAGGGGAAGAAGCATAAGGCAAAGATGGATGCGCTGAGTGGTAGAAAGAAGAAGTCGGGGTTGGACGGGAATATGGACTTATGGTGCAGTCTCTGCAACGTTCCCTGTATGAACGATTTCTCGTTGGCTCAACACCGTGCTGGGAAGAATCACGCGGTTCGACTCATCCGCAGCACTATAAAGTTTGAAGCTTGATGAGTTTACTCAGTATAAACTTAACTGATGTAAATTAGGAACATCACTTTCTTCTAACCTCTGCAACACACTGCTATGCTGATTTACATCCAAGAGACAAGTTAGAACCTTGTTTAAATTAAGTTCAGTTGCATCCATCGATCATTGAATTCGACACACATGTTGCAGTGAAATTGGAATGGACTCAACTTAGGGGAGGTAACAAGAATATAGAAAATTGAATACAAAACATGAGCATCTGATACCATGTAGTTCAAAAGATTGATACTATGAAACAGAAGTTGCTACACAGTAATTCTAGGATACATGGACATGAACTCCTGACCTGAATATAATAAGCTCAAGACTTGCGAGCGAAGGCGGCCTCGAGTCGGTCGCAATCGACGAGGTAGGCGAATCCGTAAGCCATGTTCTTGAGCGTGGCCTCGTGGAGCTCCTTGTTCGCCGTCGCCGTGGCGTCCGTGGAGAAGAAGACGCGGAACCCCCTTACGAAGGCCTCCCGGGCCGTGGTCTCGCAGCAGAGGTTCGTCATGACCCCTGTCACCACCACCTCCTCCACCCCCGTTCCCCGCAGCATCTCCTCAAGACCTGTTAAACAACAATCAATCGAAAACTCAAGCTATTAGAGATTGTCAGGTAAGCCCAAAAAAGATCTACCTGAGTAGCCGCAGTTCGAGTTAGATCTACAAATAAATGCTCAATTGCTGAATTTTGACTTAATGTTCAGTACTAATCTCCCATGTTAAAGAATATAAAGCAACTGTGCTATTTCTGATCTACTGTAGTAAAAGGTTGGTATGGTAGGAAATTTATAGACCTGTGCCGGCGAAGGCGCTGTAGGTGGACTTTTCGACGATGGGGTCGTCGGGGAGGCGGGCGATGTCGGGGAGGAGGGCGGCGGCGGGGGTGCCGTCGAGGATGAGGTCGCCCGGCCACCACTCGCCGAGCATGCCGTAGTCGGCGGGGGAGCGGTGGCGGTGGCGCGTGTAGACCACGCGCAGCCCCGCGGCGCGGCACTGCCGCACGGTGGAGCGCAGCGCCGGGAGTATCGGCGCCGCCACGCCGGCGAAGTGCTCCTGCGCGTCGATCACCAGCAGCGCCGCCGACCGCGGGTTCGGGTCCCTCCGCCGCGTCTCGTACTTCGCCACGGCCGGGGGAACGGCGCCGGAGCCGGCCATAGATCGAAAGCAACCTTTATGCAAAAGGAAAGGAACTCGAAGGCTCTAGATGCTATCCTCAATAAGGGAAATGCTTGATGTACACCCAAATATGGGTGTACATCATACAGTGAATTCCACCCATCACTTCAAAGTGATGGGTGGAAAGATCCCCACCCTTGGATGGGTGGGGTGTACCCTCTACACCCACTTTTAAGAGTGTATATTTTACATCCTATTTTATTTTAGAATAGGTATTATTTTAGGGTAAATATAAGTGTACATCCCTCATGGGGTGTACATCTTACACCCCACCCTATTTTGGGGTGGGGTGAATTTCACTGGTCACTCAATGTGACCAGTGGAAGAAGCCCCACCCCAGAATGGGGTGGGGTGTAGAGTGTACACCCCTTATAGAGTGTACATCTAGCATTCTCCATTATTCTACTCGTCATATTAAGTGACGAGTGGAATTCATCTCACCTCAGAATAGGATGGGGTGTAAGGAATATATACTTATGTATACCCATAAAACATACATAATATTAATTTAAAAATAATTCTCATATTTATATTTCTAATAGATAAATTTTTTAAAAAAATTATAGATAGACAAAATATTATTATAACATAGATCCTACGTAAAATGCTAAAAATAAAAATTTATTTTTAAATAAATAAAATATACATCATAAAAAAAAAAAAAAAAAAAAAAAAAAAAAAAAAAAAAAAAATTGTTCCTATATTAGTGTCTATATAGTCGCTCAACGGTCGCATAATAAGTCCGCACGATCGACCGTTCGGGCGATAGCCTCTGCCTTAAATCCCATCGACTCCCGCTCTATTGCATTCAACTTCATCTCTCTCTCTCTCTCTCTCTCTCTCTCTCTTCGCCTTTTCTCCGCTCGGAGCGAAACCAAACAACATCACGACATTCGTGTTCTTGTCCTCTCCAAACAACCCTAGAGAATCGATGCCGATCCCCATCACGACCTTCGCGTTCTCTTCCTCTCCAACCCTGGAGAATCGAGGGCGATCCCCGTACCTTCGCCTATTTCTCTCCCTTCTCAATGGCATCTTCATCTCCTCCAACCAATTGCTGCGTCCGCGAACCCTGGTGACTCCTCCCCTCCGATCCCCGCAAAGAAGCCATGGATGAAGCAAGATCTGACCAGAATGGGCCGACGATTCGTCGGAAACCTAGAGAGTTCAATCCGAGAAGGTTCTTCGTCGTTCTCTCGATTCGCTGTGTGGTTTTCTCATTGCGGAATGGATGGATTGCTTCTTGACCGTGTTTTCTTTTGGTGTTCCAGCTATCAGATTAGGGTTCTTGAAGTGGCGCTGCAGAGGAACACGATCGCGGTGCTTGACACGGGGGCGGGGAAGACGATGATCGCAGTGATGCTTATGAAGGAGATCGGGAGAAGGTTAAAAGAGAGCGGCGAAAGAGTTTTCATCATATTTCTTGCGCCAACGGTTATCCTCGTCAATCAGGTGGAGGGAATGTTTCAGTTTATGATGCTTCATTAATCATTACATTTGTGTCCTCAATATTGAGGTGCTTGTTAGATGTTCTTGATCGTACATTTGTGGTGCAGCAATACGAAGTGATTAGAGACTATACCGATTTTGATGTGGCAGAATATTACGGTGCTATGGGAACTGGATACTGGAGTGCTGAGTCTTGGAGAAAGGAGGTCAGCAACAGAGAGGTAATCCTTTTTAGTATTTATACTTTCGTTTTTCTTGAGATTTCATAGAATTGTTGAAATCATCAAAACTTCATTTATTTTGTATATGTTTTAGTTGACAATAATGATAACTACCCTGTGAATAATAACATAGGTAATCATTAATTTAATTTACTTTTGTCCATTTTACTGCTTCAATAAGGTATTTTGTTGTAGTCAAGAAGCATGAGTATTAATTATAAGTGGCCATTTGCTCCAATTTTGGTCATGGTAATCAAGTGAAAAAAAATCAATCAGATAATTAAGTTGTAATTTTGATAAATTTATGGTACAGATCGTGGTGATGACACCCCAGATTTTGTTGGATGCTCTGAGACATGCTTTCCTGACTTTGGACATGGTGTACTTAATGATTCTTGACGAGTGTCATCGTGCCTGTGGAGATCATCCATACACAAGAATAATGAAGGTATGAAGAGTTTTTCAATGCATAATATTAAGATATACGTGGCTCCCAATTAATTGGTGCGTAATCCTTCCGGTACTTTCATATGCTAATTTGCTTGTTTTGGTTCCTTATTGTTGTCAACTAGGAGTTTTATCACAGGTCTAAACGTAAGCCATCCATTTTTGGAATGACAGCGTCTCCTATAGCTAAGAGAGGTAAGGTTCCCTGATCACTTGCTTTCCGGTACCTTAATCATGGTTTTGTGGAACAGGTTGCTTTCTTTCCTGTTTACTGTTTATTCCATAGCTTGATCTTAAAACATGCTGAATTTCACCGTCGTAGTTTCATAGGTTATTTACTTATATTCGGATGACATGCTGAATTTCATATATTTGGATGACTAGTAGCAATTTATTTTTGCACACATTTACTCATTTAATATGAATTAGACTTAAATTATGACTCTACCTTTAGAAGTGTCATCATTTAATTGAGTTGGGTGTCACTCTCATGTAAGTTATGGCGATTGGCAATGTATGCCATTTTGATGTTTGTTCTAGTCCAATAAGCACACTATTATGTTATTAAGGGATTTTATTTCATTTGATTTATTGGTTTTATGTGCTCAGGAGCTGAAGACCACATTTTTTCATCTATCTAGCTTCTTTCTTTGTCTGTTTTGTTGTTCCTATGTAGCACGTCTCTGAACAATGACTACTAAGTAAACCTCTATAACCATTGCTGAAATTTGATTTATTTGTTAGCTTGAAATTAGGTACAGAGTGTAATCAGTTGGAAAAACATGCTAACACTCTCGCGGAGCCTTCTCTAATTTGAAATTGTTTGCTACGCGACAATTTAATATTTTATCTTGTGTGTGCAGGTGCGTCCTCATCCAGTGGTTGTCAAGTGCAAATATCTAAACTTGAAATGATTTTGGACTCGGAGGTAATTTCGGCTACTGATATATGTGAATGCCGCTTTAAAAGCATTAACTTATGTTTTCTTCATCTTCTTTGATTTTTAAAAAAACTGAAAAACATGCATGTCATTACAGGTTTATACAGTAGAGGATAGATCCGAACTAGAAAAATATTCTCCTTCAGCTACACTTGTCAACAGATACTATGACTCTTACAAGTTCAATAATGAAAAGTTGAAAACCAAGTTGCACTCATCATTTGAGAAGGTTGTGTATTTCTTCTTCCAAAAGATCACATTGTGTATAGTTTTTTCATCGAAACTTTTATTTGTGAACAGATTGATGATGCTCTAGTTAGTTTGCAAAAGTCACCATCCAATAAATTTAAAGACACTAATGAGATTCTAGAAGCTTCGAAAAAGGGCTTGTCCAGCTATCATGCAAAGATTTTGTACTGCATAGATAATCTTGGGCTTATATGTGCTACTGAGGTATGGTTTTACCAAATGCTTAAGCTATATGGAGAAAGCTATGTCATGTAATGCAATAAATATTAATTTCTATCTTTCTTATTGGAGTTTTTCTCCCTTTCTGTAGTTACTAGTTATAAATAATTTGATTTTGTTTTTTTTTTTGACAACCTTATAACCAGATTTAAATATGCTAGTTATGTTTAACTCAGTCTTTCTTTCATAATGGAACAAATAGATACTAATATACTATGGTCCTTAAGGCTAGCATTTTGTTATGGACAATCATGTAACAGAAGAGACAATTTTTTGTATTACAAGAATAACTCAAAGATTTTTCTAGTCGCTTTTAAATAAGCCATGGCCATTGATGCCTTCCTAAGTCTTGGAGTTGTAATACAATGTGCTTTGATTATACCTTTTACTCTCTGTATCACTTTTTCTATTTTCATGCTGTACTTGTCATAGTGATGTAATTGCTAAATGGAGTAAAATGCTTGTTCCTCTATAACATAGATATTGTTTGGTACTTGCATTTTTCTGGTTAGTATGTTTCCTACTTACATGGTTTTTTTGCGAACATGTTTTGTAACCTTTTTTTTTTTTTGTCTAGTTTTTTTGTACAAATATTTCAAATACTTCCTTGGATTTCCTGCTGTCTATCGTTAGCTTAATTTCATCCTAAGGTGTTAATCTCTGTATTTCCTTTGCAGGCAGCAAAAGTATGTATTGAAAATATTCATGGCCTATATGCTAAAGAAGATTTTGAGTTTTCTAAGAAGAGTTTAAAATTATTTCTCGGTTATCTAGAAGATGTCTTATCGTCAATAGAAGAAATTCTACCTCATGGTATGATAGTTGTTTTGTCTTAATTGTATAGTATTGAATTTCCTTAATGAGTTAATACAACAACTAACTTTTGTTGCTGCTCATCATTATGTGGGCATCTGCCATAGGGTACGATGAACTCATAAATACAGAATGTGGTTCTCAGGAGTTAACTAGAAGAGGATATATATCTCCCAAGTTGGATGAACTCATCCGCACTTTCAGGTCATTCGGGTATATCTTCTTTCTGCTTGACCTTTTACCCACTAAGTTTTGTTTTGGTACAGTTTCTGCATGCTTTCACGTTTACCTTGGTTCTGGCAGATCATCTGAGGAAGTACTCTGCCTAATTTTTGTGGAGAGAATAATAACAGCTAAAGTGATTGAGAGAGTCATGAAAAAAGATAACAATTTATCTCATTTTTCAATCTCTTATCTGACTGGAGGGAGTTCATCAAAAGATTGTCTGACTGCAAAGGTGCAGAGATCTACTTTAGAGTTGTTCCGAGCTGGGAAGGTTAGAAGACGGTTTCAACAGATTTAATTTGGAGAGCATATTCTGTTTTCGTTGCTTATATTTCTGCCTGCATTGTAGGTAAACTTGCTGTTCACTACAGATGTGGCTGAGGAGGGAATTCATGTGCCTAACTGTTCCTGGGTGATACGCTTTGATGTACCGAAGACTGTTTGTAGTTTTGTCCAGTCTCGCGGCCGTGCTCGCAGAAGCAATTCGTATTACGTCCTTATGCTTGAAAGGTGGTGCCTATGTATCCTGAAATTGTTAGCTCCTGTTTTTTGTTCTAATCATTTTACAAAGCAGTTGCTTGCTCATCACTTTTAGTCTTCTGTTGTTTCTAGAACTATACATGGAAATCTAATTTGTAGTTTGTAACTTTATATGATAGTTTTGTCCCTTTTAAGCCTTTATTGTTAGAGGGAATGGATAGCCATGCTGTCATCATGTCATCTTCTGCTGGTCAAGTCAAAATGCAAACATGCTTGGTGCAGTATCTGCATCA
Organism: Tillandsia fasciculata; assembly: GCA_029168755.2. Classification (NCBI taxonomy): domain Eukaryota; kingdom Viridiplantae; phylum Streptophyta; class Magnoliopsida; order Poales; family Bromeliaceae; genus Tillandsia; species Tillandsia fasciculata. Next base: position 28,548,912 of record CM054934.1, on the reverse strand, counting down.
ATGGGGAGGATCAAAATACCTGCCTGTAATGAATGTCTAATATGTGGTGAACCATGCTAGTCATGTCCCAAGTGGTCCTCCCGTAATTTTACTTCTACAGTGCATTCATTAAGAATATTCCAGAATTCTTGCATTGGTTTTTTCTGAGGTTTGTAGTTTGGGCTGTTGTTGACACCTGTTTGATTTCTCAAAGAAACAGTGGTGAGGACATGTGGACATGCTGATTCTGCATGTTCTTTTTCGACTTGGGTGGTATTTCACACCAGTTTGTGTCAATGTGTATGTAGCCATCCATTCAGTTGTGTACTTGTGTGTGATGCTAATAATGTATCAGTAGAGGAGGTATGGTAAGGACTTTATGTGCCAATTCAACCACGTTACTTGTGGTTTTGGGGGTATTGAATTTGATGGGGGCTTCTGAGAAAGCTATGTCACATCGATGGTTTCCAAAATTTCATTATTGTGGATAATTATGTGCACTAAGATTTATTGCAGTTCCAATTTGACATGGTGTGCCAGTAAATCAAGTATGGACATGTTGAATCTTCGAATAAAGGCCTATGAACCAAAAATTAGCGTGAGCTAAGTACTTTTTCCAAGCGGCTGTTCACATTGCTTTAGTCACATGTAGAAAATTTATATTTGTTGTTTTGCTGCTTCTTTGGATCTTAGGTAGAATTAAAATGATCAACTGTTATATTCTTTGTTTGTATCAACATTCGTTGCTTCTAAATTTTGGAGGTGAAGTTTTGATCATTCAGTTCCTGAACATGAATTTCTGCAGGGGTAATGTTGAACGACGGGATCAGCTATTTGATATTTTGCTGAGTGAATATTATGTGCAGAATTTTGCTTCATGCCGAGACAATTTCACTTCTGTCTCTGATTTGCTTTCTGAAGGGAAATATAGTTACTGTGTCGAGTCAACTGGAGCAACAGTAACTGCAGACTCTAGTGTTGGTCTTATACATAAATACTGTGAGAAGCTTCCAAAAGATAGGTATGCATACGCTTAATTCTTATTGCTGAGCCTTTTTCTTGATATTTCTTGTGTACTTAATTATTGATTATTGGGCATTTGTTTAGGTATTTTACTCCAAAGCCATTCTTTGATATAGTGGCAAAAGACGGGTCATATGAATGTACATTGACATTGCCTCCCAATGCGGCATTTCAAAGGCTAGTAGGTCCTCTAAGCGACAGCCGTAACTTAGCTAAGCAGCTTGTGTCCTTAGAGGCATGTAAAAAACTACATCTGTTGGGAGCACTTAGTGATCATCTCCTGCCTTTTGTTGGAGACCCAATGGAGACCAATTATGCTGGAGCAGATAATTACACTTCAGGGGCAGGTAGAAATACATACGGCTGCTCAAATGATATTCCTGACAACAAGTGTAAAGATTTCTGTTATATATTATTGCATGACATATGGAAAATAATTGTATTGAATCATATTCATAATTTTGGCATATATATAACCTAACATGATTATTGCTTAATCATCTTGCAATCTGTTCACAAAATTCTATATTATGTGCTATGAGTGCATCTTTTGCTTCTGCTATTATTTATATGAAGCAAGTGATCTGCTTCGTAATGATTGGCTGTAGATTTCCTATCTAATTGAATTAACTGAATAGGATAAATGATTTACAAAGAACTTACTGCAATTTATTCAAAATGCTTCAGATCATTTATTTTTTATTTTTTTAATGATGGTTATCAATACAACATTATCTGTAGATATATTTGTGCCGCTCTTAGTTTCTGCTTGATTTAAGTGGTCAGTATTGAGGGCGTTGTGTATTATGATACATGTGTAAGCACTTTTATAACATTGTTCCTTCCATATTGTTGATCATGTTTGATATTCACGAGTAGTAGTGGCATTGTATTTGCAGCACTTCATGTGTTGAAACGCATGTCTTAAGTTGATTCCTTACAATGTTATTTTCCTATGATATTCACTGAATGATGCCGCCTTTTTTATTTTTGATTTTTTTGAAGGAACAACTAAAAGAAAGGAGCTTCATGGAATGACCAATGTCTGTGCTTTATCTGGATCTTGGGCTCACAGACCTGATAATGTCACATTGAATGCATACAGATTTAGTTTTATTTGTGACCAAGAAGGTGAAAACTATTCTGGGTTCATTCTCTTGATCGAGTCAACACTTGATGATGATGTAGCAAGTGCAGAAATTGAGCTTTTCTTGATCCCCGATAAGACAGTCTACACATCTGTTTCTCCATGTGGGAAAATCCAATTGGATAAAGAACAGGTTCAGCATGAAAACTGTTGCTTAAGTGTCTAGTCTTTGAGAGTTTTTTCTTACAACTACATAGTAGTCGTATTTGGCTTTTCTTTTCTTTCCAGGTGGAAAAGTCAAAGCTATTTCAGGAATTTTTCTTCAATGGAATATTTGGCAGATTATTTAGCAGATCTAGATGTGGAGTACAAAGAGAGTTCCTCTTCAGGGAGGGACATAAAATATTGTGGAGTTCTTTCAACATGTACCTTCTTCTACCCCTCGAGCCCTCACCACTTGCACATGTCAATCCAAACATAAATTGGGTGGTTATTGATGCATGCACGTCTGTTGTGGAATACTTGAGAACTATATACTCATTAGATGGTGAATACTGTCCTGGAAGTTCATCCACTACCTTAAACTCAACTGGAACACTTTCTGAAGAGATTATACATCTGGCTAATAAATCTCTTAATATTTGGTGCCTCAAAGATTCAGTTGTTTTGTCCGTTCACACTGGGAGGATATATTCTGTTCTTGATGTGATATATGATAGTACTCCAGAGAGCTCATTTGCCGAGATGTCTGATGAGAAACCCACATCGTTTGAATCATTTGTGGACTATTATTACCAAAAGTATATGATTGTCCAACTTAATATTTTAATTGCAATTCTCCAAATTTCTCAACTTTCTTGGGTACTAAAGTTACTTTCTTTACTACGTTTGCCGACATGTTTAGGTATAATATTGTACTTCAACATCCTGGACAACCACTATTACTATTAAAGCAAAGCCATAACCCGCATAATTTACTTTTTGCAAAATCGAAGTATAAAGGTAATTGAAATTTCATCTCATACAAATTTGTCATTGGACTTGCCTTAGCATCGTATCTTAAATATACTTGTCTGGCATACAATGCCCTTTGTGCTTTGCATTCACTTTTCAGAAATGTAGTTGTATGTTTAAACATATGAATGATATATATGCATGTTTGTATATGTCAAATATTTGGCAAATGCATGGCAGATGGTTCTACTGGCCAAAGTATACTGGTGGAGAAGGAACAGGTTCATGCCCGTATACCACCTGAACTATTGGTCCACATTGCTATGTCAGTTGATACTTTGAAGTCATTTTACTTACTACCTTCTGTAATGCATCGACTGGAGTCCTTGATGCTGGCCAGTCAGCTTCGTCTAGATATTGGTTGCAGTGATAATAACACATATATAGCAAGTTCTCTGGTTAGTTGTTTTGTGCCATGTTGTATATTTTCTAGTGATGGCTGTGTATGCCAATCTTTTCATTCTTTCTAATTGTAGATCTTGGAAGCAATTACTACTTTAAGATGTTGTGAAAATTTCTCTCTGGAGCGGTTGGAACTGTTGGGGGACTCGGTGCTAAAGTATGTGATGGGTTGCAATTTGTTTCTTAAATATCCTAAAAAGCATGAAGGGCAACTTTCTGATCATAGATCTCGGGCAGTTTGCAACTCAACACTTCATAAACTTGGAACAAGCTGCGGCTTACAGGTAGATGCACTTGATTTCTGTTGGTCATATTTTTTTTCTATAAAACTAATATAACTAATTAACTTCTAAGAATTAAATTATCTGCAATTTTATTGAGGCACTTTATCCTGAATTAGAAAGAAACGGATAATTAATTTTAAATGTGAATATGTGATACTATCCTCCCACTCTAATACTCTGTAGTTAGCCATGGATGTAGAATTACTATAGCTAGCTCCCAGCTGACTTGCTGGTCTTAACACAATTATTTACTAACGTAGTTTAAGATCATACTCTTTCCCCAAGGGAATGCTTTTCAGATTTGGTACACTCCAGCTGAGTTGCAGGACGTTGAATCAATATGTAGGAGACTGAATTTTTAAGCTTGCTCTCTTATGTATAGTATATGCAATGCATATGTTCTTTCAATGCCTCTCAAATAACTAAAATTCAATGGTTATACATATTATCTTCTGTCTTTTTCACTCAAAGTTCATGATATGGTACTTAGTCAAATTTAAATGTTTTTGCTACTACGTAAGCAACAAATGTATGTGACCAATATTATATGATCAAATGTCATCCATTAGAAGCTCCATATCATTGCTATATATATCAAGGGTTATGGACTTCAAAAGGAGGCTTTCCTTTGCAAGGACGACTCAAACCATTTAAGGTGTTCACAAGCATTCATTGTTTGCCCATTTTGTTCTGATAACCTATATCCATCAGTTCTTCAGGGTGTTAACCTGCTTCTTCGAACAATCTGTCTTCTTGAAGTTTTCTTTGAACTTTCTGTTTTACTACATTGTATTATTTTTGAAGTTGTACGTGTTTCATTTTCTTTTCATTGTGCATGCTATAACTAGCTTCCATTTTCAGGGTTATATACGAGATAGTGCATTTGATCCGCGGCGTTGGGTTGCTCCTGGGCAGATTTCATTGCGTCCTTTCCCTTGCAATTGTGGAGTTGACCTTATGAATGTGCCTATGGAAAGAGGATATATCAGAGAAGATAGTTCTGTTGTGGTAGGAAAGCCATGTGATAAGGGCCATAGATGGATGTGCTCTAAGACAATCGCAGATTGTGTCGAGGCTCTGGTAGGAGCGTATTATGTTGGTGGTGGTTTAAGTGCTGCACTATCTATGATGAGCTGGCTGGGATTCAACGTCACATTTACCGCTAAATTATTGCAGGATGCCAAGTTTGGTGCATCTCATCTACCTTACTTTTTGAAAAAAGAAGACATCGAGGAACTGGAATCAAAACTTAAGTACAGATTTTCAGTTAAGGGCCTGTTGTTGGAAGCAATAACACATCCGTCTCTGCAAGAGCTAGGGATTGATTACTGTTACCAGGTGATGTCACAAAAACTGTAGTTCTTCTAACTGTTTCATATTTTTCTCTGTATATCCGACTTCTTAAAATTCACTGCTTATTTCAATAAACAATCATTCCCTGGTTGTATAAAGATGTACATTTTCTTTTCGTGTAATTTCTTTTTCAGCGCTTTGAATTTCTGGGTGACTCTGTACTGGACTTGCTCATCACATGGCATCTTTTTATAAGCTATAAGGATATAGATCCTGGTGAGTTGACTGACATGCGTTCGGCTGCAGTCAGTAATGTAAATTTTGCACAAGCTGCTGTACGGAATAACTTTCACCACCATCTTCAACATGGTTCTGGAATACTCTTGGATCAAATAACAGAATATGTTAAGTCCAGTTTGGAATATGATGGAAACGAGGACGTGCTTGTACCACTTACTATTCATAAAGCTCCCAAGGTTTGTTATTAAACATATTAAGCTACACTTCTTGTATGGATTTCTTCCCTCAGGCCTAACTTTTCAGGTTTCATAATGATATCAAGTTTTTGCATAATGTTGCTTGCATGGCTTATAGTATATTGTTTTTTTTTTAAAAAAAATCCTGTTCTGCATGAAAGCCCTCCATATAATTGTTTGCTCTTAATCAGGTTCTTGGAGATATTATGGAGAGTATAGCTGGGGCACTATTTATTGACACGGATCTTAATCTCGATATGGTATGGCAGATATTCAAACCGCTGCTTTCCCCTATCATCACCCCTGATAAGCTTGTGCTGCCCCCTTGGCGTGAATTGACTGAGCTTTGCAGTCATCTCGGCTTTTTTATAAATACAAAATGCATAACCGGAGAAGAGGTTTTTGCTGAAATTTCAGTGCAATTGAGAGATGACCTCTTGATAGCTCATGGACGTGACAAAAATAGAAAGGGTGCAAAAGCAAAAGCAGCTCTTCATATTCTGAGGGACCTGGAAGTGAGTTTGCTTTCTTTCTCGATCTTATATTACTAATTATTCTTTTAACATGTGAGTTATCTCTTTGATAAGTTCTTTTCCCATTAATTATGTATTTGTATGTATTATTCATTGCCGTTTGGTTATTTCATATCTCTGCTTTGTCTGTTCTGGATAATGAGAGGATTAATCTTTAAGCAGAAAATGGGAATATCACATACTCATATTGTGCACGAAAGGATTCAAAAGGTGGATATCTCTAGTGATCTATCCTGTAATCTGATCTCAAATGTAAGCATATGCTACAGTCTACACCTTGCTGAAGTAGTTCGATAGTTAGTTATTTTGAGAGGAAAATGATCTTGGGATGCTTTCTGCAGTTAGGGCCATCTGCAGATTATTCCCTTGCCGAGTACAGTTGTTTGTTAGATGGCTATTCCAGGCAGAAACAGCCAGGTATGCACCGCCCATTTTTTGTTGCATTTTATCACTTTGGAACAGGACAATTTAGGCTTTTTATATATAACTCTTTTTGTTGACTAAATAACTCGTTACTTTGAATGTACCTTTTCGTATCGAGGCTTCCTATATGTGTCCTCACTTATATTTCTTTGTTTTCTGAAGGATGAATAATTTCCAGGCTATTTTTACTTGTTTATCCTTCAGTTCTACATAATATGTGGATGAACTAACTTTATAAGTAATCTATCGTCTTCACTGATTTAGCCAGGTAGCTCAATCAGTATGACTAGATAATTGCCCAAAGCGGAAAAAAAAAATCTTTTCGCAATCAAAGTCCGATACCAAAATGAAAAGGAAGATTACTAAACTAAAGAGATCTTGATTAGAGTTTAATTCCTTCTAACGTAGCTTTTGTTTGTTCTAATAAATTCTAATTCATGTATTAGATTTGCCCATAGAACATCATTGAACCTTATGAGTCCTTTTTATCATCCTTTTTTTTTCTTTCTGCTCATGTGTCTGTCCTTTTGATTCTCTTACAGACTTATTGCGTTCTTCTAGCAATCCGCCTATATATCATGAAATATGCTTCTTATCTGTATCCCTCAGAAACACCAAGGAATTCTCTTCTGATCAGAATATTCTCTAGTTTCCATTCCCTATGCTACATTCATCTCTCTTCATTACACCTATTATTTTATATAGTTCACAAGCTTCTTATAACATATCTTCTCTGGTTTTCATTCTACTTTCCCTTTTGATCATCAACAATCAACTCTATAGTTCAATACGTGATCCTTAAATTGCACATTAGACAAGTATAGCATTTAAAACATTTCTACATTGGATTTACCTGCCGCGAGTGCGTGGCTTGTTACAGAGTGCGTTTTATTAATTTAATAGGTTGGCGCCCTATACTTGTCTAATGAGAGAATCCTGGAATAAGCTATTATTGTGTAACAAGAATATTCGTGCTATATAATCTCTTTTCAGTTGATCTTTCACTCAAAATGGAGAAGGGAGGTTTGCGAACTGCTCTATTTCAGCTTTGCAAGATATTTCAGTGGCCATTGCCGAAATTTGAATTCACAGAACGGAGGTTCAGGTATGTATACTTCTATGATATATCGGGCTTTAGGGCATATGTTTGGTCCGGCTGGTGCTTTTCAGAAATTTTATTTGAGGCAGAGCTTTTTGCAAAACAGTCGACAGGTTTCTAATTAGAATCTATTCAACCGCTTCCTGCTGCGCAGTAGTAGTTGTACTAGCAGCAGCTTTAAATTGGAGCCTCTGTTTTAGGGGCTCTGGAGCTTAATTTTAGCTTCTCGCCACATCATAAGATCCACGATTCTTTTTGGCAGACGTCTAACTGCCTCGAAAAGCCCTACTGAATGAAAAAGGTGCTTACCTGTGCCTCAGTTAGCCTTCGCTTCACGTGAATGGAACTCAGAACTGAAGCCTGAATCGGCTGATTGTTTTCTCCTTAGTCCTAGTCGAAACATATACATTTTCCGGCAATTTACAGAAATCTCAAGCTGTTTCGATGTTTGAACTCTATTTCTGGCTATTTTGACAGAACTCCTATCATTATCGACGGGGTAGCCACACCAAATTTCAATAGTTTCTCCTCCGCTGTCACGCTGCACATACCCAACTCCCAGGTTGTTACACTGCTGGGGGAGGAGCGAGCTGATAAGAGCGCCGCAAAAGATTCAGCTGCGCTCGCCATGCTTCTCAAGCTTCAACAACTGGGAGTCTGCGTACTCAAGGAGCCATAGAAGATCCTTGTGAAGGATACCATCTTCTTCAAGCCAAAAGGTACACAGTTGATAGTTGAAATTAGGAATAAAACTTACGGGCAATATGACAATCCTATACTACGAATTATTTTATAATCCTCATATTCATACGAGGGCTCACATGCTCCAAGTTATAGACCAATGTTGTATTCTCCAGCGGTTGAAAAGTCTTTTTCAATACCAACATAAATTTACATATTTACTATGTGTCTCCTTTTTTTTCATTATAAAAAGTAAAAAAAAAAAAAAAAAATGAAAGAATCCAACAACAATTTTTTTTTTTTTTTCCTACTCTTGTTCGTTACAAAGCATACGAGGGCCTTCGGCCGTTTCTCTGTAACAACCCTTCCATTATCACTTTCTTCTTGTACTCCTCCGAATCCAAATCGACTCCTTTGTGATCCAGCCTATCACCGGCCCCTGCCGCCGCCTTAACTACAGGCATAACGTAAATGCATGAGCAAAGGAAAACCACTGCACAGGCGCGGCCGAAGAAGACCATCACGCCCAACGTCGTCGCCATGACCCATAGCCCGGTGAGCGGTTCGAGCCGGCCGGTTCGGGCGTGGTTCGGTCCTGGGCGGAGGACGCTGCGTCTCGGCCGGCCTGGTAATTGGTTAGCTGACATTCTGATTTGGGTCAGGTCAGGACTCCGGCTGGTTTGAATTGGTTCCGTTTGAGGACTACTTGGCTTGTCAGAGGTCGATGGCAGCAGCTGCAGTGGCGGAGAGTCTGCGGCGGCGACGACGACATCTTCCCGGAGTTGGGGAGCCTGCGTGTTTTTCTGCTGCGCGTTGAACGTAGCCTAAGTTATTTGTGTTTCGATAATAAAGCATGAGACCGTGTTTGCAGGTTTTTGGGTTTCGGTTTCCAATTCACACAGGAAGTTTTTGGAAAAGAGTAAAATAGATAATAAGACCCGGACAAACACGTGCAACGCTGTATTAGCTATCGGCGTCCCAGGACTGTGTTTTATATTTTGAAAAAAAAAAAAAAAAAAAAAAAAAAGTCTTAGGGCAATCGAAGCTTCTAACGTGGACGCTTCGAAGCAAGCTCCCGCCGTTAGCCGTTGCCGTTACCGTTACCCCCGCCCAGTTTCTTTATTGCCCTCGCTAACGAACTTCTGATGAAAATGCGTGGCACTCCCTCAACTATATGCGATTTTAAAATTCCAATTGCTTAAAAATTAAATAATTTTATGCCGATTCATGGTCAATAGTTATAGTTATAGTCATTACACAATAATTTTTTTTTCCCTTTTTATAGTTGGATAAAAATTGTAGTTTCATTAAGTGTAAAGAAAAAAAAAAAAATTGAAGCTCTCCGTACAACTGCAAAGTACTTTTAAGATATATTTATTTATTTTTAGTTGTACCGAATCATTATCACGTCGTTATCACCCAACTTAACGGCGCCTACGGATGCACGCGACTACGATCTTCCTCGTGATTCGTGCAGACAAAATAATACGAAGGCAGGTTGGGGGCATTTAAAGATACCGCGCGTACAGAGACAGTACTGCAGGAAATTCCCCCAACACCGCGTCGCTCACCCCCGACCCCAACTACGAATTGATCACACAACTAATCACAACCGTCCAAAGAAGATCGCACAAAATAAGACAGAGTTGATCAGACGTACTCTCATAGTAGTCTTCTTACAGAAGCACTTTTGTAGAATCACTTCTGAGGAGGAGGAGGAGCTGCTCGGACTCTCGAAAGGGACCGTCTTCTTCTTCTTTTTCTGGACGCGCCACAGCAAAATCCAAGGAGCCTTCTGCTGCTGCTGTTGCTGTTTCTTCTTCTTCTTCTTCTTGACGCTGCCGCTGGACTGCAGCTCGTCGGAGAACACCACTGAGGAGGATCCGCAGAAGCAGGAGAGGAAGAGGGGGGTGGTTCTCTTTCTCTCCCTCTGCGTTTCCGTCATCGCCGTCGTCCCCGCAGCCGCGGTCGTGGTAGCGGCGATTGCGGTCGCCGCTTCCACGGACATCATCGCGGCAATTCAACAGGGACTGTGAAAGAGAATAAGAGATAGAAGAGATCTATATACAGAGCAGTTCAAATAGCTAGAGAGGGGTTGGAAATTGTGGTCTTAACCAATTTAGTCAAAGTCACGTGGTCTTCTTTGACAAGTAATGTTATATATATATACACACAAATGATGAGAGATTGGCTCCCACATTCCTACTTGCTATAATATTATCAATAACACCCTCTACTTTAAGGATCTTACCATCTAATTAACTAAAATTCCCCATATTCGATCCGGATTTTACGCAACGACTTTTGAGTTGACTATTAACAAGAGAGGATGGTTTAGTACGTAGTTACAAGAACACTAGCTCAAGGGAGAATCTCCATTCATGGTCCGAGACGCATCAGACACGCTTCAAATTTGGAAATCTGGGGCTCCAAGTTGGAAATAGTAATACAAATTTAATCTTAAATTTAATTAAAAATAAAATTTATTCAAATTATATTTAAAAATTTATTTGTAATTATACAAAATAAAAATTAAATTTGTCATCGGTTATGACTATATATATATATAGAGAGAGAGAGAGAGAGAACTAGGCTGGAATACTATCGATGGTATCAAGTCATTGGTGCTACTGATTTTTTAGTTCTTGGATTAAGAGATGTGCGGTTAGGATGATAGTGGTTCTTTAAGGTTTAGTGGGTGGTTGGTTAAATAGTAAAAATTCTAGGAGATCAATATAATCTCAACCGCACATCCTTCCAGTCAATGGAGAAAAACTTGGTAGCACCAATTGCTTGGTGCTATCGATAGTATTTCAGCCGGACTCATATATATATATATATATATATATATATATATATATATATATATATATATAGAGAGAGAGAGAGAGAGAGAGAGAGAGAGAGAGAGGTGCTGGAATACTATCAGTAGTAAAACCTCATTGTTACTATCAATTTTTTTTCAATGATGGAGCCTCTGAATCGATGATCGGCACCGTTGAATATGATATAGACTACTGAAACTATCTAAAAATCAAATTTTCAGGTTTTTCGATATTTTTTTCTTATTCATCAAGTGGACACAAAATGAACGGCTGAAAATGAATATTCTTAAAAAAGTGATGATATGAGTCTTGTAATAAAGATCAAGAATATAGATCTTATTTTAAATAGTTTAAAATAAAATACCAAAATTTAATCAATTTAAATTTCTTTACACCGTTAAACGAGCAAACGTCTAATATTTATCATTAAAATTACAAATTTTGCAACCATTTGATCATCGGGTCAATAATGTCGAAAAAAATTGAAATTTAATTTCTATATGGTTCCAGTGATCTAGATCATATTGAATGATGTTGATTAATAATTCGGAAGCTTCATCATCGAAAAAAAAATTAATAGTAATAGTAGAATTTTACTACTAATAGTATTCCAGCACCTCTCTCTCTCTCTCTCTCTCTCTCTCTCTATATATATATATATATAGCGTAGGGCTACTATACTCTTATGAGTATAAACCCTTTTGTACTCATAACTTTTTCATCTTTGGATGAATAAATGTGCGGTTAGGATGATAGTAGTCCTCCTAGGGTTTACTAGGTTGTTGGGAAAATAGTAAAAATTTTAGGAGCTACTATAATTCTAACCGCATATTCCTTCATCCAAGGAATAAAAATTTATGAGTATAAAAAAATTTTACTCATTAGAATATAGTAGCCGGACCTCTATATATATATATATATATATATATATATATATATATATATATATATATATATATATATATATATATATCCTTATTTAGCTCCTGTCTATGTTCGCAGCATTTGGAATTTGACTCGCGGTAATTAAATTTGTATTATATATCGTTTTTAACGAGAAATAGCAGGTTAGGAACTGATCGATGTAGCTTAGTTTAGTAGTATATATTGAGTCAAAATTTACTGCACCTTACATAAGTAATTAACTAAGCACATGAGTGAATGCCCGAGAAGTAGAGAATCCAATTTTAAGTCCAAAATTAAAAGTTATATGCCAATAATAAGTGGTGGGGGGCATCTAAACTTAATCAACAACTTTTCATATTATTTGAATTAGTAACATATTTGTTTTATATTTCTTCTCAATATTATTGATGTACAAGTTGTTGGTTATTTATTTATGAGTTAAAATAGATTCAATTTTCTATTCCGTGACAATAGATTCAGGAGACTAATAAGTTGAGTTGGGTGAGCCCAATAAATTGAGTGGGACTGCGGTCCATAATAGACCTAGCGACAAGAGGCCCAACAATAGATCTAACATTCAGATAAGTTGAGTCTGGTCGAAATTCGTGGGCGCTGTATCTGTACGCTTTAAGTGAATTGGTTACGTATTTCTAAAAAGCTCGAGCTTTCGGGATTAATGGTTAGCGTCAACGATCCGACACAAGTGAATTAATTCAGGTATTTAATTCAGTTAATCCAAAGTCTATAAATTATTTGATGTTTTATTTTTTTTTTTGACAAAACAGATCAAATTGTTATAGATATGGTTTAAAACATTAGTGTAATTTTCTTTCACTTTCTTGTTAGACAACACACAAGCACGTCACAAATCAATAACACTATTTTAAATTCCTTTTTCTATTTATACTCATCCATCAAAATTTTCAAACTTCTAACTTTTAGTCGTTAATTTTTGTTTTATTTTATTTTATTCATAATTAAATAAAAATAACTTTTGCATGTTTGTAAATAATTCCGCACAACGTTTATGATGAATATAGTATTAGATAACATCATCCCTTATATATAATTCTATTGTGGTTTGAATCTTAATACCTAGTCAACTCAATTTTCTAAGGTAGTACACTTTGCCTCGGGGCTAAGTAACGCGCTAACCACTGTTTAATCTTATTTCATAATTAAATTAAATTAAGAATTAATTTTATATAAATTTTTATAAACATATTGAATAACAGATATATTTTTATAAAATTTAACTTTTCATATTGATTCTTTTAAAAGTCCTAAATTATTCATATGTCCATTAGAAAAATATAGTTAACCATAGGTTAAATAAATAATCTTTATTAGCTAGTAAGATAAATTTATCTTTTTTATAATATTATACTTAACAATAAGTATATTTTTTTTAACGGTTGAAATTTTTGAAGAGATGCATATATTTGCGAGAGTAAAATTGATATTTCACTTATATTCTGTTAAAAAATAAATAGTAAACTAACGATAATAAATTAGATGGACATATACGAAAAACTGAAAACTTTTAAAAAAATAAATATTAAAAATTAAATTTTATAAAAATATATTTACTATTCGATATATATATATTCACATGGAACTGTATGAAATTAATCTTTAAATTAATCATATTAATTTAGAAGTTATCTATATGTGTAATTGAGTTTTACTCATTCAACAGTTTTAACTTGTTTTTATTCACATGATGTTAGAAGGCTTAATTAGAATTATTATATTGTTTAATTTGCGAGTTTAATTTGACCTTTAATTTTGATACCATTTTATTAAAAAATATAAATCAACTATATATGTTTTCTAAAGACTCAGACTACGCTTTTAATATTTTATGCATGATTCAGTAATATGCTCATTCTCAACTAATTAAAAGAAAAAAAATAAAGTGAGATAAACAACTTTTGCAAGAAGGAATGATTAAATATCATTGTGTTTATTAAATTCTTAAAAAACATTACATGTCTCAATGATCTCCTAAGATGTGAGGGGGGATAATATTAGGCTTATAATAATAGCTAATCACATAGGGATGTCAATGGGTACGAATATTCGAAATTTTATCCGACTCCGAATTCGAATGGAATGGATTTATCCGATGTTAAACGGATATGGATTCGGATATGGATATAAAAAATAAAAATCCGACGAATTTGAATTTAAATATGAATTTTGATTCTACCCGACCTGAACCTGAATTAATTTTATATTATATAATATATGTGTATATAAGTATTTGATATTATATTTAAATTTATATTTTAAAATTTTAAATATAATATAATATATTTTGAAATATTGTAAGAGAAAAAAAAAATAATTATTTCGGATTTGGACTTTCGGGTTCGGATTCGGATTCGGATTTTAAATTTTTGGTCGGATTCGAATTTGGATATGAATTTTTAAAATTCGTTGAATTCGAGTTCGAATTCGAATTTGATAGTCGGTTCGGATTTTTAAAAATTCGTCCTGAATCGGACCGTTGACATCTCTAAATATCACACCCCTCACCCCCCCCTCCCCCTTAACAAAATTGATTTTTCTATTACGACGGAAAAACATTGAACTTGATCATTGTTATTCACGGATTAAAACCGAATAAGTTTTGCATAGTATATACAACTATGTTAATTTCGTCGTTCGTTCTGTGTCAATCTCTCAATCACATTTCTTACTCGTAAGCTTTCTGGGCCATCATCTTCGGCGTAAAGCAACGCGAGAGATAATACCATGCGCACATACCAAGGACGGCGCAAGCTCTGCTGTCGAGAAGCATCATTCCTAATGCCAAAGTTAGCATGGAAAGTCTGTTTGAAGGGTTACAATCTTTCATCACTTTCTTTCCGTCGGTCGATGCCTCTGTTGGTGAATAGTGATGGCTGGTTCGAGTCGGTGGTTTGGTCTGAACTGGATCAATCATCTGATATAGTGTTGCTGGTTCAGCCCGGATTTTGAACTCTGAGGAACATATTGGGCTCTCTATGAGTTCGATAGTAGGTTGAATCTGTAGTTGTAGTCTTGAATCTTGTTGTTTCAGTTGTTTATATTTACTTACCTTACGAAACTTGTCAAAGAAGCGCTTCCCGCTATCAGATCGTCCTTTCTTTCGTGCAGCATCACCAACGCGCATCTTGCCAAAGCATGTCGCGTCCTCCACCGTCTCCAACACAATCACTCTCTTATTTTTCCTCAGTTGCTGTAACCGCTGCCCGTACCGCTCCATGCCGCCTGTATGCTCTATGTCTAAGCCCCCAAAACACAATAAAACAGTGCAAAATCGTCCCCTCCTGCAATGAGTTTCTGGAACAGCTTCTTCTCTTGCAGTAACTTCCATAAAAAGGCACTGCTAGCTCATCTCAATCTCTTGATCAATAAAATCTGTCACTGTTGTATTGTATACAACAATTTAAAATCGGTTTCTACGTTTCTAGATGATGACAAAATTTTGTCTCGGCTCGTTTAGCATTGACCAGTACGTGGATTAGTTTAGACCCAGCTTAAAGAGAGCGACATACGTGTCTGTGGAAAATAATAAATATTTAACATCGAGAAACTTGTTTCTTATACAGGGCACATACGTGTAAATAGGATTCTTTTAAGTACATTTTCCTCACATTTTTATATATATATATATATATACACGGTAAGGACGTAATGTAACACTAGCATAAGACAAAGGAGAAATGGTAAGAGTTTTATTCCTTGTGAGAACCTTTTTGTTTTCTATTTGTAATTTAGATTTATTGAACATAAAATATAAAGATTGTTCTCATACAAAATTTCACATGATATTTAAGTAAGAGGTTGTAAGTTCGTATTTAAGTAAGAGGTTGTAAGTTCCAGTTCCACGTTATTTAATTTTTTTTCATTTCCGGACTCTAGTATTATTTAATTTTTTTTTATTTAATTAAATTAATATCTTAAATATAATTTAGACGTGACGGCTTAAGTTTTAAAGTACAACGTTACTTTTTTTTTTTTTTTTTTTTTTAATTAAACTTACATTTTGAGTCTAACTAGGGGTGTTATTTTTCAGGCCAAAACAGGACAGGAGCAAGCCCGGCTCGGATTTCGTGCCGGGCCGGATCTCTTAAGCATCCGACCCAGCACGGTCCTTTGGCCTGGAAGGCACGGGCCGTGTCGGGTCGGGCCGTGTTTCGGGTGGCCTTCTTAAATTTTTTTATTTTAATTTTTTTAAAAAATATATATATAATTTAAAAATATAAATAATAAATTATTTGTATTTAATTTTATATTTTGATAAAAAAAATTAAAATTTATAAGAAAAATTATAAAATAATAATTTTTTAAATTTTTAAAAAATTATTTATAACATTTTTATTAAAAAAAAAATTGGACCAATGGACTATAAAATTTTGATCTATTGAATCAAAACCACATCTCCCAAGGTGCCATAAATATCTTGGGAGGAGGGCTCAGGAGGAGAAGGGCCAAAAAAAGCACTTCTTTCCAAAAGGCTCCTGGGGAGAAGAGCAAAGAAGAGCCCTTCTCCCCAAGAGTTGACTCCAAGGCCTTGGGGTTCGCGCCGTGCTGGCCCGGCTGGCACGGCCCACATGGTTGTGTCGTGCCGGGCCACGGGCCTTGAAGTAATGGCCCAGGACTGTCCGAAAATTTGGATCGGACCGGCCCGGCACGAAGCTACAGTAACCGTGCCGGGCCGGGCGAACCACAGGCCGCCCGCCTGTTTTACACCCCTAAGTCGAACCCAAAGGTGACGGCTTAAACTTTTCAAGTACAACAATTATTTTATATAATTTTGTGAAATTATTAAAAAAATTTGAGAAATTTTTTAAATTTCTTTTATTGAAAAGTATTGGCTATTTATTTATTGATTAAAAATATATCAAACTTTCTGCTCCGTGTTGAATGGGATTACGGTCCACAATAAACTTAACAGTAAGAAACCCAATAATAAATTTAACATTTAGGTGGATTGAATTCGGTCGAAGTCCGTGGGCACTGTATTTATACAATTTCTGTTCCGTACCAATAAGTCCAGAAGACTAATAAGTTGAGTGGGAATGCGGTCCATAATAAATTTAACGGTAAGAAGTCCAATAATAAATTTAACATTCAGGTTGATTGAATCTGGTTGAAATCCGTGAATGCTGTATTTATACGCTTTTAAGTGAATTGGTTACGTATTTATAATAGCTTGAGATTTTGGAATTAATTATTAGCGTCTAGTGTAGATTGTAATATTATAATTAATTAATAATAGGAGTGAAAATAATTATTTAAAATTAATATTAAATGGATGGCTGTTTTTTTCTTTTTTTTTTTTTTTTTTTTTGATGAATTAGTTATGTTAAAATATTGAGATGTGCCTTTTTAGAAGAAAATATACTTTTTGAAAAAAGATTAACTTATTTGTAATTTGTTATCAACCCAACAGTGTATGAGTGGAGGCTAATATCACTTTAAAAAATATATTCCTATACACCTTAAAATCTTAATTTACTTAATCTCTATTTGTATTCCCCAACAAATACTACATACATCTAAAAATAAATGTAAATTATATATTCTAGCCATTCTATGAATGAGGTTTCTTACTAATTATTACATGAGAGTAATCAGTAAAAAATTTTGCATGTAGAATGATTTGGTATATTATTTACATTCTAAATTGATGTGCAAGAATAGTATTTTATTTTGATTAAAAGTTCAGTTTAGATATCTGTATAATTTTTCTGTAATCACAATATATATCAAAATTATATACGAAAAAAATATTATATTTTTTCACTGCATATAAATTTTTTGTTATCCAAATAACGTAACGCAATTCATAAAACACAATATGAAATGTGATATTATATACGAAAGAAATATTATATTTTCTCACTATATATAAATTCGTAATGCAATTCAAATAATTTACCAAACGATAAATTCGTATAAAAATACATAAAGACGATGAATTATTCACCATTTTTAAAAATACGATAAAAATTTCAGTATCTTTATGAGCTTATAAAAATTTTATAAAGACGAATGAATCATTCTACTTTTAATAAAAATAATAAATAATTCATAATTCTTGTTTCATTTCAACCTATTTTTATAAATAATTTTTGTATAGATTTATTTTTATAATAAAAATTGTCTTAGTGGTGGTATAAGATAGAACTAACTATTTCATATTTTAGAAATAAGTATAAAGTACGGAACTAGTGTAAAAAAGTATTTGAGATGGTTTCAGAATAAAAATTTTTGTATTTGGTATAAGAATGAGGAATAAGTGAAATAAAAAGTTTTAATTATGATAAATTATCTTTTTATTCTCAAACTTTATTATATAATAATGATGTGAGAGATGATGTCTCGGTATATGTGGAAAGATATTTAAGAAAAATATAAAAGAGCGATTGGGAAGGATAAGAACAGTAATTTTTATTTATTTTAGTTTTATCAAAATGTTGGTGTAAATACACAAAATAGAGGTTAGACTACAAAAAATATATGAAAAATATCAACGAGTCGATCAAGCCGAGGCACGGATATCTCGCTCTCTTTAAGGAGATTCAAGCCCTCTGCGGTAGGCAAAGCCTTCGAACCGATGCAGCAGAACACTGACTTGTCTCCTCCAGGATACAACCGCTCGATCCTCGTCGTGTGGCTTCACCAACTCTGCACAAGTAGATGAGCCTAAAGCTCCACCAAAAGAACACCTTTCTTTGATGTCTCTCTCTCAAGTAGTATATAATTTGTTTAGTTTTTTTTGATCTTTAGTTGGTATATCTTAAGAGAGTAGACAAGCTCTCTTTATATAGGCTTGTAAAGCCTATAGGTTACAAGTTACTTATTAAGTATGAAAGTTATAAGTTTAAACTTTTCTTTCAAAACCACAATATGTTAGGAGTTCAAAACAAAGTTTTGTTAACAATGAATGATGTAACCTCAATTAACTTAATGCATTGTGTAGGTTATAGGAATGAATGCATTACATATGCAAATGTTAATTCATTTAATATAAAATGTTACAACACAAAATAAACTATATCAACTAATTTCTGATACTCCGGTGTAACGATCTGACGATCCGCAGCCGATCGGGGAAGCTTTGAGCTGAGATCCGGGCTTGGCGGTGAGGAGGATGATCAATACCCGGACAATCCGGCGCAGATCTGGGATGAGATCTCTCTGAGATCTGTAGTCGGTGAGGATGATGGGGTTTGGTTCGATCAATGGATCGATCCAATGTGGAATTGTGGATCTGTGAGTGGGTTTGGTAGAGAATTGAAGAACTGGGAATTGGAATGATGGGGGAAAGAGAGAGAAAGAGAGAGGAGTTGGGAAAGAGTGTGTTGTTGATATATTTCTGTTCATCCCTCAAACTGTATTACAACTACCTACTTATAGTGTCCAGTGCAAGGACCGAATTGTAATTATATCACTATAAAGGGTATGTATGTAAGAACGACATTTTGTAAGTGGGCCTTAACGGGCCATATTCCGGCGTCCACTGGGCTATTGGGCTGGATATCCTCCCGCTACAGGACTCCTTCACCGGATTGCTGATGGGTCGGATCCTCTCCCCTTCGTCGCCCGCCCCGTGGGAAGACTCCAGAGCTTCTCTGCTGCTTCTGACGCCCGTCCCATCTCACCTACTCCTGTACCATTTCCAACCCTAACTCCTCTCCCCTCTTCCCCTTCTCACTATGGTTATCTCCTCCCTCCTTCACCACCGTAGCTCTCTTCTCCTCTCCTCCCAAAGACCGTTACATCCGGTTCTATACCGAATCCAAACTGACCCATAGTTTCGTAAATTGCAGGTGGAAAAGTCAGGTTTATTCAGAATTTGGGGTGGGGGGTGGGGAGTGGGGAGGGGAAATAGCGGCGGCGGCAGATACGGAGATGGAGAAGTGTCGGGCGGTGGTGAGGAAGGCGGAGGAGTTGGTGGCGTCGGCGATGGCGGGGCGCGACGCCTCCCACGACGCCGCCCACGCCTTCCGCGTCCGCGACCTCGCCCTCTCCCTCGCCCGAGAGGAAGAACAAGAAGATCAAAACAGCAGCAGCAGCAGCTTAGAGATAGAGATTGTATGTCACAAGTTCTCCTTTTACTCTCTAAATTTTTAGTAAATCATTTTGATTGCTTCTTCTGATCTCTATGCTCTTTTTATTTTATTCTTATTTTGTTTTATTTTTCGGTAATATTATAAATTGTAATTTTTTTTGTGCAACTCAATATTAAATTAAAAAATAATTATTTATTTATTGTCTTCAATTTCAATGAAATTTGAAATTCAGAACACGGTAGATGATTCGTTATACTGAAACGATGTATAAACTTAGCAACTTATCCTATAATTTTAACAGCCAAATAAAAATTCTAATAATTTTCATACAATCTTAACAACCTAACAAATATCCTCACAATTTTTTATTTTTTTATTTTTATTTTTATTTTTTTTTGTGCCAAAATGAAGGTTATTTGGCAAATTAAATTTTTTTATAGAATTATTGTTAAAAAAAGTCCTCCTGAATTTTTATTTATTTATGTTTTAGAAGTTTTAAAGATTTGTAAGCGCTTCCAATTTTTTGTTCCCTAATGCTATAAAAAAAAGGGATCCCAAATTTTCTGGGATTGAGGTTCTGTAATTTTATAGAATAAAAGAAAAAAGAAAAGGGTTAATTGCATACGGCCTGCCTCTGTAACCATATCGAATAGCAGACATATTTCTACAAAGTTCAACTTTTCATATTTATTCCTTCAAAAATTCAACGTTATTCATATATATATTCCTACCGTCTATCTCTGGTAGAAAAATCTAATTAACCATAGGTTAAATACTTAATCTTTTTACCCTTCCAGATATTTTTGAAAGGGCAAAATTGTCATTTCACATATAATCGGTTAAAAAATAAACAGTGAACTAACGATAATAAACTGGAGGAATATATATGAATAACGTTGGACTTTTGAAGGGATAAATATGAAAAGTTGAACTTTGTAGGGATATATCTGCTATTTGATATGTTTACAGGGAGCCGTATGTAATTAACCCAAAAGGAAATGTTGTTAGCCACCACATCAACAAACTATACCTTACTTGCAGTTATATTTAACAGAGTCTTTGACAATTAAGAAAGTCCAGAGCTGTTGTTAGAGTGAGATTTTAAAAAAAAAGAAAAAAGTAGAAAGTGATTTTAAGATCCTAAAACTGAAAAATCTTTCATCTTCTAATAGTACTTTATCAAACAACACTACGTGGTATTATAGCAAAATCGAACAAATCCTTATTCTACCAAGAAATTGTCCAATATGTTTCTGGAACTCTAATAAATCTCTGATTTTGTGTGTATCTACTAGGTAGAGTTGGCTGCTCTGCTCCATGACATTGGTAAATATTCTGGCTTGCTATGTTTAGATCTTGTTTGGCTTCAAAGTTATTATATATGTGATCTTATTTACTTTCTCTTGTTGGGATCTTTACAGGTGATTACAAGTATACCAAGTGAGTTACATTCTTCGAAATCTCAACTTATTCATGAATGATGTTTAATTGCCCTTTTTCTTTTCTATTTTGTTTGTCTTTTGATCAAACATAATTTAGCTTGCTACCGAGTATGTAATTAACTGCTTGTGCTTTTGCTATTGTTGTTTATCTAGCTTAGCATATTGTTCTTATTGCGAATTTTTATTAAACATTCTGTTTTTTCGTTCTTTCCGATTCATGTTTAATTTCTGATGTTTATACAGAAATGGTGTTGAGGATACAACTATCGTTGAGAAATTTCTTGAGGAGGAGGGTTTGGAGGAGGCCAAAAGGGATAAGATACTGACGATAATTAAAGGAATGGGTGAGGCTGATTAAGTTTTTTTTTTTTTTTTTTTCTGTCATATTTTGAGCTTCACTCATACCAATGTTTGAAAAATTAGATTCCAAATCATGTTCTCAATGTCTAATGTTGTTGAGGTAACTCGCAGGATTCAAGAATGAAGTTTCTCGAGTACTACTTGCTGATTCCTCCCTTGAATTTGGGATTGTGCAAGATGCTGACCGTCTCGATGCAATTGGTGCTATCGGTAAGAAAACTAAGTTGCTCTAGAAATTGAGTCAAAATCAAGTGTGATTTTGCTGGAGTGACACATTCATGAGAAGTTGGCTAGCCTTCTTTAGTAGCTTTTTCGTCATTAAACTGCAATTGAGCTTTCAAATCGTCAGTGCCTTCAAGTTTCCTATATCTTTGTTCGGCCAACTTTAAATATGGAGTAGTAAAGCTTCCAATGTTTTGAATGATTGGACAAGAATCATTTTGCGGCAATAACCTAGAACATGGTTTCGCTTTGTGCTTATGACTGCTATTTTATGTTTACTCTTATCTTCAAGACATTGATTCAGCATAAATAACTGATGTTGTTGCCACTCTTTGTACTTGTCGATCTTCAGGGATCGCACGGTGCTTCACCTATGGAGGCAGCAAGGGACATGTTCTGTATGACCCTGAAATATTACCACGGCAGGATTTATCGAAAGAAAAGTATATGGGTAAAGATGAGAAACAGACTACAATCAACCATTTCCATGAGAAACTCTTCAAGCTGAAGGATTTGATGAAGACAAATGTACAAACTGAAATTAAGATGATATTTCTGTAGTTCATATCTTTCAAGAATACTTAGAATTTTGCAGGATAACTGCTATATACGCCTGCCAAATAAAGCATTACTGAGACACCTGAGTTTCGTTGGAAAATCTTAGGCTGGTAAAAGGAGAGCAATCAAGAGGCACCAGTTCATGCAAGATTTCTTAACAGAATTCTATGAAGAATGGAGCGGCAGAGCTTAACTCTCAGGTAGTCTTCCCTTTATTCCTTAGTATACAAGCACACAAACTTCTTGTTCTCCGTATGCTTGTTGAGATTTCTATTTGTAAGACAAAGCTTAAATTGGAACTACTGCTGAAACTTTAATTACGTATGAGGTACATTTTCTCTCTACTATGTAAGACAAACTTAGCGGCCATTTCATTCTTCGTATATGATTATATCATATAGATGTCAGTGTCACTATTTTGTTATCTAATCGAGGATTCAAAACAATCTGGAACGTCTCAAGAAACCATGAAATTATCATAAAATACCATTTCATTTCTTTGCTTCTATGGCCACTGGATGATATACTGCTTATGATGTGCAGTCCTTAGATCCAGGAATGAGCCAGATTTTTTTGTTCTGCTGATAACTTCATTTGTTATGAAAACATAGCGAATTTCGACAGTAAGATGCTATCTGTCATTCATGCATATCATATGCGGAAGATATTTAGGTCGTGTGTATCATGATCTGGTTTCCTGATGAACCCATGTAGTATTTTAGCAACCCTGATCTGGTCACTTGGACAAAATCTAATAAGAATTTATGTTTTATGTTTCTCATCGGACAAAGTAAAGCTCGTGGCGGTGCAAATGGGGACGCGCCCGGAGAAGATCCGGATCCAGAAGTGGTACGCCATCTACAAGACCACATCACCCTCAAGGACTACAAGATCCACTACGGCACAGGCCTCGAGCTCTACTACAACTGATCCCCCCGACCGCCATGGCGAAGGTCGATCCCAGTTCCCTGCCCTGATGGATCTGTAGTATTTGCTTTTGTTTCGATAAAGATGCGTGATTTGTTGTGTTTCGAATCTTTCGATATAGATTTAGTGGATTTGTGATATGGATGCTGTGAATACTCTGTGGAATTAAAGAATCAGGTTGCGAATTTCGTGGATTTAATATGTTTTGGTAATTTGTCTGATGTTTAATTGATCATATAAGTTTTGGGAATTGCTTGTGAAGTAGGTTTTGATCACAAATTTTTTGTTAGTTTCCTTATAGATTTGCTTAATCCAATGCAAAGTGCTTTGTCAGATCTGTACTTGGTTTTATCTCTGTAAGATGCATGATCTGGTGTTTGCAGCCGTAGATTGTAAGATGCATGATCTGGTGTTTGCAGCCATAGATTGAGTGGATTGTGATGTGGATGTTAATGGTTTGGACTCTAGAATTAAAGAACTATACTTTGTAGGGAGTGTATGTTTTCAACATGTTTTTTTTTTTTTTTTTTTTTTTTTTTTTTTTGTTGAGAGAGAAAGATAGTATGCTATCAGCTTAGTTGAAAATGTGAAGTAACTAGATTTCGAATTCGGATCGTGGGTATCAATCAGTAAGCTTTTTGCCACTTGCATTAGACGGTCGATAAGTAAATCATATTGGTTCTTAGAGAAAAAAAAATTTTAAAAATGCAAGAGGATAATTTGGTCAAAAAAAACTGAGAGATATTTTAATAATAATAATAATAATAAAAGTTGATATGAAAAAGCAGTGTACCATCAAAATTGAAAAAAAAATCACCTAAAGTAGGTTATATAGCTTGCCATATTGTCATATTGAAATGAAATTTTTTAGGTGGGGTATTCATGAAATTTTTTTAGATGGAAACAAAATTTTTTTAGGTGGGATATTGGAGAAAATTTCTTTAGGTTTAGAGAGGGAGATGAAAATTTCTTTTGTTTTAATAGATAATTTTTTATTTTATTTAGTAAATATTTTTATATTATTTTATTTTTTTATATTTTCAAATTATTTCAAATTAAAATTAATTTGAAACAAATCAAATTTTTTAAAAAAATTAATTAAAAAATAAATACGTGCTACTAACAACTATTTAAATTAATATATATTATATATAAAAAGGGATAAAAATCGACAGACGAAATTTTAAATAGAATTAAAGAATTAAATCTTCATTAATGAATCATATTTTGATTATATAGCGTATGATTTCAATAATTATTATAATATTTGATTATTAAATATATTTTATTTTTTAATAAAAATTTATATTCTAAATTTCTGTTTGGTTGGAATATAAAGAAAAAATAACCTTCTTTATCCTCCGATTCTTGCCAAATAACAGAAAAAAAAAATTTAGGGATAAAATTTTAAAATATTTTTTGCTTAACAGATTATCTAAGGAATAATGAATGATTTTTTTTTTTTTTATTTTAGCTTATCTTATACTATATTTACTAAAATATACTATTTACTAATTTTGTTTACTAAAATATACTATAAAATATAAAAAATTATTTTATATTTTATTTACTAATTATTATTTATTAAAATAAAATATACTATAAAATATAAAAAATTATTTTATTTAGATAAGATATAATATATTATTTATAATTAAATTGTCATTTAATTAATTTATAATAATTAAAATTAATTTTTATATATATATATATATAAGGTAAGAACAAAGTTGGTATTATATATATATAAGATAAGAACAAAGTTGGTATTTTGATAAACAAATTTATTATTTTTTTTACTATTCTCTATTATCTCATAATTTTAACTAAATATAATTTTTTTTTATTGCAAAAAATATCAATCAAACTTAATTTAATTTTTATAGTTTAATATTCTAAAATAACAAACTATATTAGGTATAAAAAAATTTATAACTATTAAATGTATATCCGAACGAAACGAGTCTAAATTTTTAAGATAAGTATGGTTGATGAATTTTTTATTTATTTATTTTATATTTATTAAAATAAAAATTTATATTTTCTATATATATATATATATCTATATATATAACTCTAACCCTAGCCCTATTTCCCTCGTCGTCCTCTCTCCTCCGATCTCCCCTTCCCCCAATTCCCTCCGATCCTTCTCTCGCAGGAAAACCCTAAACCCTAAATCGCCCTCGCTTCCTCAAGCTCTCGTCGTCGTCCTCGCTCCTCCTCTTTCCCAAATCCAACCTCTCCGATCCCCTCAAATCCTCGATGTGGTGGCGCCGCCTCTCCCGCCCCGTCTCCTCCGCTGCGGCGGCCGTGGTGGCCTCGCAGAGGCGCCACTACGGGGTGCTCATCCCCATGGTGATCGAGCACACCTCCCGTGGCGAGCGCGCCTACGACATCTTCTCCAGGCTCCTCAAGGAGCGGATTGTGTGCATCAATGGCCCCATCTCCGACGATACCGCGGCCGTGGTGGTGGCGCAGCTCCTCTTCCTCGAGTCGGAGAATCCTAACAAGCCCATGCACCTCTACATCAACTCTCCCGGGGGCGCCGTCACCGCGGGGCTCGCCATCTACGACACGATCCAGTACATCCGCCCCCCCGTGACCACGCTCTGCGTCGGTCAGGCCGCGTCCATGGGCTCGTTCCTGCTCGCCGCGGGCGCCCCCGGCGAGCGCCGCGCCCTCCCCAACGCCCGTATCATGGTCCACCAGCCCTCCGGCGGCATCTTGGGCACGGCCTCCGACGTCGCCATCCACGCCAAGGAGATCCTCCACGTCCGCGCCCGCCTCAACGCCATCTACGCCAAGCATACGCGCCAGCCCATCGAGCGGATCAAGGCCATGCGCCGCGACAAGTTCATGTCGCCTGAGGAGGCCAAGGAATTCGGCCTCATCGACGAGGTCATCGAGCACCGCCCCATCTCCCTCGTTACCGACGCCGTCGGCGGTGGCGACGGTGTTGAAGTTCCTCCTGGTCCCGGCGGGAGTGGCGGTGAGGAGGTCCCTTGAACATCCTCTTTATTTAGAGAGCATAGTATAATTCTAGTTAATTTTGGTTCGATCTTAGAAATTCTGATCATTTTTTTTTTTTAATTCTAGATGATTTTGATGAACTAAATTATAGCTATTCATCGAAAGCCATCAACTTATTTAGTTGAAGTTTGTTACATTTGCTCTATTGAAATTAGGGGTCGCATAATGGAATAAAATATTTATTTTCTTTAGCAAATTTTTTTTTTAATTATTTATTATGTTTTTTTATCAAATTTTTTAAAGATTATTGAGAGAATTACTTAGTAATTTTTAAAACAGAAAATTTTGGCACGATACGGCACGGTGGATACTTAAATTCTTTGATTGAAATAAGTTTATAGCTACTAAAAAGTCTTCTGCATGCTATTGGTCCAAGTTCTAAATTTTTAAAGGGGAAAAGTTTAGTTTTTTACAGATTGATATAATGTTTAATGAGTCTCCTCTCGGGCAGCATTTGGTTTGACGTACTGACGATGAATTTCATGTTTTATCTTCTTTACGACTACCGTTGTTTCCAATAATGAGAATAGCATGAACACAAATACAATTTAGATGTATGAAATGATTGAAACTTATGAATATTTTTTGGAATTAGTAGGTCGAAGACTAATCATGTGAATATGTGAGGCTTTAAGCACAAAACATCTTTCTTGATGTATGACAAACAGATTAGATGGGCATATTGTTTATTTGATTATCCCTTACTTGAATTGTCGCAAGTTATATGCCCCTCTTTAACTCCAGTCTCGTTGTTGTAGTGCAGAAGTTTAGGAATCTATATCACAAAGATAAGAAACCATTTTATAACGAAATTGGAAGAAAAAAGAAATATCCACCGTCTTAGCTTTCTTGTCGTTGTTATAAGATGAGTGGGCAGATATTGGGTTTCCAGGCCCTAATTAGTAGCCGACTTTTGCTAATATTATCTTCCCATACAAGTTGTAACTTTGTAACATCCAAACCCTTGTTTAAAGTTCCCAAAGCAGAAGATGTGAAATTCATTGAAATCTGATCTTATCATTCTGAGTAACTAACTAGGTGGGCTAGTCTTCTGGTTTTCAACAGTCTCTGGTTGGATATGCCGATTACAGCTAAAGAATTTTGTTTTAGTTTGATTTCCAATATAATAGTGAAGAGAAAGAGAACCTTCTGTTTCCGTCATTCGTTCTGATTTGATTCTCTCTAGAACTTTTGAGTCATTTCATCTATGTATTGTACATGAAAATGGTCATCTCCTTATGCTATTAATGATTAGTATCAAAAGTTATTTCTCTTATACCATCCTGGAAGGAGTATAACATCGTTGAGAACCTACTTGAGTCGGTACACTATCAATATGCTTATTCTATGGAAGCATGCTTTTTGGAAGATAGATTGTCTGATCTAAAGCTTGGAATAACCCTCATTTTCCTCTGATGAAGAAAGCGGTTAGAAGAGACATGGAAAATTAGCAATTAACTGATACACAATGCATCATTCTAGCATCTGCTCCTTGGATGTGTTTGTTCACTTGCACTGCTTTAGGCGGCAGGAAAAGTGTATCCAGAGCATATTTCTGACAGGAGGTTTGGTAAAGTGTATCCTGACTAGGAAATAGGATACAAGGGTTAGTTAGCACAATTGATTTTTGTTGTTGTTTAATCAAACACTAAAAGTAACTGCACCGCATTTCCGAGTCATAATTAGGCTTTATATGTCCTAGTCTCTCTTGACTTATCATAATCAGGCTCTGTAGGTCTTAGTCTCTCTTGATTTTGGTGGCTGTTTGGGCATGAAGAGATTGCTTTTGTAGTTTTCTGCTGTGTTTTGTTACCGTCAAGTGAAAAACCGACGGAGATGAGCCGGTTCTTGGTTGTAGCGGCTTTTCTTTCTTTCATTGTTCTCCTTCTCTTTTCGTTTTTGTTTTTCTTTCATATTTGTGTGCGTGGAGCAAAGCATATGCGACTATAGAACAAGAACAATGTCGCAGTTTGTAGCCATTCTAGCCCCTATCTCTCAAGCAGTAGCAGTAGTAGCATTAAAACTTAATGGAAGGGAAAACTAATTTGCATATAATCATGCTGTATTTTTCTCTTTCTTTTTCTTTTTGTCCTGCTATGTTTTTCATTGCCCATAAGGTTTGCAGGGTTTATGTTTAGAATTACGAAAATACCATCTTGATTATCCTTCTCTTCTACAAGCACTCAATTAATTCGATCTGGCAATGTTCTTGATTATTAGCTCCATATCCTTCTCTTCTACAAGCACTCAATTAATTCGATCTGGCAATGTTCTTGATTATTAATACATAAGCAAGCAAGGAGTATACAAGAAGGTAACAATTCTCTGCAAAATACCATCCATTTAGCAACAAAAATTTGGACGAATAACACAATCAAACCAACAAAAATGTCAACCAAGTTTTTATCAGGGACAAGGAAGTTCAATGAATTCAGTTTCATTTTACTATATTTACTTATACAAAGAGTGATACAACATTCAATCTCCTTTCCTCCAAAAAAAATATCTCGAAACTCATTAGTTGATTTTGTACAAACAAATCCCTCCAAACAATAGCCAAGGCAGGAAACCAAAAAAAAAAAGAAAAAAAGAAAAAAAAAAAAGGGGGTATAAATGAATGATGACCACAAGAAAGAGTAGAGTCGACACCAGCTTTTCTCTGGGGATCTCTGAAAGATGGAGTTCCTTATCTCGCCGACAAGTTTTATACACTCAAATTTCTGTAGACCTTTTCTGCTTGTAGATAATATATACCGTATAAACCCTGCTTGCTTAAATATTTATGCGGTGTTTGGTTCCACGTAAAGAGCCTCAAAACAATTTTCCGACCGAAAAGAAATTTTCCTTGTGAAACAATTATATATATCTTAAGAAAAACATTCACTACCATTTTCCGTATTTTTCAGGCAAAAGCACTTTCCTCGGGAAACCGTCTGCAACAGTTTTATGTGGAACCAAACACTGGTTTAACTTAAATGGTAAAGGAAAAATGAAATCGTAATGTAAGGTATCAACTGAAAAAGAGAAGAGAGAAGATGAGAAGGATCAGCCTAATCCAAAGCAGCTTTATTTCGCCTACCAGGAGCAGGCTTTGTAGGAGGCTTCGGAAGGCCATCAAACATGGGCCACGCAAATGCATCAGGTTTCAAACTCCACTTGCTCGAAGACCATATAGAGGAGCTACTATCTGATTCTTGCAGATTAGACGTGCTCGATGATTTCCGAACAGTTAGCAACCCATCAACTAGTGAAGGGTCCGCCATAGAAACGAGATTCTGTTGGCTCATGTCCATGTCAGGACGGCTTCCCGAATTCAGCCTCGAAGCTAGCCCTTTTCCTGTCTTTCGAGGAAACCGTAATGGATCAGAATCACCCTTTTGACGCCGCCTTATTGATTTTTCATTATCACTCTCTGCAGCTTCATCAATTCTTCTTTCTTCAATGAACTCAGGATTTTCAAAATATAACTCATTAACCATACTTCTAGTCTTTCTATGCCGATTCGGGAGTGGTTCAGTATTCGGAGAGTGTTGAGGCAATAATTGTTCATCTTTCATATAAAGAGACTTACCAGTTTTATACACTGCCATTTCGGCGCCACCAAATAGTGGGCCCCTCTTAGGAGGTGTGAGGCCATAATATCCCCGCAATCGACTCATGGCTGGGGAGATTTTACATGGTGATGGTTTCAGCTTCAGTGTTTCAAGGGAGTATAGAATATCACGACGAGGCCGACGTGGAGGAGTCAGTTCTCTGCAATGATTCCAATTGTTATGAGAGGAACAAAGGTACCAACTCAAAGAGCAAATCATGTTACACCATTAGTTAATTCAAACATGAGATGACCTCTACCATTCACATTTTCAATGAAGTTTGTAATCATCTTATAACAACATTGAAAAGCTCCAACATACTACAGGCAAGAAAAACAAATTGCAATATGAAGATAACTTATAAACATTTACTGTTGTTCATGATTCTATTACTTTGCTAAACCTTACAAAGGTCAAAATGAAAATTGGTCTTAGACAACTCAAATCAATCCAATTCGAAAAGCTTTGATCATACTACAACTATAAAGCTGCTGAATGATCACTGCGAACTAAGTAAACACAAATAAAAGCAGAAAAATAACCTTATAGATGGATGCCCATTAGTACTTAGTACTTACTAATTATACTTTTCAGCCAGAATTGGATGAAATTTATAGTATTTTTTCTTTTCTCCTTTTCTCTGATAAAAGAAAATCTCTAGCTACTTGAAGCCAAGGATTTAAGTGCCGTGGCACGGGGTCGTACCGAAAATTTGTCGGCACGGTACGGCACGGTGCGTGCCGAGCCGTGCCGATGAGTGCCGGTCACAAAAAATACATGCGTGCCGACACATAATGGCATGAAATATTTAATTTTTTTAGCAACAAAATTTTTTAATTGCTTATTATGTATCTTTATCAAATATTTTGAACTTTATTAAGAAAATTATTTAGTAATTTTAAGAAAAAAGGATTTTGAACTGTGTCATCGGCACGGGAGCTGTATCGTGCCGGTATCTTGTTGGCACGGTACGGCACGGTAGATACGGCCCGTGCCGATGGATACTTAAAACCTTGTTTGAAGCCCAAAAGACAGTACAAAAGCTCAAAAACTATAGGTTATTAAACAGGAGATAAAAAGGCATATATATATATATATATATATATATATAGTGTAGAGATCAAATATGGTCTGATAAATCGAGCATAAGGTGCGCATTGGTTCTGACAAATCATCAACATACCCCTAAAAATATTACTGGATTGTTGGAGAATGCCTGCAATTCACAACTAAAAATTCGAAACTATGAGACTTATAATTATCATAGGAGGTAGCACAATAACATATAGCTTAGTTAGCCTTCAAAAACAAATATTCCTAACAATGTATTTTCTGAGCATTGATTATGTTCGTTTATCACAATACTGTATGATGAAAAACTTGACGGTCGATATCAAAGCATTTTGTAAGCCTTTGGATAAATATGCTCTCTCCAGAAATATTGAGAATTACTTGAACTTAAACTTAGTCATTGTCCCAATTCCAACAGTTCAGCACAAAAGACAACATTAGAGCCCATCAAGAATATGAAAAGAAACATAATATTAAAAGATTATTCAAATATAAATAATTGAAAAGGCTGTGATCAAACATAAAACAAACAAAAGAAAGTTACCGCACCTGTCATTTGCCGAGTCCTCTGACACAA
This sequence comes from Tillandsia fasciculata, assembly GCA_029168755.2. Lineage (NCBI taxonomy): Eukaryota > Viridiplantae > Streptophyta > Magnoliopsida > Poales > Bromeliaceae > Tillandsia > Tillandsia fasciculata. Next base: position 28,517,035 of record CM054934.1, on the reverse strand, counting down.
AAGGAGATGGAGGATGCTTTCCAGGAAGCGGAATCTTCAATGATTTGCGAGCAAACATCTGAAGATCGGTCATCAAGCCGTTCAACCGTCTAATATCTGCTACCTAATCCAACAAAAGCGCACTACTTAGCTTATGAAGTGCACTCCAAACACTAAAGAAGAAAAGAAGGGAAAAAAGGGAAATCGAGCTAAAATGTTCAAACTATAAGTTCGTCCGTATAATGTAAAATTTGATTAGCATCAATTGGGCAATAACTAAAGAATAATCACTTATTTTCCAACAAATCCCCATTCATATGTTCTCACAGGTTTTGTCTATGCTGCTACCACTTACAATGATGCAGACACTAAATACACAAAAAGTTCTTCTTTAAAAACAAAAAAAACCCATATTTGATATGCACTATTCATTTCTAACATTCGACTACACATTTTATCAAACACATAACAGGCATGCATTAGAGTCTAACACAACGTATGATTCAATGAGCAAAACCATACAAAAATAATTCTATTCCCAGTTACCTCCACACCGTACTTTATGGCGACCCCGGAAAGCGTATCCATCTTCGACACTCGGTGCTCGATGTAGCCACCACACGACCATGGCGACGACGACGACGACGACGACGATGGCGGCGGCGACGGCGACGGAGGAGAAGAGGGGAGAGACGAATGAAACGAGACCGGGATCGTCGCAATGCTTTCGACCTCTCCCCTTCGATCGACGAACCTATCGAACAAACCATTCGATTGTGGCTCGTAACTCCCCTTTCGCCCACCTTTCTCCATCTGCATCATCAAACGCTTCGATTCCCCTCCTCTCCGCTCACATCCGCACCCAATGCTTCGTCCCACGGATCAATCGATAGCCATGGACGAGGATCTCGCAAGAACACTGCATGAAAGCCGAATTTTCCCGAAATTTCTCGAAAAATTCGCGGGATTTCACCAGGGAGAAGCTGGATCGGTGGATCTCGGTTAACTTTTTGCGAATCAAAGGATGCGACGCGCGAAATGCGAATCCAATCCCCTAAAAATTTCCCCGATGCTGGGGATTTGATGATCGAAAGAGATTGGGGGAGAAGAGAACGAAAACGCGACGAGGATACGGACCGTTGGATTAATCTCGAACAAGGCGATTCCCTGGACCAACCCACCGCGCGTGATTTGATCGTGTCGTTAGAATAAATGAACAGTTGAAATTTTTATTGAATGCACCCGGTGCACCCGTATATCACATACACCGAAGCACAAAATTCGATAATTTTAAAATAATCTAATCTAATCTAATAAGGCACTTTATTTGATGCTTTAGAAGGTCCAATATAATTTTTAAAAGCTTTGATTTTTTTTTTTCGTTTGAATCACTTGGCCCCGTTTGGTAACGGGAATAAAGGGGATAACCCCTTTATTTTCGTTATTATATCCAAACAAAATTTTGTGAGATTGAATTACTAACTCACCCCTTAACGGGTTATCCTGGGATAACCCGTTAAGGGGTGAGTTGGTAATTTCAATCCCACAAAATTGATAACCTTAGCGGTGGGTTTAGCTATTTCCATCCCAGGCGGGAATAACAGAATAGCGGAATAGCGAAATAAATATTTAATAATTAATATTTAATATTAATATTAAATATATTTAATATTAATACTAAATATTAATATTTATCTAAATATTAATATTTAATATTTAGATAAATATTAAATATTAATATTTAATATTTAATATTAAATATTAATATTACAATTTAATATTTAATTATAAATATTATTTGAATTTTTTAATATTTATCTAAATTAAATATAAGGTTGATTAATACCATAAATTTATTTAATTTTAAATTATATCATAAAGGGTAAAATAGTAAATAAAAATATTTATCCTCTTAATTCTTGTTATTCCTTTATACCCAACCAAACATAATTTGTTTTTATTTCTCTTATTCTTTTTATTCCTATATAATTTACCAAATACAAATTTTTTTAAACCCGATATAACTCTTAAATCCAACCAAACAGAAATTTACACTAATTCCTGCTAATACTATAACTTATACTTATTCCCGGTATAACTAAATTTTTCTTATTCCCGAACCAAACGTAGCCTTGAGAACTATCATTATCGTCACTTTATTTTGCATTTCACTACTAAATTTGTAGGTTCATGACTTTTTTTTCTTTTCTTTTTTTTCTTTATGAAAACAAATTTAAATATATAAAATTCACAGAAATACTACTAAAAAGTTTAATTTTTATATTTATTATTTCAAAAATTATTATTTATTTTTTAACAGATTATAAATAAAATGTCAGTTTTGTATGCCATTTTAAAAGTACCAATTATAATGATTGACTATAATATTTAAAATAGTAAAAAAATAAATTTATCTTACTCACTAATTTTGGTTAAATATTTAATTAATAATTAATTATATGTTCTAACGAATATTGACGTAGGACACATATAAATAATTTAAATTTTTTGAAAAAATAAATATAAAAAATCAAATTTTGTAATAATATATTTGCTAGTCGAGAGCTGTATGAAATTAATTCTTAATTTAACTATTAAGTCTTCAAAAAAAAAAAAAAAATTTTAGCATCCAATTTTTAAAATTATTTGATTTAAATAATTTGATGACTCTCTAACTATAAAATTTAAAATAATTATTCATTTTAATAAATTTAAAGTTACATAAATGGCATAAAATATACTAATTAAGTCAGTAAAGATAAATATTATATTTTTTAGGTTAAAAATTTACTAACCGGCTCAAATCAAATAAATTAAAAAATTAGACACTAATTTAAAATTTAGTTAGTTAAATAAAAATCGGTAATATTTTAGATTTGTTTTATACATTTTTACATATTTCTTACTATCTCACTCACCACAATAACATTGATTTGAAATAAAATCCTAAAATTAATGCAAAATGTAGATCTAATTATAATATAATTTATATAATTTTTGTTTCACCCATTTATAGTATTTTTAAAATGCCAGGAAATTTTGGAGGTTGCAGGATCTGTTAATGGAGTATTTATGATTCATGGTATTCTTATATTACAATATTCCTAATTTTACTAATATTTTTTATAATTTTTATAACCTAGCGTCAACTCACCCGAATCCGAGAACGAGAACGTTAGATTAGATTAGAACGGATTTAGTTGTAGTGCCTTGTCGGATTCAGTAGTTTAGACCCAATTCGCCCTAGATCCGTAAATCCCTAGCACAGGGTTGACCCATCGAATCCGAACCCGGAGCGAACCACCGCAAACGTTGACACTTCACCAAAAGGGGGAGAGCGCCACCGCCACCGCCACAGCCACAGCCACAGCCACGCTCGTCCCCGCGGCGATAGAGGGTGGGGGGAACGACGATGGGCTCGCTAAACCTAACCCTAGCCGCGATCTCGTTGTCGCTTCTCCTCCTCCTCGCATCCTCCGTCGCCTCCGCCTCCGCCGTGAGGGTGGCGCCGCCGCCGGAGTCGAGGGCGGAGTGGGAAACGCTCTCGAAGAGGAACTTCTCCCAGATCCGTCTCCATCCCAACGTCCTCCTCATGGTCACCGTCCCCTGTAAGTAGTTCCCATTTCCTTAGTTGATCTGTGTAAAATTAAGTTTTAGGGAGGGTTCGACAAAGTTTTTGTTCGGAGGTGTGAGAAAGGTCGGATCTTGTTTCGTTTTGATTGATATGACTGGTTACGAGAATTGTGCCTGGATGCCACCGAAGCTGGATTTGGATTCGGTTCATGATGCAGGAAAGAGATCTTTGTAGGATTTTTTTGTACATTTATTATTGTTCTTGAAATTAGGGTTTTTCTGGGTTGGTGTAGGAGAGAAGGATGGTGTCAATCTCTTTGGTGCATTACCTCGGCTGCGATAGTGCCTTATGCTAAGCTGATTTGGAAGGATCAAGCAATATCTCAGCGGAAGTCATGATCTTTATGTGTAATTTGTTGAGGATTTAGTTGTGTTTCATAGTTACAGAAGAGCTTCATAAAAAAAAAAAAAAAAAAAAAAAGAATGAAATTAAGAGCATTGCAGATAAATGTTCTAATCCAAGATAAACTTGTCCAGTTAAATAATTCCGAAGAAAACCAATAGATGTTGCAAACACTTCACTTCAATTTTTAGTCTACAACCACTGAATAGTTCGTTTGTCTTATTTGTGAAGTAAGAACAAAGAGTTAATAGGTAATGCAACTTTTATGGGCAATTTAAATTTGGAAAAGAGCATGAATTTTTATAATGGAGGATGGTCTGCATTGGGTGTAGAAATACTTCCGAACTGGTGATTTTTTTATCTGCTGGATCCTCTTCTTTACCTTGCATGGCTAGGTTATTATAGTTGGTCTAATCTCTCGGTAATTGTCTTAATGTATTTGAGTGTCATTTAGTTTCCCATTTTCCGAGCCTTAGAGCAGTTACTTATCTACAGGGTCTGGAGAGTCACGTTCCCTAATGAACGAAATAAAGCACCTAGTCACTATTAATGGGCTGGAGTTTGGTCTTCTAAAGTTGATGGTTGTTTATAGAAATTCTGAGAAGATTTTAGCAGATGTTCTTGGTGCTGCTGAGGGAATAAAGTTGTTTTACTATCATCATTCTACTTCATACAAGTATGGCGGGAGGCTCCGTGCACAAAATATATTATCTTCTGTGTATCATATTATGTCACTTAAACTTGATGAAATCCCTTTGAAGCCCCTGCGTACTCCGGAAGAGCTCGAGAATTTTCTCCAGTCAACCGATAAATCTGTACTTCTGCTGGACTTCTGTGGGTGGACTGCCAAATTGATGCAGAAAAGCAAAGATGGAGCATATGAGAATGCCTCAGCATCAGCATCAAAAAATAAGTCGTTGAATGGTTTGTCATCTCCTGTTATTGTAATCTTTTCTGACAACCCTTTTGCTTTCTTATTTAAAAGTTAGCAGATACCCGAATGGAGTCTATTTGAGAGTTGCCAATTAATCCAGATTTTGTTTTATTAAATCTCAATCAAGAAACCTGGTATTGTAAAACTTTCTTTAATCATTTGGTGGATAAGCCTTCCTTGCCAGGTTCTTTAGTGTCAACATCGCAGACAGGTTACTTTTCAGGCGCTTTTTGTACGTGTGAAATAACACCTACATTCAAGGCTTTGCCATCTAACATATGCTTACTTGATGTTGAACTGTTAAAGGATTGAAATATTTTGCCCCCTTTGGTTATCTATTATCCTTGTCTACTGTCTAGGTTCCTTCTTTTGTATTCTTGATGCATAAGAAGGATCACTGCCATGAAATTGTTTTGTATCATGCATTTCGCTATGATTCTGTCTAGTGAATGTAGGAACATATTTATATTGAAAATTCAGATTCATAAATTACAGCCTCTTAATTGTTCGAAACTTGCGCCACTCCTAGATCTTTGTTTGTCTATGACATGCATTTAACAAATGATATATTTTAAACATGGCTCTTGAATTAGAATCTTTATATGCTCATATTCTGCAGCTTACACCACTGTAGAAGTCAACATGGAATCAGATGGGAAACCAGAACTTCTCAGCATTGAAGAGAAGGTTTCTTGTACTTTCTAATGAACTACTCTTGGTTCTTTTTTTGATCAGAAGTTAGTAAAAATCCATCAGGTTGCAAGAATCCTGGTTATGAATTTATTTGGGATCAAAAACAGGTTGTGGATAATGAAGAACTAAATTTTGGGGTTGAAGCTCAGGTAATTGGTTCTCCTTGGGAGGGTGGATTTGCTTTGGCAAACCAAAGTGTCTCACAGCAAAGTGAGAATAGAGAGGCCGATACTGGAATGACATGTATGATGGAAGAGTTTCAGCTGTTTGCGTCTTTCTATACAAAGTTTGTAGCTCTTGCAAGAGAATATTTTCTGCCCCCTGAGAGGCAGAGATATGGTTTGGTGTCCGAAAGATCATTGTTACCTTTCTTGGGCATCGACAACCCAGAGACATGGCTACTTATGGTACATTTTTCAGGATGCCCCAACTGTTCAATGATAGTTAGAGAAGGAGACAGGATTAGAGCCGTCTTGCAAAGTCATCATCCTCTCGTCAAGGAGGTAGCTTTTTCAGTTTCTTAATTAGCTTTTTACCTACAAATTAAATTGTATTCTAACTAATATTAGTTCTTAATTCTTAAACTGTTTTTTTTCTTTCTGTAGCTTGAGGTTGATGGGCACAACGTTGATCCTACTTTTCCGGCAAACAGGCCTTCAATAGTTCTGTTTGTTGATAGATCATCAAAATCATCTATAGTAAGAGGAGAAAGCAACTTATCTCTTCAGGTTCTCAGAAAGTTTGCATGGCAAAATCAGCTATCTTACCAGATGTTTGAAGAACTACATAACAATAGCTCTGAGATTCCTCTTCGAGCTCCTCGTGGAAGCAGTAGTAAAAGTAAGGCCAGATTGGATTCTCTGCTCCATGAGATGATGAAAATCTCGGATGATATGGCTGTAATGGTTGTTGATAATGGTGAAAGTATTTCAGTGAAAAACAATGATAATGATCACCAAGGCAATACTTTGTTTGATATTGTGGCACAATTGCTTCAGCAAACAAAATCTGCACATACAGAAAAGCAAACCAGAATTAGTTTGCTAGCAAAGGAAGTTGGCTTTCAGCTGTTATCTGAAGACTTTGAAGTTCGGGTGGTGGATTCCTTACCAACTCGTGAGGGAAATGGCGAGTCAGAGGTCGTGATCGAGGGTGCAATTACCAGTTCAAAAGATCAAACTCCTGAAATTCTTGGCTTGAATTTTGATAACAATACAAGTCCAGAAGATGGTGATAAAAAGGACACCATTGATAAAGCTCAAGATACGGACACTGATTTAATTTCTAATATTCTTGATGAAACTTCCGCTAGCTATATTGGTATGAAAGATAGTGATCTTGTCGACGCAACTGACAAAACTGGAGTGATAGAGGATAAAAAATCTGATGTTAAAGATCTGGAAAATAATCCTCATCAAATTCATGAAGTTCTCTGTGATGATGACAAACTTGCAGATACAGTAGGTAATGAGGTAATGGAAATTGAGATAAGTGATTTCGAGAGCACAGAAGCTAATGATTTTCATCTTGGGGAAGAACCACATATTTTTGAGGAAGACATTAAAGAGGATCATGTTGACAGTGCAGAGGGCAACCTAGATACACCCAAGGAAGCTGCAGTAAGTTCGATCTCTACTTCCCCTAGTTTTTCTGGAGAGGGCTTAGATGAATTTAGATCTACACTAGTGAGAAATTTGGATGGGTTGAATAATGAATTTGGACCTTTTCTAGGTTCTTTTTTTGTGATTGATGCTGGGTATCGGCTGCTGAGATCTTTAACTGCTGGATCTAGGATTCCTTCTCTGGTAATACTTGATCCAATCCTGCAAGAACATTATGTTTTTCCTGAGGAAACAGAAATTAGCTACTCTTCGTTAGTTAATTTTGTAGACAAATTTCTGAACCGAAGTCTCACTCCGTTTCAGCGTTCTGCTTCATCTATTACAACTTCGAAGGAATTCCCAAAGCCACCATTTGTAAATCTGGATTTCCATGAGGCCTATGCTGTACCTCGAGTGACGGCAAACACATTTTGTGAACTAGTTATTGGAACTAAAGCCTGCAAATTTGAAAAAGGAGTATCTTCAGACTTAGAAAATTCAACACCCGCTTGGACGAATGATATTTTGGTGCTTTTCAGCAATTCTTGGTGCGGGTTTTGCCAGCGCATGGAGCTTGTTGTGCGTGAAGTATACCGGGCTTTTAAGAACTATATGACCGTGTCTGCCATTCAAGCGAAGAACATGGATCCTTCGCATATTGAAGGTAGTAATATTTTAAATTTTTGAGGTATATGATCGCTCTAAAGGCACATGGGAGTCTTTTAGTGACCTGGGCTTAATTTTTTGTCTTGCAGTTCATAGTGGAGAATCTTTCCTAAGTAGTCCACCAATTATATACTTGATGGATTGCACACTGAATGACTGTTCTTTATTCTTAGGGCCTATGGGCAAGGTAACAGTTTTAATCAGTATATAAAAATGTTAGCATGATACCATCATCTAGTTCATCTTTCCTTCGGATCATGATCCTTCTAACTTTCAATTCTCAAATGGTGAAACTGGCTCCATTGGCCATTCTATATCACTGAACATTTGCTTTTTTTAATCGTGTATTTTTTTAACTTGAAACATGCAGGAACTTTACCCAACATTAGTGCTTTATCCAGCGGAGAATAAAACTGCTATTTTTTACGAAGGTGACATGTCAGTCATCAACATTATGGAATTCTTGGAATCTCATGGAAGCAATTCTCACTATCTAACAAAGCATAAAGGTAGATATCGTATTACTCTTTCAGTCTTTCAGTTTCCCCTTTGTAAGACATAACCAGAAGCTGATGTCTCTTTGCGCTAACGATGCTGTCAATTGTCTCTGTAAACATTACCATAATGGAATAAAAAATGTATATTTTCTGTGACAGGATTTTTGTGGACTCATCATGCTAGAGAACAAAATGAGAAAAGATCAAATTTACACGTTGCATCTCTGACGATGCAAGAGCACGATTACAGTGAACCTGGTATAGCAGTCGGACATGATAGCAGTAGCTTGCATTATGAAAGAGAACCTATTGCTGTGGGCTGCATCCTGACTGCCACCGATAAGTTTGCGAATGCCGTCCCGTTCGACAACTCCACAATCCTCATTGTATCAGCAGACCCGCAGGATGGCTTTCAAGGCTTGATCATCAATAAGCCTTTAAACTGGGACATATTTAAGAATCAAAACAACGAGATGGCGCCTCTAAAGCGAGCCCCCCTTTTCTATGGAGGCCCTGTCACTCTCCAAGGCTTTCCTCTTGTTAGTATGTCCCGAAAATCTTTCGAGGGGTATGTGAAAGTAATACAGGGGGTCTATTTTGGCAGTCCGGCGGCTACGAGCTCGGTAATCAGACAGATAAAGTCAGGAGATCGATCTGTCAATGATTTCTGGTTTTTTCTCGGTTACTCTGGTTGGGCGTACGCGCAACTGTTTGATGAGTTGAATGGAGGAGCATGGCATTTAAGCGACGACCCGATCGAACACTTAGATTGGCCGAAAATCTGAAGTATATCCACTCTGCTAAGCTTGTGGAAATGTGAGTGTATTGAAAATTTGAAACTCATGCTAGATGAGAGCTTAAGAGTCGCATGACTATTTCAATTTTGTTGTCACACCATTCTCCTTTTGTTTGAGAAGTGTAATATCTAATTGGATTTTTCAAGAGGAAATGGGCATCATCATGCTGTTCTTTTCCTAACCTGTAGTTTAGAAAAACTGGAGCTTAGCCATTGATTGGATCAATAAGAATATACAATTTTTGAGGCAAAAAATTATAAATATGAAGAACAATACCAATTATCAAATAAGACCAAAATCTACTATAGCCTACAATGCATCAGTACTGCACAGATGTATAACAATATCTTAAATCACAAGTTTAGCGAGCAGATTTTCAATAGCGTTTCTCTTCCTTGACATGTTCCAAGAGCGTCATTTAAATTTTTGAATCATCCACACGAAAAAGTCATAAATCGGAATAGTGATCTTATTGCCAACTAAACAATTATTTAAAAAATAAATAAAATAAAATCATACAAAAAGAACAAGAAATCGATCAAAATGACACTTGAGGAGGGGAGAGGGTTTTTTCGCGGTGTTGACGCTGATTCTAGGGTTTTGCTATGAACCCTAACGGGTTCATAACGGAAGGAAAGGAGACGAGAGGGGAGGGGAATAGCCGAAAAAGGGTAACAATTTTCGGAGCTCCGTCATTAGGTTCGGATTGGGCCCAATTACTGGACCCGACCGTCGCGGATCAGAAAATTTTAAAATGATCCGATTAATACGAAGTATATCATTAAAAATTACTTTTAATTATTAATTATTTAAAAAAAATTGAGTTGTTAAAATTGTCCAGATTAATTTAGTATAATTAAAAAAAAAAAAGTAAATATGTATAAAATTTTATATAAAATTAATCCGGACAATTTTAACAACTCAATTTTTTTAAATAATTAATAATTAAAAGTAATTTTTAATGATATACTCCGTATTAATCGGATCATTTTTAAATTTTCTGGTCCGCGACGGTCGGGTCCAGTAATTGGGCCCAATCCGAACCCTAATGACGGAGCTCCGAAAATTGTTACCCTTTTTCGGCTATTCCCCTTCCCTCTCGTCTCCTTTCCTTCCGTTAGGGTTCATAGCAAAACCCTAGAATCAGCATCGACACCGCGAAAAAACCTCTCCCCCTTTAGGGCGCAACAGAAACCCTAGCTTCGGTAATCCTAGATCGATCAGAGCCTCGGCCCTACGAGGCGAAAAATCGAAAGGTAGTGTGGCTCCTCAAGTGTCATTTTGATCGATTTCTTGTTCTTTTTGTATGATTTTATTTTATTTATTTTTTAAATAGTTGTTTGGATTGAAATCGACAGTAGTTGGCAATAAGATCACTATTCCGATTTATGACTTTTTCGTGTGGATGATTCAAAAATTTAAATGACGCTCTTGGAACATGTCAAGGAAGAGAAACGCTATTGTAAATCTGTTCGCTAAACTTGTGATTTAAGATATTGTTATACATCTGTGTAGTACTGATGCATTGTAGGCTATAGTAGATTTTGGTCTTATTTGATAATTGGTATTGTGCTTCATATTTATAATTTTTTGCCTCAAAAATCGTATATTTTACATATTGTATAATCAGTCCCTTTTTTATCTTAATTTTGCTATTCTTTGCGTGACTTTTAAATTTTGCCTGTGAGAAACGAAATTCACCTTTCCCAGTTAAAATCCTAACGCCTGTCGAATTGATATCACTGGCACATTTAGTGATGCAAAGCCATAGTTATAAAGTATTCACTTTTCAAATGCTGTACCTGTGCTTTGGAAAGTTGATGTTTCTTAGCAATGTCTTTTATTATGTGAATATTACATAGATACTGCTTTATATGTAACATATTGCAATTACAAAACCTTTTTTTTTTTAAAAAAAAAAGTAGTAGATTAGAGATTATGGATATGAGGCATTCCTTACATCTCTATATATAACCTCCACAGGTAAGATATGTCAACATCGGCGCGGCTTTCACAGGAGGTACAATCTTCAGCTTCCAGTGAAGCACCAATATCCCAGAGTGTAGAATCACCTATCGGAAGACAAAATTCTACTCCGCCACCTTCAGTATCAGCCTCGTTAACCTCACCTTCGCCTATTGGAGGACCGACTGGTAGCACGGCAACACAAACTGCATCTACTCCAGCTCAAGATTCTGCTCCATCGACTACACTGATTGCTTCCACAACTCCTGCCGCAAACCCAGCAGCTCCAAGGGGCGTTCTTGTAAATCCAAATGACTTGTCTCAAGATCCGGTTCGAGCTATATTTGCTGGCTCACCAGGCTATGTTGTCCCTGCTCCGTCTTTTTCTTACAATGTGTTCCCTAGGGTGAACCCTGCAGTGGGGAGCAACCAGCAATCGTCTCCGGCACCTGTAAGATTCTTTTTTGGGTGAAGTATAAGTTAAATCCCTAAAATACAACCCCTAGCAGCTCTTCAGCCTTTCTATTTCGTCCGCAGAGTTTCAGTGGAGGCATCCTTTTGAGAGGATCAGCTATAGAATGACTTAATTATTATTTGGAACAAAACTTTAGGGGCAAAATTCTCAAAATTGAAAGTATTAGGATGAAACTGAAATTACAGTCAGACTTCATGTGCCATATATATATACTTGTAACTAATCCTTTCTTTTTCACGTATTTGTCTATTCAAATGTTCTGTTTTACAGTTTTGATTTGTTAACTTACCTGAGTCGGTTTTATTGCAGGCATTCAGATTGACTCCTCCGATGCCTCCAGCAGCTCTTCAGCCGCCTGTACCTGGGCAGTATTTAGGGAACAGACCTTCTTTCTCATATAATGTAGTCCCACATGCTAATTCTAGTTTGCCTACTGGTCAGCAGTTTCAACTTAACACTGTAATTCTCATTTCTTTGTATTTTTTGTGACTCAAAATTGTGATTTCCTATTCTTTATGTCTACACTCTGATCGATTCATTTTATCTTTATCCATTCTGTCTCTTTCAGGCTGCAAATCAAGCTCACTTGCGAAGTGGAAATATTCTCCCACAAAATACTGTTGTACCCTCACAACCTCCAGTTCCAATGCAATCAGTTCGTCCTAACACAAATTTCTCTGGACCTATCTTGCCAAATCCTCTGGCACCTGTTAGATTGCCAGTACCTATGCCAAAAGGAGATCCATCAAAGCCAACTAACTTTTCTTTCAGCAGCAATTCACCACAGGCACCAGTAGAAGCATCTGAGAAAGAATTGCCTTCTAACACAGTATGTTTTTCACTTCAAGTTTAGTCATGTTGAATATTAATTTAGTGAGGCTGGAGCTTTTACTTATATACTCCTTGAAAATCTAAATTTTGATGTGTTACATATTTATCCCTCTAAAATCTGCAATTTTAACTACGCCCTTTAAAAGTGTAGATTTCATATAAAGATAACCTTTAGTTGGGGAGTCATCTAAGTCCTAGGGGAAGTTGATTTTGTAATCGACAATGTTTTCAAAAGAAGGCATTTTCCAAAGAGCATACATTTAATTTCAGATTTGCATGGATATATGTGTAAACAGAGCTTTCATTGTGGTTTTTATGCAAATTTCTAATCTATTTTTTGGATGATCACAGGGAAGCTCAGATGTTGTGGCTTTGGAATCTGGTACTTCCGGAATATCTGTAACTTCCCAGCCTTCATCAAGTTCTGGGACATCTGTACCTAATCCTTCATTAGTCTCCTCTGCTACTACGAGCCATTCAACAACTACAACTTCTCCTAAGAGGCCCTTAATTCCATCTTCTGCTTCTCTGATTCACACTTCAACTTCTTCAACTCCAGTTCTGCAGAATGTTCAGCAGTTTTATCCAACCTATCCTTCTGTACCTGCTGTTATTCCACGCTCACAGTCTCCATGGGTTCATCCTCCACAAGTTGGTAGCTTGCAGCGCCCACCAATCTTGCCGTATGCTATTGGCCCTCCTGTGCCATTTCCCTCACCGATGCATGGCGTGCCTCAGTCAGCTACTCCAGTAAATAATTTCTGGCCTCCTGGTGTTTTCACCAATGTTTCTTCCGAAGAACCAAAATCAACCCCTGCAGGATCTCACCGAATTGCTGATTCTTTGGTTGCCAAATCACCTCGTACAGGCAACAATTTGATGATTTCTCTTGACCAACGACTTTGAAGCAAGTGGACTGCCAATTTCTCATTATTCTGTTTTATGTTCTTTCAGATCATAATAAAGAAACTAACGATCTTCACAAGGAAGAAGGAACTATGAAGACTGAAGATGCCGAAGCATGGACTGCACACTGGACGGAATCCGGTGTGGTTTATTATTACAATTCTGTAACGAAAGAATCCACCTATGAAAAACCTGCTGGCTTTAAGGGGGAGGTAGTTGCACAGAAGAATTACTTTATCAAGTAATATGGCTCATATTCTAGTTTATTAGTTGAAAATTCAGTAATGCTATTTGGTTGATTGATTTTCTTATGTTTCCTTCTGCAGCCAGAGAAGGTATCGACACCGTCAATACCAGTTTCATGGTATGCCTGTCCAAATGTACTTTTTATCTCTTTTTTTTAGTTGTATTAGATTAAAGTTTGTACTAGCAACTTATTGTTTCCAAGTTCAACATGCACTGAACTCACATCATAGCAAACTGCTCTTTGAGAGCTTTTTTGTCGCTTTTTTTTCATTTTTGTAGCTTTATTTTTTGAGCTTGGGAAACCTTTGTACCCTAAGTTCTTAGGAAACTATCTGACATCCACTATGGGAATTTAGTAAACTTCCTCTTGTTATATGAAAAGAACTATAGTGCAAATTAATTTTTTTCCAAATAATGCAACCTTCTACATGCTAACTTAAAACTTGATAGTCTGATGTTAACCATGATAATTCCAGTCATTGTTTTATGTACCTAGAAAAGGTGTACATATATGGTGGAACGCATTATTTTTGTTGCAAGAGTCACAATTTTATAATCAAATCATTTTTTATTTTGTTTAGGGAGAAGCTGCCTGGAACTGATTGGACCTTAGTGACCACTAATGATGGAAAGAAGTACTATTATGATGCCAAGAACAAGGTAGTTTTTGTTTGAACTATAAATTGCTATGAATGGAAAGAGATTTGTTTTGTCATAATATTGATGATTGTTGTAAATGTGGAGTATTTACAAACAATGTTGTCAATAGTTGAATTGTCTTTGTTCTTGCAAGCATTATCATTGCGTGTCCTGGTGTTGGAGCGTAAGCTTCTAGGCTTAGTTTTCATATCCATCTGTCTGTTGGCATGTGGAGAAATGTGTCTTGCTTCATGAGCAAGTTCGGCTCTTTCTTTAAGTAGGCACTAATATTCCAAGTGTGGCATGGTTTCAGTAGATAAGATTAAGTATCCTTAATATGAAATTACGTGTTTATGTCGTTGGGCTGTACTGTAGCAAAGTATACTTAAGATTTGGTTGTAATGTGAAGGTTGAGATCTGCGGTGATTGAATATTACAGTATGGCAGGAGGGCAAGTTAAAATAAAAAATTCCTCTTTTTTTTGTTGTTGTTGTTGTTGTTGTTGTTGTTGTTGTGTCTAATAGATGCTTTGGTGCACTAATTTACCTGAAAATTGTGTCAGCTTTACCTTGAGGTGTGGCCTTATATAGAGCACTCATGAGTCATATGGAGAGTGGCTTCTTGTCGAAAAAGTGGAGATGATCTAATAAGCTGGGTGTGAGTTCTGAATTAATAATTGGGCGCCGTTGTATTATTTGTGCATATGCCATTTTATATGGAAATAAAACAAAATGTTACTGGAGGTGCAGACTCAAGCACCATACCTATAATTCGTCTTGTTATACCATTATCCCCTGTGGTTGCTTTTATACTTTGGTGCTAATGATTATAATCTTGATCTCTACTGTTTGGTTACTGAAAAGATGCCTCAAGTATTTGCTTCATGATGACATCAAATTCTCATTTTTTAAGTGCACGATGTTTCCTTCAATCCTTCTCTGTAAGTGATGTTGATTAAAAGGTGGAAGCATGATTTGCTGTACATTAATGTGTCTAAGGTTTTGCATTTTTCAATCCAGGTTAGTAGCTGGCAACTCCCACCAGAGATAGCAGAGCTGAAAAAGAGTCAAGAGAATGATTCCCTCAAAGAAAATGTGACCCAACCACAAAACTCTGGCTTATTACCTGATAAAGGACCTGCAACTATCAGTGCGAGTGCTCCTGCTGCGCTGACAGGTGGCCGCGATTCAGTGGCTCTGAGGATGTCAGGTCCACCAGTTTCTTCGTCAGCATTGGATCTGATCAAAAAGAAGCTTCAGGATGCTGGTACTCCCAGCACTCCACCTCTTCCAGCTGTGGGGTCTGCTACATCTGATTTGAATGGCTCAAAAGCAGTTGAGGCTGCAGCTAAGGGACAGCAAGTTTCTAATAACAAGGATAAGCCAAGAGGTACTGATGGGGATGGACTTATGTCGGAGTCCTCATCTGATTCAGATGATGAGGAAAGTGGACCGACCAAAGAGGAATGCATTATTCAGTTCAAGGTAGTGTTTTATGTTCTTCATAATTCTTTGGATTTCTTTATGTGAATTTCAAGGAAATTGCCCCTATTCTTGGTCAGTTCGATGTCTCTGTTGAAAGAGAATGCCTTAGGTATGCAAATTTCTTGCCTGCTTGGTTACAGTGATGCTTTTGTGCCTTTTTTTTAACTAAATCATTTTTGTTGTTCTCGGTTTAAAAAATATGGCCACAGCTTGGCACGCTAAACTTATAAAATCATGTCTTTTGATCTGATAGTGTAATTTTTTTATTGCATAGTCTGAGCTCTGAGATTGGTGCACACAATTTTGCAGGAGATGCTCAAAGAACGAGGAGTGGCACCATTTTCAAAGTGGGAGAAAGAGCTGCCTAAGATAGTGTTTGATCCACGCTTTAAGGTTTGCTGAGTCTAAAGATTATGAATTTTCATCCTTTGCTACACCTGTAACACTATGTCTCAGGTTTGTCAGATCCATGTATATGCTCACTTTGTGAGAGTGAATTATCTATTTGTTCTTTATCTTTCCCTTGTCGTGCTAGCTTCTTCGGTTTATTAGGAAACTTTTGATATGTCATTGATTTGTCCTAGCATTGCAAGCATACTTTCCTATTCGTTTTTCTTTTGTATTTGCTTCTTGGAGTGTATAAGGAGTTACTTTTTGTCTCTAATCTGAATCAGATTTAATTGTATGATTGTATATGTTTTCGTCCTATCTTTCTACTATATATATAATTCCTGATATTTACAGGACTTCGAATCCTATGAGTTAAATCATAAATAGCGCCTCCTTTGCAGGCTATTCCTAGTTATTCAGCTAGGCGGGCTATCTTTGAGCATTATGTTCGGACACGTGCTGAAGAGGAGCGCAAAGAAAAAAGAGCCGCTCAAAAGGCTGCAATAGAGGCATTTAAACAATTACTAGAAGAAGCCTCGGAGGTTTAATGCTGAATTCCTTGATCTCTTCTCTCTTTTTTTTGTGGAGAAAATGAATCCTTGGATTTCTACTCTAATCTGGGCAAATTTAACCAGTTGGAGTTCCTGTAATATATATATATATATATATATATATTAAATTGCATTATAGCATATGATGGTATTAATAATGGATTCATTTTCAGGATATTGATCACAAAACTGACTACCGGACATTTAAAAGAAAATGGGGCAGTGATCCACGATTTGAGGCATTAGATCGGAAGGAACGGGAGCTTCTCTTCAATGAGAAGTAGGCTTACCCCCTTTTTTTTTCTTTTTTTTTTTTTTTGCCGTTTGCCTGTCTGAAGTGCCATCTTACCAACCTGCACTACATATTCATGGTGTTGTATAGGGTAAAGGCTGCTGAGGAGAAGATTAAAGCAATACGGATGGCTACTATTACTAGCTTCAAGGCAATGCTTCAGGAAAGTGGAGATATAACTTTGAATAGCCGGTGGTCCAAGGTGAGTGGCTGAGTTTTTTTGAGCAAGTATCTCCTAGCTTATTATATTTATTCTCACGGATTATGTCATAAATATTTGGAGGTAATTTGGCTTCTCTATTTGTCTCTGTGATGTTGCTGCCGTCTGTTGGAATCTGTTGGAATCTGGTTCAGTTTAATTCTGATGTACTGCTCTTTTTGCTAGGTGAAAGATAATTTTAGGAATGATCCACGGTACAAAGCAGTAAAGCATGAAGAGAGGGAGGTTTTATTTAATGAGTATATAACCAAACTAAAATCTGCTGAAGATGAAGCTGAACGATCTGCCAAATCTAAAATGGATGAACAGGTATTCATCAGATTTATCTCCTTACTAATGTTTTAATATGGATTTGTTATATGATGGTGACACTGCGTTGATTCTAGGATATTGGGCATGAAACTTGATTTTGATATTATATAATGTTTCAAATATTTTTTCAGGAGAAATTAAGGGAGAGAGAGCGTGAAATGAGAAAAAGAAAAGAAAGAGAGGAACAAGAAATGGAGAGAGTGAGATTAAAGATTCGGAAGAAGGATGCTATAGCATCTTATCAAGCTTTACTCGTCGAAACGATAAAAGACCCAAAGGTGATTTTGCGCTGTAAAGTTGCATTTAGGCATTTGAGTTTTTTCTTTTGGACCATTGCTTTTATACTGTTAACCTTGATGTTTTCCTCCCTTCTATAGGCTTCTTGGACCGAATCCAAGCCAAAGCTAGAGAAGGATCCCCAAGGCCGTGCAACAAATCCAGATCTCGGCCAAGGTGATGTGGAGAAGTTATTTAGGGAGCATATTAAGGAGTTGTACGAGGTAAACTGTTACTGCTTGCATGCATCTGCTCATACTATTTGCTCGCCGCAATGCACTGCATTGGAAGCACCACTAAGTATTTAAGTATACCTGTTGATGAGTTTTTTGGTGTTCATTTAAACCATTCCCACTTTATTTCTGCACTAGTTATCCCCAGCAAGTATAGACGCCATCCGAACTAGAGCCTATTTTGAAATGAACTTTATTAGTCTTAACGCCAAACAGTTCAATAACATCAAACTTTTTCTGTGATGGTGTTAAGTTTGAAACTTTGCATTCGTCATGTTTATGTGATCATGTTAGAACATGGTATGGATTCTATATTCGCGCATTTCTGAATGCAATGCAAGAAAACTCACCGCACCATGGGTTCTGTCCAGCGATGTGCTCGTGAATACCGCATACTTCTCTCGGAAGTCATCACTCCCGAAGCAACAGCCCAAACAGCAGATGATGGTAAGACTGTTCTGACTTCTTGGAGCGAGGCGAAACGCATTCTGAAGCCCGACCCAAGGTACTCCAAGTTGCCCAGCAAGGACCGCGAGTCTATTTGGCGTCGGTATGCTGATGACACGATCCGGAAGCAGAAGCAAAGGCCCGATTCGAAGGAGAAACCTGATACAAATGGGAGGAATAGAACCTCCACCGATCCTTCGAGGAGGTCCGACGGGCGGAGGTAGCTTTTCGTGTAGATCAATCTGTTGCTTTTGTTTTCCCCTATTGTAGAAAACTGTTTGATATCTGCCGCGAAACGAGAGTAAGATTTGTCAGGCTTTTAGCATTACACTTGCAATTTCGCTATTCGTAGTAGAACGAAAATAATCATCTGAGGTTTCGTCTTAATTATCACATAGGAGTTAAAAAAAACACATCATCAATTTTTTTTTCTCTTTTTTTTTTTTTTTAAAGGAATTAGTGGTATTTATGTAACACTTTGACATGTTGTTGGAGATGTAACACTTTTGTTAAGCGATGGAGAAAGCTCAGGTTGATATATTCAGATGGACGACATTTGAGAGAGGGGAAATGCTTCGAGGAAGTGTCAGAGGAGCGAATAATTTGATATCCAAATCCCAATTGAAATCAGAATAAAAATGCTCTCTCACCACTCCCTTATGATGTTTTTTTTTTTTTTTTTTTTTTTTTTTTTTTTTATTATTTATTATTATTATTGAAGGATCTTATATTGTTTCTCTTTCAATAAAATATGAGATGATGTCTATGAGCTCAGATTTTGTTTTGAATTACAGAACAAAGAATGAAAATATGTAATATACATTTTTGTCCCTTTTTTTTTTGTTAATAATTAATACAAATGCGTCCTTAATATTTTCAAAATTACAATCCGAGTATTTCGGTGGGGCTAAATATTTTCTCAGCCTAAAATCTTATTATTTGTCAGGTACTCTACTAAATTTAGTTTAATTAAAAACAAGTAATAAGAGGAAAACACCTTACTCTATATTATACTATTCGCTATTGTCTCTAGGTCGAAAAAGATCTTGCCAAAAACCCCAGAATAAAACCCCTTCATTCAACCATTTCCAAAACGAAAATAATGGCCCCCTCCTTCCTCCTCCTCCGCAGCAAAATAAACCCCCCCTCCGCCGCCGCCGCCGCAGCAGCCCCCATTCTCCTCCGCCGCGCCCTCTTCTCCGCCCTCCCTGAACCCCTTCCCCCTCCTCCATCGTCTTCGTCTTCGTCTTCGTCTCCTTCGCCACCAATTTCTGTGCAGCGCCTCAAATCCTTGATCCGCGCCGAGCCCGACCCGGAGCGCGTGGCGGAGCTCTTCCTCTCGGCAGCGTCCAGCGTCCCGCGCTTCTACGCGCAGCGCCCGCTCTTCTCCCTTGCCGTGCTGAAGCTCTCCCGCGCCCGCCGCCCCGACCTCGTGCGGCGGCTCCTCGACCCGCTCCTCGCCTCCCCGCTCGCCCCCTCCTCCGAGGGCTTCCTCGCCCGCGTCCTCTCCCTCTACTCCTCCGCCTCCCTTCCCGACGCCGCCGCCGACGCCTTCCTCAGCCCCTCCCCCCACCCACGCTCCGACCTCGCCCTTTCCGCCCTCCTCTCCGCCTTCCTCCACAACCGCCGCTTCCGCGACCTCCGCCTCGCCTTCGACCGCGCCGCCCCTCCGCCCGGCGTCGCCTCCCACAACGTCCTCCTCCGCGCCCTCTGCGAGACCGGCGACGTCGCGGGCGCCCGCAACCTGCTCGACGAAATGTCCCGCCCCGACAACTCCCTCCCCGACCCCAACGTCGTCTCCTACAACACCCTCCTCACCGCCTACCTCAAGAACACCGGCGAAGGCGACGGCGGCGAAAAATTCGACGAGATCCTCCACGAGATCGCCCGCCGGGGAATCGAGCCCAGCGTCGTCACGTTCAACTGCCGGATCGCCCGGTTCTGCGCCAAAGGCGAGAACTTTAAGGCCGAGGAGCTGCTCGACGTGATGCTCGCCAAGGGGATCCGCCCGAACCTCGGCACCTTCAACCCGCTGATTGCGGGGTTCTGCAAGGAAGGGGATGCGGACGCGGCGGTCAGGGTTTTTAATAGGATGAAGGTGATGAAGAGGCGGAACGGGAGCGACGGCGTCGCGCCGAATGCCGACACTTACGTTGCGCTGCTGCGCGCTCTGATTGGGAAGGGGGATTTTGAGGGTGCTCTGGGTATCTGCAGGGAATGCTTGGCCAGGAAGATCGCGCCACCGTTTGAGGTGGCAAAGGGATTGATCGAGGGTTTGGCGGGGGAGTCGAAGGTCGAGGAGACGAGGGACGTCGCGGCGAAGATGAGGGCGGTGGTTAGAGGCGACGCCAAGGATGCTTGGGATAAGGTTGAAGAAGAGCTCTCTTTGGAGAAGGGAACCGAGGATTCGGGCCAATGAGTTATTGCGAACGAATAGGAATAGGTGAGAGGTCTTCTTTTGTGCTTTGAAATGAAGAACAAGAAGAAGATGGTTTATGACACATGAAGCTGATGAAACTAAATGCAAGCTCATATTATCGAATGCTTGTTGTGTAGATTGTCTACAGAGGTGCAAATGCTATTCGATCATAAACGTAGTTGGAGTAGAAACATTTGTTTAGTTGTTGATCATGATGATATTGAGGAGATCTGCCGCCGCCACCTAGTTATGAACTGCATCTTGAATTGTTTCAACAAAGATGAATTTTGGAACTTTTGTAGGGACACCTTTTCACGACGAATCGAGTCCATGGCTACGAGGCGGATCTCTTCCGTATCGTCACGGCCAACAGATAATCTAATATTTCTGCTCTGACTAAACTTGATCTAAGATCAGTTTGTCATAACATCAATCCGAGCGCCCCTCAAAGGTCCGATTTTTCCACTCGAGTTCTTCTCTTGGCGTTTCAGAATTATTTTGTTTTTTCTTGCTATAATTATGTTCCTGTCTTATCAAAACATGTGTTTTTTACTCTAGTATTGTGACTCTGATAATGGTTGATGAAATACTTGGTTGCTGCATCAAAAGACCAATTAATCAATAAAATTATGCATGTATTCCCTTTTGAATTACTCATCAGCTTGGATCTGGAACAGAGTTCACTAACATAGTTTGAAGTTTATGTGAGCATTTTATCTCTTCTTTCATTTCCGTGGCGTTCTTGTAGCTAGTCATCTGCTTCTAAATTTATTATGCTCTGTTAATCGAAGGCGACAGGCTTAGGAATAGTTAATTCTGTTTTCATGTAAAACTGTGGAAGTGAATTTGTGGTTCACAGGTTTGATTGGATTCATGATGTGGAAATAGATATGCATATAATTTGGGCATAGGAAACTTTTCCTTTGGTTGCTTACAGTTGGAAACTGCACTTGGAGATTCATTATTTCACATGCTATGTTGTGAGATTACCATCAGTATAGAAATTTTATTTAGGAGATGATGAGATGTGTAACATTGTCTTTAAAATATAGGAATGCATGTTAACTTGTATCTAGTTTGGGTGGGGCTCAAGATGCAAGAGCTGGTTCTTCCTGTGTAAAGTGTAGTATTTAGATACATCTGCAGGAAGCGAAAGAAAAGTTTCGATCATTTTTTTTTGTAGTAGTTAAGAGATAAATGCACTTAGAGATACAGGCGACCAATCGAATCGAATCGAAACGAACTATGATGGTTCAAGTAAAAAGTAACATCCAAAGACTAACTTAGAAATCTAAGATTCAAATCCAGAACTTCCCTCCGAAAAACCCTAGACCAACAGTTTACTATAACTGTAGACTCCTGACCACAATGCCCTCAAAAGTAATCCCAGGCCCAAATGCTAACACCAACCCCCACTCCTCTCCTTTCCCTTCATTCTTCTTCATCTTCAACTCCTCCCTCATGTAATCCATCACATAAAACACTGTGTTACTGCTCGCATTTCCGTAATCCATCAATGCCCTCCTACTGCATTGTAGCTTCTCCGGCCTCAGCCCGAGGCTGCTCTCGATCCGGTTCAGTATCGCCGGCCCGCCGGGGTGAACCGCCCAGAACAGCTCGTTGAAGCCCTTCTTCAAACCGGCTTTTTCCATAAGTGCTTGGCAGAAGCTTTCTATGTGATTTTCTATCATCTGAGGAAGATCCCTCCCTAGTTTGAAGTAGATCCCTTCCTCCGAGATCCGTCCGACGATCACGTCGTGCGTGCCGGGGAGGAACTGCTGGACCGCGAGGTCGAGCTCCATGAAGGGGAATTCGACTCCGGGGACTGGATCGGTGCCGACAATCGCGGCTGCCGCGCCGTCTCCGAAGAGCGCGGCGCCAACGAGGTCATAGGGGCGGGAGGGGTTTGGCGGGCGGAAGCCGAGGATGGTGGTCTCGGAGGTGGCCACAAGGATGCGGCTCCCCGGGTTGTTCTCGGCGATGTCCTTGGCAACGCGGAGGCCTGCGACACCGCCATAGCAGCCAAGGAAGTAGAGCGCCACGCGGCCAGCGTCGGGGCGGAGGCCGAGGCGCGCGGCAAGGCGGAGGTCGCCCCCGGGGAGGCGGAGCTCGCTGGAGGAGATGTAGACAACGTGGGTGATGTCGGCAGCGGGGCGGCGCCACTCGGCAATGCAGGAGAGGCTCGCGGTGGCTGCCATGTCGAGCACGGCGGCGTTGGCGATGTCGAGGCGCTGCGTGATGGTGGGGGAGCCCTCTTTCGCAAGCTCTGGGTACTTGTCGAGGATCTCTCGAGAAATCACCGTATATCTCGTCTTCACGGTGGTGTTCTTGCCTGTAGAAGAAAAAATACCTTTGCTCATGATCAAGGATACCTGTAAGATTACCGCTAGTTCTGCTTATGAGTGCTTCCTAAGTTTACCAACTCTCTCAGATCTTCAAATCATCCTTCCGTTGCTCATATACATCTCCTGTTAATGAGATACTACAACCATGATAAATAATAAGTTTGTTAAAAACAAAAAAATAATAAATGCTTACAGAGGCGTTCGAGCTTCTCCCTCATGACGGGGTCATCGCAGTTAGTGTCGCGAAGGTAGCTGTCGACAAGGCGCTCCTGGAGGAGCACTTGATCTGGGAAGGCCTTGCCGAGGGCCAACACCGTCGCCTTGCCCCTCCTCGCGCCCCCTAGCCCACTCTCCTCTTGCCCCCCATTCAGATCCATGTGTCCCGCGGACATTTTGCTCGGAAAAACAATTTCGCCGTCTAACTTAGTTATAGAGCTTCATCTCCTTCATGCTTTGGGGTTTTAAATATGGAGGGATTGTGGTGAACAGGAGACTGTTTGGTTGAAAGAGATTAAGGCATGAATAAAAATGGCTATGGAGGGTTGGTGGAGAATAGGTGAGGTCTGAAAGTCTCATGCAGTTTAGTTTTTCAGTAGATAGAAGTTCTAAAACATGCTTTGTGCACCCAGCAAATAATCCATAACATTCAAAATACAAATTCTCTTGCAAATCAACCATGAAGACCTACTACTTTACAGACAGATTGAGAGAAATTCCCAGGTATAACCATATCCATACTGAATTTTGCTTCTCAGATACTACTCCGAAAAGATGAGAGATTCTGCCTACAAGAAGCGACTAATATCTTCATCTTCTCTCTCAAATATTACTGCTATATTTTCATGAAGGGCATCCACTTCTTTCTTGGGCCCAATGGATATTAGAACACTTGATGTAATTATAAAAAGCATTTCCATTACAATTATAGAAATTTCGTAAGGAGAAAGGATTGAATCCTAAAATAAGAATGACGTAAAAGTACATGATTGAAAGATCTCTGCTGACCACCAAGGAGTAAAACATCAGGTACTGATCATCAAAGATGCTACTTTTTAAGTGCTTCATAAACTCCATACCTCTGAGAATCCTCTGAGAATCATGCAGCATTGATCCAAATTACAGGATTTATGCACTCTCCTCCTCCTCCTCCTCCTCAGGATTAGCTACTTCGTCCTCGGAGCTCAATCCAAGCTCCTTCTCCAACTTCTTCCACCCGCCAACCAAATTGTCGGGAAACTTCTCCGTCACCGCCTTGATCACGACCTTCGCATCCTCGACCTTCCCTTCCTTCGCCAGCCCCTCTACGAGCATCTTCATCGTCCTAAAGTCGGGCACTTTATTCCTCCTCAAGCTGTCTCTAAACACCCCCAACCCTCCTTCGAAATCCCCATTTCGACACAAATAAGCCAACAATGTCTTGTAGGTGGCAGCATTAGGAACACAACCCTTCTCACCCAGATGCTTGTAGAGCTCCTTCGCCTCGTCAAAAAGGCCATTTTTACAGTAGCAGGTCATGAGGAAGTTGTAAGAGATGGTGTCGGGTCTCACTCCGGCGGGGCCGTCCATCTCTTTAAGGAGCTCCAAAACCTGCTCCGGCGTCCCGTGGAGCGCGCGGTGCATGACCCTCACGTTGTAGGCGGCGCGATCGGGGACGCAGCCGCTCGCGGCCATCTCGTTCCACAGGTCGTCGGCCTCTCGATCCTTGCCCTCCTTGAAGAGAGAATCGATGAGCGTGGTGTAGATCACAGCGGTGGGCGCGATGCTCTCCTCGTGGCGCATTTGCTCGAAGGTTTGGAAGGCCTTTTGGGTTTTGCCGGAGAGGCAGAGGGCCTTGATGAGGATGCCGTAGGAGACGGCGTCGGGGGCGATGCGGAACTCGGCGGAGAGGTCGCGGAAGAGGGCGGGGACGCGGCGGTGGCGCTTGGAGCGGACGAGGGCGGAGAGGAGGGCGTTGAAGGAGAGGGGGGAGTGGGGGGAGGAGGTGAGGCGGGGGACGTCGCGGAACGCGGCGAGGGCGTGGTCGGGGAGGGAGGCGGCGCCGTAGGAGGAGATGAGGGCGGCGAGGTAGGCTCGGAGGAGGCGAGGGGGTTGAGGGCGGGGTCACGGCGCGAGTCGAGGAGGGCGGCCGCGTCGGCGAAGCGGCGGGAGCGGGAGAGGCGGCGCGCGGCGAGGGTGAGGGCGTGGAGGGAGGATGCGGGGTGGGAGGAGGGAGGCTCCGACACGGCGGAGATGAGCGAGAGGGCGCGGTCGGGGTCGAACTCTCGCCGGAGCCGGGAATTGGCGGCGGACGCCGAGAGCGTCGTCGTCTCCGCGGCGGCGGCGGCGGTGGTGGTGGTGCAGAGGAGGCGGATGAGGCGTAGAGAGGATGAGGAGAGGGACGTCGCCATTGTTGGTAGGAGTAGAAGGAGGTGGCGATGTAGAGGGAGGACGGAGACGATGAAGGGGTTTTTCGATTTTTTAGGGTTTTTCGAGCGTGGGGAGAATTTGATGGATTCGGGGGCCGGTGGGCTACGGTCCAAGGCCCACCGGTGCATGAGACTGGCCCAATAAGTTGTAGCATTTGGTGAAAGCACTTTGCTCGGTGGACGCGCAATTATCCAAATAATTTTTATGCATGTATAATTATAATTATAATTATTATTATTATTTTTTTTTTTGGCAAATAGTAACTTTATTTTAGAAAACATCATTCCGAAGAAGATCTTTCGAATCGCACTTGAAATTTCTAGAATTTCAACATTATTGCCTACATAATACTCGGTCTGGTTCTAAAACAACTCGTCTGCTTACAAACTATTGCTTTCACTGCAAGTCTTTTGTAAGAATATTGCATTCTAACCAGTGCGCAAGCATATGCCAAGGTAGTAGTAACACCCTAATAATAAACATACAACACATCGATTTCTCAGAACAAAAGTAATCCGTCCCAGATCATTACATCTCAAAAAGTCGAATTACTTGAGTTAGTAACAGCAGCAGCAGCAGCAGCAGCAGCAGCAGTAGGGAGTAGTAGTAATCTCTTGCTCTGTACAAAAAAAACAAGCTCTCCGTGTCAGTCACGTGACCAACCCGGGCCCCTTCCCTCCCCTCACATGCGGGACGCACGGGGCCCACTCCATCCTCGTCACCCTCTCCCACCACCTCCCCACGGCGCCGGCCCCTCCACTCCTCCTCGCCGCCGCCGCCGCCGCCGCCGCCGCGGAGAGGCGGCGGTTCTCGGCCCTGAGACGCTCCGCCTCGGCGCGCTCCGCCGACCTCTCCTTCTCAGCAGCCGCGGCAGCCTCGCACCACGCCCGGTTCCTACGCTCCAGCGCGTACACCCGCGCCTGCAGGCCCTCGATCCGCCGCCCCAGCGCGCACACCCGCCGCTCCTCCCGCAGCTCCACCACCGCGCGCGCCATCTCCGCCGCCCTCCGCCGCACCCACCCCAGCTCCGCCGCCGCAGCCGCCGCCGCCTCCTCCGCCGCCACGGCCCGGAACCCCAGCCGCGCGTTCTCCCCCAGCAGCACCATCCGCTCCGACTCCAGCACCTCGACCAGGCTCCCCTGCAGCTCGATCTTCCGCGCCGCCTCGGAGCACCGCCTCTCCCCCTCCGCCGAGGCGGCGACCGCGAGGTCGCGCTCCACCGACGCGGCGACGAGCTCGGCGACGACGAGGTCGAGGTCGAGGACGGGTGCGGGGTCGCGCGGCGGTGGTTGGAAGGAGAGGGCGCTCTCGGCGTCGGAGATCTCGGCGGAGGCGGCGTCGTCGTCGTCGGATTCGGAGGCGATTGGGGGCCGGAGATGGAGGTGGTGGTGGTGGGATTTGAGGAGGGATTGGGAGTAGCGATCTGCGAGGTGGAGGTATCGGAGGTGGAGATCTTGGAGGAGGGCGAGCAGTTGCGGCCTCTTCTGGTAGTAGTTCTCCGCCCTCTCCGCGAACGAGTGCGCTGCGTCCTCCTCCTCGTCCGGTAAGCTCACCGCGAGCGATCGCACCCTCTCCTCAATATCTTTTTTTTAAAAAAAAAAAATAATAAATTATTTTTTCATATTTGAAAACAATAATAATAATAATAATAATAACAGTGCATCAAAAAATTATTATACTATAAGAAGATTGGTAACCTAAATTATTATATTTTTATTTTAAACATAGGTAAGAATGGCTTTGTCCAAATTCATTTTGACTAAAGAGGTAATAGTAATGTGACTTGGTCCCAAGTCCATGTGCCATTACAAAACATCACAATTCAAATTTCAAACAATGAGTGACAAAAAAATAAATAAATAAATAAATAAATAAAAATATATTTCCCTCAAAAATGCAGGGATATGGATCTATAATTATTTTTCGCATTGCAGAGGGAACTGAATAAGAAACAAAGATCTCGTGAACAGTATTGCGATCTAAAGTTGCAGAAATAGATGTATCTTCTCTCAGAAAACAACGTAGTCCAAAGATATACTCCCATTTAATGCCATTTACTATACTCCTCAATCCTCGTGCAGTAAATAAGAAAAATGTGGGAGGTGTTTAGATGGAGAAAATTTATATACGTTTTAATACTACTGTACATAACATTTACAGAACACAATAAAATCAAATCAAATAAAAACACAATAATTCAAAATTATCACTATCCAAATTACAATGAGAGAGAGAGAGAGAGAGAAGAGACCTTGGAGCGCGGCCTGCAGCCAAAGAGGACAGTGGGAGGAGGAGCGGAGGGGATGACAGGCTGCAGCTGTGGTCGTCGCCATGCGCGCAGCAGCGATTTTTGGCGAGGAGAGGAGATGATGGGGGGAGTGCGATAATAATGGGCGTTGATGATAGAGATAGTAGAAACGAGTAATAATATTGTGGACGAGGGATGGGTAACGTCGTTTCGTACCCACACTCTGCTGCTGCTGCTGCTGCTGCTGCAGCTGCAGATGCTGATGATGATGATGCTGATGTTGCTGCAGGTGCAGCTGCTCCCGCGGAGACAGAGAATACAAAATTAACCAGCAAACATAGAAACAGCTCAGCACCCTCTGAAATCGATTGATCGTGACGCGATATAGGCCAAAAGTGTCAGCGGCATGGCTAACAGTAGCCCCTATATAGGGACAATTTAAAAATAACCCATTTCCATAAAAACAAAATATTACATCTCTAATTTTTTTTTAGTGTTGGGAAGGGAAACAAAATATTACATCTCTAAAAACAATTTGATGTTAAAAAATTTCATATTAATATCTAATCTAGTTTTATTAAAAAAAATAAATTTCATTTCATTTTATTTAAATAAAGGGTAATGCTAATTATACACTCAATTTTGAATGTAAATCTTACATCCCACTCATCTAATAATGAAAATTTTTTCACTCATCACTTCGAAATAATGGATATAATTCACCCCACTCTAAAATCGGTGGAATGTAAGATATATACCTCTTTTAGAATGTAAATTTAATATTTTTTTAAATAAAATTTAAAAAATAATTTAATATTATTAATATGAGTTTATATATTAATTAATTTTTATTTTTTTGAACTCACTTTCTAAATATTAATAATTTTATTAATTTAAATTATTATTTAATATTATTATTGTTATTATTTTTTTTATTTAACTATATTATTAATATTATTAAATATTTAATAAAATTATACGTTAAAAAATAAAATTTAATATTATTAAAAATAAATATAAATAAATATAATAATATTAATATTATTATTATTATTATTATATATTCGATATAAATAAATATTTAACATAACTATACGATATAAATATAAATATTTATATGATATAAATATAAATAAAAATAATATAACTATCCATACTCACATAATTAATTATTTTATATAATTATATATATAACATAAATATAATTAAAAAATTAATATAATATTAAAATAATATAATTATACACTTAAATACATAATGTCTTAAATAATAATAATAATAATAATAATTTATCTTTTCTAGCTAATTAATATATAAATTTATATTAATAATATTAAATTATTCAAATAAAACTAGATTATTAATTTTTTTTTGAAAAGAACTGGATTAAAAATATTTTTTTAAAATAAAATTAGATTAGACATTAAATCAAAAACCTAATGGCTGAAAATCGTGTAAAATTATATAAAACCTGATATTTTTAATATTATATTAATTATACAATAAATCTAGCAAAATTTAAATTTAAAATTATCTGTTCAGATATCCTAATAATTACATTTTAAAAATTTAAACTTTAAAAAAATTGATGTTTTTAATATTTTAATAGACTGACTTCTCATGAATTTTCAACTAAATTTATTTTTTTTTTAAAAAAATGAAATTTATTTTAAAAAAATATAGATAAAAAGAGTAACACATTATCTTTCTCTTAAAACAGATAGTATATTTTACTTGATAAATAAATACTAATAAATAATTTTTATCTAAATTTATTTTTTTTAAAAAAATAGCATAGTATCGTTTTCTTTTTTTTTTAATATTAGATATTAAAAATTTTAAAATGTACTTTTTAACTAGTAAAACAGGATCTATATTTTACTTCATAAATAACTAATAATAATAAGGAAAAAAAAATTTATGCGCGATTTACGAGGCAGGGCACGGTCAAACAGAGAAAAAGTATTCGTGGTGCAGCGTCTAATTAATTTAGTTTGAGATAATTTTGAAAAAAAAAATTAAACAATGTTATTAAATATAAAATATCTCAGTAAAAAAAATTATGTAAATAAAATATATACAAACGTGAATTTTGTGCGAACTAGTAGACAATTTGAAAAGACGTATATAATTTTTTTTTTTTTAAGTTAAAATATTTGGCACATCGAGGTCTTAAAGTCACCTTAAGCAAAAGTAAATTGTAAAAAAGTACCCAAATTTTAGTATTATTTCAAATTCTTAACCCGCCGAAAATATATTATTGTTTAAGCATCGCAAAACGTATATTTTTTATTCGAAAATCCAGTAAAAAAAAAAAAAGGAGACAAAGAAGTAAATACCTTTTTTTTTTTTTTTAGTCAACGAGAATTAAATAAATGGAGACATAGAAATAAATATCATTTAATAGGAAAAACAATTACCACATAAGAGATAAATGTAATAGGAATATTAAATGAGCTACTATTTATATTTTTATCTCATTTAATGAAAATTTTATTTGAAAATTTTAAATACGGCAAATAAAACACGCAATCTGAAAAAAAAAAAGAAAAAGAAAAAAAAAAAGAGAAAAAAAAAAAAGATCATCACCTGTTTGATGAAGAGCGAATTACTCGGCGACTAGGAATATAATAATCGGCGATTATTTCGTGGAATCGCCATTGGAGAGATGTTTGAGGAAGAGGAGGAGGAGGTGGAGGTGGAGGAGAATGAGACGAGTAGTGTTGGGAAGGGAACGATTAATCGTACCGTAGGGGAGATATATACAAGTAGTGGGTCCCATTGCTCATTTGGTGAGTTAGCTAAAACAGAGAACAGGCTCTCGTCGAATCATTAATGTCCACGTGTCCAAAACATGAAATATGGAGGGAACCAAAGAGATCAGGCCACGTCACTTGCTTCTTTTTTTATGTAATAAAATTATTGTATCTTTGAATTGAATTGTTTGATCTGTATTTTTCAAAAAAAAATCATATCTAAATATAATTTTATAAAATTTAATATTTTATATACTTTTTAAAAAATATTAAATTATTTATATATATATATATATATATATAATCATAAATTAAATATTTAATCTTGATTAGTGAATAAATTAAATTTATCTTTTTATCTTTTAAATATTATAATTAACTATAAATATATTTTTTTAACATTTAAGACTTTTAAATGAACATATTTATAAAGATAAAATTAATAATTTACTTATATTCTATTAAAAAATAAATAGTAAATTAATGGTAATAAATTAGAGAGATATATATGAACAGCTTACAATTTTTGAATGAATAAATTTAAAAAGTTGAATTTTATATAAATATATTTATTATTCAATATGTTTATAGAAAATGGTATGAAATTAGTCTTTTTTTTTTTTTTTTTTTTTTTTTTTTTTTTTTTTTTTTTTTTGCCTAATCAGTTCACCTGTATGTATGCCCATGGAATCAGTTCTCCTATATATGTATATAAAGAAATAAGCTAGTACACTATTAATAGCACTAAGTTATTGTTGCTATTGAGTTTTTGACCTTTGAACAAAAATATGTGCAATTAGAATGATAATGAGCATCTAGGATTTAGCAGATAGTTGGAAAAATAATATGATTTAAACTGTGAAAACGATAAAGGGGTTGGATTTAAAGGCCAAAAACTTGGTAGCACTAAGTGCTTGGCGTTATCAATAACCATAATAGTCATACTCTCTCTCTCTCTCTCTCTCTCTCTCTCTCTCTCTCTCTATATATATATATATATATATATATATATATATGCTAGAATACTATCGATAGCACCAAGTTATTGGTGCTATCAAGATTTTAGTCGTTGGATGAAAAAATATACGGTTGGGATTATAGTGATCCCCTAGAGTTTATTAGGTGGTTGGTTGAATAGTAAAAATCTTAAGGAACCACTATAATCCCAACTGCATATCTTTTTATCCAACGGCTGAAAACTTGATAGCACCACTTGTTTGGTGCTATCGATAGTATTCTAGCCGGACTATATATATATATATATATATTACTATATATATATAAAATTGAATTTTTATATTTTTAAAAATATCAAGTCATTGGTGTTTGTAAGTTGTTAAACTTTGGATGAAAAGTTGTGTGGTTAGGATGATAATGGGCTCTTTGGGTTTAGTGAGTGGTTGATGGAATAGTATAATCTAAGGGTTGAAATTAGTCAAATGGATAGATCTAATGGTAGAAAATTTATAAATATCAATTGCTTGATACTTTTACAAATATAGTAACTGGAATGTATATCCTTATATTATATTATCAATAGTACTAAATATTTTTATGCGATTAAGTTTTTCACCGTTTGATTTATCTCTTTGATCATTTTTATATCTTTGATCATATTATTTTACTAACTATCGATTAAATTTTAGTAGATCATTATCATTCTAATAGTATATTTCTTTATCTAATAATAAAAAATCTAATATCATTAATGACTTGATATTATATAAGCTCTACTATATATATGAAAAAAAGTAGAGCTTATATATTTTTAAAAGCATAAGCTCAACTATACTTATAAATTTATTACTATTGAATTTGTATTGAGATTTGTGCTTTTAACTTTATCTTTCTCTCTCTTTAATTGAGTTAGAGTAAAGGTTATATAGTTTTAAAAACACGAGCCCAGTTATGCTTGTTTTTTATTTTTCATTAGATTTACATTAAGATTCGTGTTATTATACATTTTATTTATCTCTTTTTAGTTAATTTAATAATATCACAAAATTCAATGCAAATATAATGATAAATTTTTTTTAAGTATAATTAAATTTGTACTTTTTAAAATTACGCTCCTTTTCTTTCTCTCTCTCTATATATATATATATTTAAATTATTTATAATTTTAATTCGTATTTGATTCGTTAAAATATTAAGTTTAAAAATTTAATTTATATTTAATTTATTTGTTAAACAAATAATCAATTTCAAACTCGTCCAAAAAAGTGAGCTGGATTACCCTATTGTATACTATCAAATTATTTCACGAAATTAGAAAAAAAAGGTCAATATCGAAACTGACAAAAGATTTATGAAATGAGTATGCGGTATTTTATTAGATTTCACGTATCGTATATTATCAGAATTAGTAAAAATTGAATAATTAAAATCTAATTAAAATAAAATATCTAGCTTTAAAATCTAACATGTAAAAAAGAAAAAGAAAAAGAAAAGCAATTTAGTGAAATAAAAAGGGGCATAGTCGGTTTGAGAAAAACTTTGAGCGAAGCGGACATGGCGCGACAGCTCCTCTTAGGAGCGCGGCGAATCCTCCCATCGTCGTCACCAAACCCATCCCTGCTGCTTCTCTCGAAGCTTCTACGCGCTCTCTCCTCTAAACCCTCGCCCACGCCGACCTCTCATGGCGATCTCCCCCAACCCTCGTTCCACTCCCGCGCCATCCAATTCCCCCAAATCGTTCCCCCTCGTGGCGAAACCCTAGCGAGCGGATTCGACGTCGAGCTCGTCGATTCCGATCTCTGGGGCGTCTCGTTCGGCGTCGCCGAAGCATCGGATCGCTCCGAAGCCGGCGCCGCTGATGCGCTCTCCGATGGCTCTCCGGTTGAGGAGGGAGAGGCCTCTGATTTCGACGACGAGATCGAGGATTTGAGGCTGCGAAAGAAGCTGTTCTATAAATTGGATAAAGGTTCCAGAGAATTCGAAGAGAATAACTTCGATTTCCACCGGAAAAAGAAGCACTCTTTGCGGAAAAATGGTCGTGAGAAGCGCACGCAAGGTGTTCGACAAAAGGAGTGTAAGAAATTGGAGAAGAAGAAGCCGTTATCGGATAACAATACTAAAAGTCACGAAAAGGCGAGAACTTTGATTGAGAATGTTGAGGTGGAGAGGAAGAGTAAGAGGGTCCGGGTCCCGACGTTCAATCAATTGACCGATCCTTACCATTTGCCATTCTGTGTCGATATACATGTAACGAAAGGGTCTGTCAGGGCTTGCATCGTCCACCGGGTCACCTGCAGGGTGGTTGCGGTCGCGCATTCGATCTCGAAGGACATGAAGTTCGATTTGGGTTCGAGGAAGGGTTTGAAGGCTTGTGCTGCTGTGGGGGCGGTTTTGGCCAAGCGCGCGATCGAGGACGACATCCACAACGCAGTGTACACACCTAGGAAGGGTGATAAGATTGAAGGGAAGATAGAGATCGTGCTTCGGTCTATCACTGAGAATGGGGTCGATGTGAAGGTTAAGCTCAAACAAAGAAGACCAGCGAAGGTGTGCGATAATTCTCTTCGCTCGTGAGTTATTATATTGAAGAGATTCATTTGCGAAACTCTAGCTAGCTAATGAGTTACCTCATTTGATTTGATTCAAAACCTTAGAGTAAGAGGGTGAAAAATCCTCGAAGAGGATTTTGGACATTGGACAATTTACAAATGCGAGAATTATAGGCGTAAAGTTTAAGCAAGGCATGATCAGCTTGGCTTTTCCATGTTAGCATCAAGCTTTGTTCATGTTCATCATGGTTTGGAAAAATCGATAGAAATTTGCGTCCTCTTCCCCCTAGTAGTGACCTCACAAATTAAGTTTATGATTGCTGATCGAAACTAGCTCTGAATAAATAGTTCTCAATGAATGTATGTGATATGTACTTACTGCCATTTAAAGCAAATTAGGAGGAATCAATGGATTATTAAGCCTGTTTATCTCCACTGCATATTTCAGTTCCTGCGTGTTCTATTGCATTGAGCTAACTATCTTTCCTTTTGGTTTACAGAAAATGCCACCGTCTCCCCTCGATGAACGTTAATGATGATAATAATTAAAAGATCCAGATTCTCAGTGGTTCATTTTATCAGTAGAATCGAAGGTATGGGCACTGAAATGGCTACCGAGACAAATCTTTGATTCCTCTTAGATTTGATTGAGAACAAAGCAGCCACTTTTTTCAACAAATGTGTAAAAAATTATCATGTATCTCTGGAAATTGTGGAATGTAGATGCTCTCTCTCTCTCTCTCTCCAATCCAATATTTGCCACATCTTCGATTGTAAGAGAGGGAGATTATAAGGGGGGCACTAAATATGAGGGCAAGGGTGGAGGAGAAGAGCAAAATGCGCGCGAATGTGGTGACTTGTAGTGTGCTGATCAAGTACTTCTGCAGGAAAGGGAAGATGATGGAAGCTAATGAGCTTTTGAATGAGGTGCTGGAACATGGATATCTTTCTGGTATAAAGTGATTTTTGATGTAACTTGGTTACCAGTCTCTTACATTCCAATTGTATTTTTTTCCCCTTTTTTGTTTGAATCTTTGAAGCAAGTTTTGTAATAAAGAATTGAACTATCTATCGCGTAACTCCGCCATTATGACTTGTTGCATATGGAATAGTTTGCAAGCTATTTAGCTAGCTTGGTGTTACTTTGCAGTACTGATTATTGCATGTACATATCTAGAATCTTATTTACTGGACCCAGTGACTCGCTACCGATGGATTCTGATCCAATAGATTGGACCATCGCGAACCCACCCACCCTCTCTCTCTCTCTCTCTCTTCTCTCTCTCTCTCTCTCTATACAATTGGAAATTTAAAAAATCTTCCAAATTTATTTTGCAAAATAATCCTACTTTTGCCACCTCAGCGCCACGAGGAGAGATGAACTGAGACGCTGAAGCGGTCAGCGCCTTCACAAAAATCCTGTGAAGGCGCTGAATGGATCAGCGCCTTTAACATAGTTAAAGGCGCTGACCCATTCAGCGCCTTTAGTGTTTTATACTAAAGACGCTGATCCACTCAGCGCCTTTACAGAACTTAATTTTTGTGAAGGCGCTGAATGGATCAGCGCCTTCACAAGATTTTTGTGAAGGCGCTGAACGCTTCAGCGTCTTCAGTTTGGATTATTTTTACAAAATTAAATTTGGGAGGATTATTTTTCAAATTTTCAATTGTTATAGGGTTATTTTTAAAAAATTCCTCTCTCTCTCTCTCTCGATCCGTCACGAGGTTGAAGAAGCGCACCGTCGCAGGTCGAAGAATCCTCTCCCGATTCTTCAAAGAAGGTGAACAATCCTGTTCTTTTTTTGTTTTTTTTTTTTTTGTTCTTTTCAATCTGGTCTTTTACATTGATGCATCACGAACGCCTTTCACCTGTTTGATGAAATGCTTTGTTCACAAACAAATTGTTGCTTTGTGCTATACTCCATTACTCAATTAACTGCGTTCATGAATTGAGATACATCATCATCTTTGATTCACCGCTCTCATGGCGATTCCACTGCAACTACTCCATCGTTCCCGATCCAAACTATTAGTACTACTGCTACTACAACCACCACCACCACCACCACCCGTTCTCTCCTTTTCCCACTCTTTCTCCAACATCTCCTCCTCACCCGACCCCGCAGCGATCTTCGCCCTCATCTCCCGCCACCGCTGGTCCAACCTCGAAACCCTAACCGGCGCCGCCACCGCCGCCGCCGCCGACGACCTCCTCCGCCGCCTCCTCTCCGTCCCCGACCCCGACCCTCTCCTCCTCCTCCGCCTCTCCCGCTGGTCCCGCCGCCGCTTCCGCCGCCCTCCCCCTCTCCATCTCCACTCCCGCCTCCTCCTCCTCCTCGCCCACCGCAGGCTCTACTCCCGCCTCCGCTCCGAACTCCACCTCCTCGCCGCCTCCCGCGCCCACTCTCCTTCCTCCCTCCTCCACTCCCTCTCCTCCTCCTCCTCCTCCTCCCCGCTCCGCCGCGATCGCCTCGCCCTCCTCGCCGACATGCTCGTCCTCGCCCTCGTCAGAACCTCCCAAACCTCCTCCGCCGTCGAAGCCTTCCGCCGCTCCGCAGACTATGGCTGCCGCCTCTCCGTCCTCTCGTTAAACCCCTTGCTTAGCGCTTTGATCGACGAAGGAGAGATTGGTGCGGCGGAGTCGGTCTACAAGGAGATGATCCGGAGAAAGATCGGCCCGAATTTGATCACATTTAATACTGCAATCAACGGTCTTTGTAAATCCGGGAAGCTTCGTAGGGCGGAGGATCTCGCCAAGGATATGAGGACTTGGGGGTTCTCGCCGTCTGTTATCACTTACAATACCTTAATTGATGGATATTGCAAGAAGGGCCGGGCGGGGAAGATGTACAAGGCCGACGCTCTTCTAAGGGAGATGGTGAGCTCGGGATTACGTCCGAATTTGGTTACTTTTAATACGCTGATCGATGGATATTGCAAGGACGGGAATAGCTCTTCTGCAATGAGGTTCTTTGATGAGATGAAGCGACAAGGGTTGTGTCCGAATGTGATCACCTATAATTCATTGACCAGTGGGCTCTGCAGTGAAGGGAAAATGGATGAAGCGCTCAGATTGATGAAAGAGATGGAGAGCTCCAACGCGGTGCCCAATGTGATTACTTTTAATGGAGTCATTAATGGTTTCTGCAAGAAGGGGATGCTTGTAGAAGCAAACGGTTTGCTTGATGATATGATGAAGAGGAAAATTGAGCCGAGTGTGGTTACTTACAATACTTTGATCGACGGGTATTGCCGGTGTGGTATGATCGAGGATGCTGTCGAACTAAAGCGAGTGATGGGAGAGAAAGGGATTAGTCCCAATGTCTCGACTTACAACTGTATGATATTGGGCTTCTGTAGGAAGGGTGACATGAAGAGCGCTGCAGAGCTTTTGGACGAGATGGGGGAGAAGGGTGTCAAAGCTGATCTTGTAACTTACAATGTTCTTATCAATGCCTTGTGCGAAGTAGGGGAATTGGGGAAGGCTGTTAAGCTTGTAGATGAGATGTTTGATGTTGGTCTTCAACCCAGTCATGTAACTTACAA
This sequence comes from Tillandsia fasciculata, assembly GCA_029168755.2. NCBI lineage: Eukaryota > Viridiplantae > Streptophyta > Magnoliopsida > Poales > Bromeliaceae > Tillandsia > Tillandsia fasciculata. The sequence continues at coordinate 28,479,399 of CM054934.1, read as the reverse complement.
CACTTTGATTGATGGGTATTGTAAGAAAGGGAATATAAGGGGGGCATTGAACATGAGGGCAAGGATGGAGAAGGGCAAAAAGCATGCGAATGTGGTGACTTTTAATGTGCTGATCAAGTACTTCTGCGGGAAAGGGAAGATGGCGGAAGCTAATGAGCTTTTGAATGAGATGCTGGAGAAAGGGTTGGTTCCAAATAGAATTACCTATGAGATAATTAAGGATGGAATGGTGGAAAAAGGGTATGTTCCTGATATAAAAGGATATCACTCTAATGATGCTTCTTAAAACTTAACTTCGATGAATATGGTGATGGGTGGGATTGTGGAAGCGGAGATGTATTCTAGATAGAAACATCTCTTTTGGGAATGTTGGTTTTCAAGAGAAAATGAGGAGGTAATTTCTGAGATCTTGCATGGTGATACGAGGCGGCAGAGGAAGGTGAGGGAGGTGAAGAAGGTATTCTTTGTTGTCATCCTCTTCTTCAACATCGATGCATCATGAACGCTTGTCAAATATTTAGTTTGCATATTATTGCTTAGAGGCAAAACTTTTATCGTGTTTTCCTTTCTATTGGATTACTTGCTGGTGACTATAAATTTTCCTTTTTGGCCTAATCTTAGTGATGATTTAGTTTGGAAGTTGGTTGAAAAATGTTTGGTTGATTACTAGATTTTATCGTATTGTAAATATATGACTAGAAGAAAGTAATCCATTCCCAATTTTATCTAGTGCAAATATAGGACAGGAGTATAACTCAATCAAGTCGTATCGCAGTCAAATCCACTCCAACACTGTCCCTTTTAATTCTACCCAATCCAATCCTATTTGCCAAACAGGTCCTTTAGTTACTTCGTGTTCCTGCTCAAAAAGAGGAAATCCCTTGTTTAGTTGCTGCACTTCCTAGAATTCCATGGAATTGGAATTCTGTTTTTCTCAGTCCATTTATGGAACCTTTACTTGGTGGGATTCACTTGATCTGGAAGCAGTTGGTGTGACTTCACTTCTCTTTATAGTTTATGCAACTAATCGCACAATTTGAGGTCCCATTGTTTCTCATATAAAATTTAATCTAGCTCCAACTTATTCCAAACAGAAAATTCATTTTTAATTGGATTCAATTGAACTTTTCTGAAAAGTAGAAATCCGTTTTCTTAAAATTCTAGGATTTAAGGCTAAACAGGGTAGAAATGCTATTAAATGAATTCTATTCAGATTTGACTGCAAACAAAGTGTATATCTCTCGTTTTAGTCTTTTGGCACTTACTCGAATGAGTCTCCTCCTTTTCCCATCTGCAGGTCGTTGCAATGTCGACCAACTTTTTCAAAGTCCGAAAGTTCCTAAGGTGAGAGCACTCCACACAGGTTTTCATCTTTTTAATTCATGTCTTCCATGAGTTATCTTTTCTGGAATCGCCTCTGCTTCTTTCACTGTCTTAAATTTTTTGGACTCAGTATTACTTCTTTTGACGGTGATCTGGGATTTAGGAAAATTGGGTTCGAAAAGGAGGATATGTACTTCGTGAAGCAGATGGGAAAAGCTATGCTCTGCACCTATACTCTCTTTGGAGCTGCTTGGTTGTGGAATGAAACTTCTCCTCTCGGTTGGTGGACACTTAAACCTCGGCCAAAGGTAAGGGCACCATCTACTTGTACTTATTTGAAAGAAACTTGTTTCTCTCTTGCGGGCAATTATTACTTGTTTCTGATATTATGCAACAAGTACTTTTGGGTTAAGTTTTCAAAAACCTTCACGAGAAAGCAATTTTTTGTAGTTGAAGACATAGTATATAGCTATACAAAAACCTTCTTGTTCCGAGACTTCGAATCCCTTTCAATTCTCTTATGCCAACTATTCATGCATTTTGATTGGTCAAGGCCTAGCTTTGCAGGTATTAATTTTCTCAAGCAGTTTAATATTGTTTACTCGAACTAAACCGATCGTTTTAAGCTGAACCCCTTTGTATTTGATTTGATAAGGCCTAATCAATCAACTATGTTATGCATTGCTTATTTGAACCAGAGTTTTAATTGTTCAATCACACTATCAATTGTATGTATATTCCTTTGTTACATCTCTGGGGTGCTGAATTTATTCCAAGACTATTGTTCTCACAACAGGGATTGAATCTCCTTTTCTTCTGAGAGTAAACCAAGTTGTTGCTTGTAACCAGGAAGAGAGAGAGATGGCGCACCTTTACGAGCAAAGAAGATTCCCTTATCCGGGCGACACAGAGGCGATGGAGGAGTTCGTAAGAAGCGGAGGCACCCTCGGCACCACCATCGGCCCCAAGGGGTTTATCGACTCTGAGATGGATCCCGACAACATACAGAAACAGTTGCAGACGCAGAAGTTTGAGCAGGAGGCTCAAAAGCTCTGGTTTCGCATGAGGAATGAGGTCATACAAGAGCTCCAAGAGAAGGGCTTCGATGTCGAGTGAGAGATAGATAGATACCTCCTACCAAAAGAACAAAGACGCAGATGATTTTCTCAAAACCACTACTTTTGTTTTACTTGTATTTATGTTCTTATGGTTTTGGAGCTTCAAATTGCAGGGGAATGTAATTATTTCGTGTATCTCATACATCCTATTTATAACGCCAACATATGTAATAACTTATGCAGTTTAGGACTAGATGATTGATTGAAATAATTATATTCAGCATATGTTTTAACTCATTATAATTTGTATTGTGGGAGCTGCTCATAATTACTCTTAATAATGCATCCTCAGATCGGACGGTTGGGATCAGATCTCTGTTTTGGTGGAGGGTTCACATTCGAATGCAGAGCCGTTTGATTCGCATCAGACGTCCTTGAAACAATGGAGAACAGCAATGGGTGCACGTGTAAAATCTCAATTAAAAGTAAATATTTGAGAAAAATATAAAATTATATTAAAAAATTTATGATTTTTGACACAGCACTGTGAACCGGGTTCATGCACTGATTTCTCCTTTCAAAGTTATCACCACATCTCTCATTTCGATTTAATTACGAACTTAAATAAAAAATAATTAATAAATAAATAAAATCAAATCCCACCTCCTCTGTGGTCGTCGGCGCTCCTATTCCCAGAGTGCCCCTGTCACCGCCAAACCCTTCTCTCTTTCTCTCTCTCTCTCTCCTCAGTTTTCGATCTCAGAGAAGAGAGGGGACATGGCCGCGTTCACGAAGCTCGAAGACTCTCCAATGTTCAGGAAACAGGTGCGTTGCCGCAGTTTTCCCGAATGCCCCCTTATCGCTCTCCCTTTTTGTTTTTTTTGGCTATTTTATCTTTTTTTTTTTGGTTATGAGCTTGGATCTCATTAGGATTTGGTGTTTTTGGTGCTCATTTGATTGGTCTGAAGCATGAAGATCTCAGCTTTTAATGATTTCATTTCTATTAGGAGAAGAGATTATAAAAAGGTAGTTGTTTGATTGAGAGAATGGTTTTTATAGATAAATGAGAATTTGGAGACATGTGTTGTTGTAGAATTGTGAGGATTTTTGATGAAATGGATAGATCTAAGTGGGGATTTTCTATATGGAAGGCTAAAACGTGAGTCAAAGATCTGACATCAGAAGATTAGCAAAGGCATTAATACGTGGTGTTATATTTTTGGCTCCTCACGCGCTAAATTGACAGAGAAAGCTCACTCGAAGAAGTAAAGATTGATACCCAACAAGTGTTCAATTGAAGGTCTTAACACATGATTACTTCTTCATCGATTGTCGATCGATTTCTAATCGATTTAGCTTGCTTCAGATATCTGTTCCATTTGATCTCTATTTGTACAAGTTGGTGAATGAACATCCAAGTTGCTTTATTAGTGTTTAGTTGTACTGCAAGTGTTTTATTCATTTTCAAGTTTTTTTTTTTTTTTTTTTTTTTTCGTGCCGATGAACAGGGGTGTTGTTGGGCATGGAAACTTTTTATTTTCATGGGTTGTTATTCACTTAGTTATGCTTTAGATTATTTATCCCTTATTGAATCTGCTATTCTTCTTTCAGTCTTTGTTTTCTCTAGTCCTTTCTTTTGCTTTAATTTCTTAATGATTCGGTGAAAGTAGTTGAAAATCTGAACAGAATTCTTTCCTTTATGTATTATATTTATTATATAGAAAAGGATTCTATCATATATTTTTTTAGATTTGAACTTGGTTTTTATTGTGGTCGGTATCAAATCTATGAAGATGACTATTATGGAACTCATCACCAGTCTGTCTTTGCTTTACCTTCTTGAAGTCCTTATTTTTTAGCTTTTGTCCGGATCCTGACCTTTTACCTTGTTTATAATGAAATGAACTTGGTTAATTTCACAATTGCTTAAACTTGTGTATTTACTCAGTGCTAACTGAGGTGGGTTTTTTTGTTTTTTCACTTTGATTGATTCGAAGATGTACTCTTTGGAACAAACAACTGATGAGTTGAAAGACCGCTGTCAAAGACTACATAAGGGGTCTAAAAGATTTATGTGAGTATTCCCTGTTCATTTAATATGTTAAGCAGTTTTTATTGGTTATACTCATCATTTTCACAACGCACATGCCATTGATGTTATATCTAAATTTACTTACGGGTTGCACATGCTATTCATGGAAATTAGTATGCTCCTTTTTTTTTTTTTTTTTTTCTCTGACAAATTAGTGAATTACTGAAACATGAAACCAGGAATGCATCACAGCAAACTTCCTATGCATGTATATTATATTCATATAAATATCTTAGTTCTTACACATATAGAGGCATATGTCCTATATTTCCAAAATTCGGGATCATTAAAATCATAGAAAAGCTGATTAGTTTCATTTTCATACTTAGCACTTCTTCGCTAAGCTGTAAGCATTGTAAGCTAATTAGGGATTCTAAAGTAGAAATGGAGTCGACACCTGAAAAAATCACTTCAAAAATCTCATATGCTCATTCATGTTTGAGTGCAAATACTAGACTTGAATACTGTTGCATACATATTTAATTTTCTTTTATTACAGGGTATCACTTGGTGATGCATATGAAGGCGATTTGTCCTTCGCAGATTCTTTGGAGGCATTTGGAGCTGGACAAGATGACCCCACCAGTGTAGCCATAGGAGGTTAGTTCATCAAAGCTTTTGTGCAGTTCTTACTATTGATCTATGTAATCAAAAAAAAATTCTATTGTCATCCTGGAAATAGTTAGGTAGCATAGATTTGATCTTATCTACTATATTTGGGAGTTAGGTATCATATAGTATTATCATGAGAGCTGAGAATACAATCATACTTCTAAGTGCCTAGATTTCTCCTAGAACGCTTGGGAATGAGAGGTTGCCTAGGGTTTTCTGAGAATTATACTTTAAATATTAAATGCCTGCATCTGAAAAAATTTTGCAAGTAGATGAGACGACAATAAACTAAGAAATCTAGGATTCTTCGTGATTATTCTCATCTTGTTTAATCTCTAGATGGCCATTTACTTAGTTGTCCTTACTTTTATGAGTTAGATTGAACTAAGTTTGTTGATAATTCTACACTAGAGTGGCTTTATGAATTTTATGGAAGCTCTCCCATGTCTGATGTTGCTTTTGACTGGATTTGGCACCATCTTCTGGAAAGTTGACATTAGGTTGATTATTGCCCATAAAAGAATTGTCATTTCTTCTAGGGACATTCTCATCTGTAGGTTATTTTCTAGCCCTTTTAACTTTACATATGCATTGCGCCTTACATTATGTTAATTTGCAAAAGATTGGTTTTATTTGTTTGATGTAAATCATGAAATAGATTCAGAATATTTAGTTTACTTGTCTTATTAGTTTATTCCTTCTCCTTTTTCAGATCAACCTGTTTAAATTCTTTGTTTTGATCCATGTAATATACAACAGTGAATTACTTTGCACAGATACTGTTTGACGTTTGCAGTTAGTGATAAATTTACTTTATTCTTTGATGATTAGTTTTGGTATATGTATTTATCTTACAAGGTAGTGGTGTGTTGTGGTAGGTCCTGTAATGTCCAAGTTTACTACTGCTTTTAGGGAACTTGGTATGTACAAAGAGCTTCTTCGCTCTCAGGTAACTATCCTTTATCTGTTAAATACACGTTCATGTCATTTTCTTCCGAGTTGAGCTACAATACTGGCAAGTAGTTAGTACTATCAACTTTTTGGCCCTTGGATCTATGCATGATAGTGCCGTCACTAAAGTCTAAACCCTAGACCCTATTGATCCATGGGTCAAAATGTTGATAGTAGCAACTACTTTGCTACTATCAATATTATTCTAGCCCCACTATTTTCTTCCGCCTGTAAAGCATAACTTATCTACACTATGATTTTATATGTCCGTACATATCCTTGTAAATACTTATTTTTTTCATGCCAATTTTTTCACCTGGCCATGTGTGATGGAGTAAGTTGGCATGGGCAATACATATAATAACATATGTGCCCCATATCTAATTCGGTCCCTTTCCTTGCCATCATTAATCAGCTTACTGCCTGCTTGAACAGGTGGAACATATGCTTGGTGACCGTCTGCTTCAGTTTTTAAATGTGGATTTACAAAATGTAAAGGTGAATTTTCTCGGCTATCATCAATATTACAACGAACAGCCAGATATTTCTTGATGGACTTCTATCTCCAGACTAAGTTACTGTTGTAACAATAAGAGATCATCATTAGATTTTTTTATTTTCTTTTCTCTTCTGCCCTTCAAAGTTTGTTTGAATTGCCAAACAAATATTGACAGTCAAATGTTACCTTAATGGTCTAGTTAAGTGTTATTTCTTCTATGTAGAATGCAAATTCTAATAGACACAACAGTTTTAACGCCTTTGCTAGATGATTGAGGGGCCGAGGATGTAAAAAGTTTGGTTAGACTTAGACAACTTACTGCATCATCTCTATCGGATGTAGAGAAATTCTAAATGAAAGTAAGCTTTTAAATATACTTGCAAGATGATCTAAACAGGTGGTTATGAATGCAGGATTGTCGTCGGCGGTTGGACAAAGCTGCAGCTGGGTATGATCAGGTAATGTTTTCTAATGTTTTCTTTTCATTTTTGCATTGTTTTTATGCTATTGCGTAACTATAGTTAAGATCCTTGTTTTGGGGTCGTCAAAAATCTGCTTTCACTAATCTCAATCTCCTATAATAACTCCTTTTCTGTATTGGCTATTGAGGGAACTAATATTTCTGAAGTTAGTACAATGTCACTCTTGACATTTTGCATAAAATTGCTCCATTTGTGACTATTTAATTTGGAGAATAAGTCTCTACAACTACTAAGCAAGTTGTCAGCAAATTGGCTGTTAAGTATGCACTTTAGCTGTAGTGAGCTTGCTGGAACCTCAAATTGTTTGTGTTTAGAATCTTTAGATGCATGGCAGGATACTTCTATGTTGTAAATTCCTTAGGAGATGATATGTAAATCAACTCACAAAATGTTGGAGGAGAAACGGCAATCAATGAATTATTAATCATCTCAATCACAATAAACATAAGTTGTTATACTTTATTTGATTTTTTTGCCTTAATGTTTATGGTTAGGCACGTGAAAAATTTATGTCAATACGGAAGGGCACTAGGTCAGAAGTTGTTACAGAATTAGAAGAGGTAAATTTCACATAAAAGATTTCAGCTGTTTCTTTTATACACATGTAAATTGATGTTCATAGATTTTCTCTAATGTTCAACCTGACAGGATCTTCATAACTCGAAGTCAGCTTTTGAAAGATGCCGATTCAATCTAGTATGTATTGATTATCTGCTTCTGTTGCTTGAACAATCCAGTATATTATTTATTATTCCAATTGTTCTCCATGGTCGTAAGAATTTCAGGTTAATGCTCTTGCAAATGTCGAAGCGAAGAAGAAACATGAGTTCCTGGAATCCATCAGTGCAGTAATGGATGCGCATTTGAGATATTTTAAGCAGGCAGGTTCTGTTCTTCGTCAAGAGTTGATGTCAGATTTATCTTTATTTTTATTTTTTCATTTTTTTTGGCTTACTCAGATACTTGAGCGATCTCAATCTTTTTTTTTCGGTATAGGGGTTTGAGTTATTGAGCCAGCTGGAATCATTTATACACCAGGTATGCATCATTGAACATCAATTTACAGCGTACGGAAGTATGGAAAATATTTTCCAGGTCTTATTTGTAAGCAAGCTTCTTTGTTCAGGTTTTGACATATGCCCAACAATCAAAAGAAATGGCCAATAGTGAACAAGACAAACTTGCAAAGAGAATCCAAGAGTTCAGAACTCAGGCTGAAATCGCAAGCTTGCGATCTTTAAGCAATACGGACACCTCAACTAGTGGTGATGGTATCCACGTAGTCGGTGTTCATCCATACAAGAAGATAGAAGCTTTGATGCAATCTACTGCAAATGGAGAGGTAGTAATTATCAGTGTTCGACTCTCTAATTTTAAGATATGTTTGTTCTTCTACTGACCTGTTTGTAATATTGTACTTTCACTGTTTTAATCAGTTGATTCTCCTCCATATCAGTGTTCCTTAGATGCCTATTTCTTCTCGTATTCCCTTTTTTTTTTTTTAAATCACTGAGCTCAGTTTGTTCCTATTCCCTGGATTCAGTTACATATTTGAGCTAAATATGGATTGAAACCTCATGTCCTTGATACTGTACTACTTACTAGCTAATTTCTTTATTTTCTCTCAGGTTCAAATAATTAAACAAGGTTATCTTCTCAAGCATTCATCAAACATGAGAGGAGACTGGAAAAGGAGGTTCTTTGTTCTTGATAGCCATGGGACCTTGTACTATTACAGAAATAAGTTGAATAAGCAACCAGTATGCAGTCTGATTTGCTTGACTATATTCTCTACTTGATCATTAAATATTGGGCATTGGAATTCTTTGATTCTGTTCTTTTGCTTTGCCAGCCTATTTTGTTTATTGGTTTCTTTCTTTTTTCAAATTTATTTGCGCTTACTAAGTACTGTTGATTATCTTTTATGTGACCTTGTTTTATGTTGTTTATCCTTCAACTCAGGACAGCAAAAACTAGTTTTTGATTTTTTTTTTTTCATGATCTCCTAAGCAAGGGTCTCTTCTGCAACAATCAGCTAGTTCGTCGGAAGGTTCTGGTGTTTTTAGTAGATTTAGATTCTCGCACCAAAGAACATCTTCTCTGGGTGAAGATAACCTTGGATGCCACACCGTTGATCTCCAAACTTCAACTATCAAGATTGATGCAGAACAGTCAGATCTGAGATTTTCCTTCAGGATAATATCTCCAGTGAAAACTTACACATTACAGGTATCTCTAAGTCTCGAACTTTCTAGATCTTTCATGTGAGAAACTATCTTTTGGAGTTCTCCATGGAACTATTAATACTTGCTTCTCGGCAGGCCGAAAATAGGGCAGATCAAATGGATTGGGTTGAGAAAATTACTGCAGTTATTGCTTCTCTTCTTAATTCTTCCTTCTCACACCAGGTTTTCCTCTGAACGCATGTTTTCTTTTCCTTCATTCCTGCTTCTCCTTATAGAAGTTTTCAACCATACAGAAGCATGCCCTGTGAGAGTGTCTACTAGTTAGGTTAGACTGCATTGTTTTCATGTGACATGTTAACATATATTCTTGTGTAAGATTATCTGTTTACTTGTATATTTCCTCAAAATCTGAATTTTTAGATTGACTGCCAGCTCAAGATTTGGTTTTTGTGAATAAGAAACTAAGCTTTTTGGGGGTTTTTATGGAAAAATCAGATTTTACAGGAATATGTAAGTAGATTATTGGGATATGCATGTGAAATCCGCTTACGAATTTATTGTAGAATGTTGAGTAAATAATCTTTACCAGCTCGAAGACCAAGTACAACAGTGCCACCACTTTCTGCAAAATGCTAAACATATAACAGTATAACCTTCACCTGACAGTTTTCGATGGTTAACATTTATTAATATAGTGTCATTACCAGCTTAAAATTTTGAAGTACTGGACTTATGCTTGTGGTGTAGCAGATATCTTTTGGAAATTCGGAGAGACAAAATCTCAATTCTGCTGACGGAAATGATTCTGATTCTTTATGGCTGGAAGATGGCACTAAAGCTAAAGGACATGATAAAGTCTCCCAAACTCTCAGGAGTATTCCTGGAAATGATATCTGTGCAGAATGTAGTGCACCCGAACCTGATTGGGCATCGCTGAATCTAGGGATTCTAGTGTGTATTGAATGCTCTGGTGTTCACAGAAATCTCGGGGTTCACATATCGAAGGTACTATTTCCTAAACTCTGTGGTTAAAAAGTTTTATTAATTTTCGTGTTTACTCTAATATATATACTATGCTTACTGGAGGTAAGATATGATATAAATAGCAGTGTTTTGCCTATTAGTTGTCCCATTTTATTCAGATTATCTTATATTTTATCTATTGGACAAATTATTTTATATGTTATCTATTGGACACAGGTGAGGTCCCTAACACTAGACGTAAAGGTTTGGGAACCTGCCATTATAGATCTATTTCGTGCTCTGGGTAATTCTTATTGTAATTCGGTGTGGGAGGGATTGCTTCTCAATCAAGATGAAAGGTACGATACAGAAACATTGACAAAGTATCATAAATAGGTTTTTAAGCAGTTTGACTGATGCATAGTCACAAAACATGTGGTATCATTATTCTGTTCTTCTATTTCATTATAGTTTTATCCATTTTGTAAATTGACAAAAAGAATTTCATAAACATAATATAACAACATGGAAGCTTTTAACTGCTCTATTTGATAAAGAAGGATTAGGTTGAATCTCTGTTGAACAAGCTTGGGTTTGTAGTGATCATGCTTTTCTTTTAGTTGTAATACCTTGTTGATCCTAAATAACATCCTTTCTTCTCTGTTGTGTCTCGACTGATTATCTTCATGCAGTATGGATGAATCGGAAAAAGCCATTCTTTCCATGGAAAAGCCTAATCCCAATGATTCTTTTTCAAGAAAAGAGAAGTTCATTCAATCAAAGGTAATTTATCTTTTTTGGCTCCTGCCTTCTCTGAATGATTCGTCTTTCGAAAATATCTAAACAATGTGCTATTTATGTATATTCTGGCACACAATGTAAGGTTGGATCTATATTTGTTGGAATCAGTGTCACATTCTTGGATGTATCATTAAACAATCGGAAAATGTGTGAAATACTATCCCCTATTCTGTGTGTTAATTGGAAAATGGGTGAATTCTTTCTACTCTATCTTCTCCTTTCATCAGTTTGTATTCATGGTGTTATTCTTATCTGGCAGTATGTGGACAAGAATTTTATCATCCAAGAAACAATCCAGCCCGATCGTCGTCCTCCAAGTGCCAGCATATGGGAAGCAGTCAAAGATAACGATATACGAGGAGCCTACCACCTACTTGTATTATCGGGTGTTAGTCCGAATACAAGATATGATGACTTAAACAATGAACTTAATCACCTTTTGGATACACCAAAATCAAACCAGGGTGGGTCTACCGATAGAAAGCAGTTCGATCCAGCAAATTGTCAGAAAATAAATGATTCTGGTCAACAAGAAAGTTGTCTACAGGGCTGTTCCTTATTACATTTAGCTTGTCATATTGGTGATCCTATAATGCTGGAGCTGCTATTGCAGTTTGGAGCTGATATTAATTCACAGGATTTCCATGGCCGGACACCTTTGCACCACTGCATCTTCAAGAAGAACGATAATCTTGCTAAGTACCTTCTCAGGAGGTAAGCGTGCAATGGCTTCTTTATGGTTGTCTTTTACCTTAAATCCAGTATTATCCATATATCGTATTACTTCTTTCTTCTTATAAAATATAAAAATGTACATTGATTGAATGATTAATAAGTTAACAATAGTGTTAATTGATCAGAATTGAACTTCTGTAATGATGAAAATGTAGTTCATATGCTCAAACTCTCTTTCTATCTACTGTTCGAACTTTATTCCTTGTTTTTTTGTTTATAACTTAAACCTGGAGCAAATCTCTTGGTAACATTTTTTTACGTTGTTAGATATCAGGATGGTAGTGCTCGTTAGATTTTGACGTCTCAATTTTTGTTATTTTCAGGGGTGCCCGAACAACGCCAAAAGATGGTGGGGGCTTGACTACTCTGGAAAGAAGAATGGAGCTTGGAGCAATAACTGATGAGGAACTATTTATATTGTTTGTTGAGCACGAATGAGGCAGACCCCTGTACTCCCCAAAAATTGCTGCTTGAGCAGGTTTGCTTTTTTTCATTGTGTTCACTTCTTGTCATGCAATAATAACTATCACGAATATGTCGCGATTCTCAATTATTTCGCCGCCAGTTTAGAAAGTAGAAGAAAAACATAAAATGCCCCCGGGTACCTGTCATTCTCGACACGAAACACTTAACATTCAATGTCAGCTTATTAGGAAAATTTCGATGAATAAATTATGAGACATGAACTTATACATTGATGCAATTAGTAGAATTCCTGATTAAATAACTCAAATCATTGTTTAAATTTATGCAGGGGGCCGACCGACCGACCGACGCCGATGCATGGTGAAAACTCAAACTGGTGTGACCGTGTTAAACTTTAAACTTATCGGTACTAACATATTTGAGAACTACAGATCTAATTCAGTGCCGCAATGTAGAACTCCAGTTATCTGTATCTTAAAACTGCTTATGCCCGTTGGTTTTCCTTTAGTTTTTTATGTGGTGTGATTTTTACATGTAAATCAGAGGGAACTGCTTCTCCCTTGCTGACTTGTACTTGTTTCTCTGGGATGTGTACCATTTGTTCTTCTTGTTCTTGACTCAGATTAAATTTCATTTCTGGGAGAGCAGGAGAGAAAATGGAACAAAAGGAAGAACTATTTGATTATCATACCATCTCATTTTGAACTTTTGGAGAGGTAAAAGCACCACTCTGTTATACTCTCTGCTGGGTCTTCGATGTAATAATGAGACAAAAGGGGAGCTACCAAATCATTTTAACTAACAAAAACAAAATCATGTGCACATATGCAGTAACATTTCAATATCTAAAATTTATCTCAAGTACCCCGGAATTGTACTTCTGGGAAAATTTTAGTTTGGACGTAAAATTGTAATTAAATTTTGAGTTAAAAAAAAAATGATTCAAATTCGGAATGAGTTTGAAGCCGGGTCCTAATGTAATGGAATTTGTGATAACCCGAAGTCCAAAATAAATACGGATTTATATGATTTAAAAATTTATTTGATATTTAATATAAAATATAAAATATTTAGAATAAATTATAAATTATTATAGAAAATAAAGTTCATTTAGGTCAAGACCCGACTTTGTGGTCCGTGGGTCGGGTGGGATTCGGATTTCGGACCCAACAACCCAAACCTCACCCGGGTTTCTCCCTCTATTTATAAGTAGGTGTAGTGCATTTAAACCCAGATGAGAAAAGAGAGGAGAGGGGGAGAGAGAGAGAGAGAGCGAGCGAGCGCGAGGGAGAGGGGTTAGAGAGGTCGACAATGGCGGAAGCAGCGCCTGCGACGGGGCTCCGCATCGTCCTCCACCAACACGCCAAGGAGCGGAGCATCGTCCCCGTATCTAGCCACGCCGATCGAGATCGTGTCATCGTACGCCCATCTCTCTCTCTCTCTCTCTCTCTCTCTCTCTCTCTAACCCTCTCTCTTGCTCTAGAACCCTAGAACAAGGAGAACGGTCCACAGTTTAGAGATTCTCGATAAACGGTTGTGACAAGTAGTTCTTGAAGATTTTAGGGTTTAGAAACAGAGTAATTTTAGAAAATTTAGTTAGCAAATCAAATTGTAGAGATCTCGCAAGGAATTGGATTCAAAGAATCTTGTGAAGCACGCGAAGTATCGTTCTTGCGCCGATTTTGCGAGAACGCGCTCTGGGGGTAAATTGGTCGGAGGTTGAAGAAAAATCCTAGGGTTTTTTTAGGGAAGCGATAAAATCTGTTGGGTCTTGTAATGTCAATGTTTTGTTAGTATCAGTATTCTTGATTAATCAATATTTACTTTGCTTTTGCCAAGAAATTTACTTTTATAATTTTTTTTTTTTTTTAAACTCAGGATGTATTTAGAAAAGTGCTGGTGAAAAATGAATCCCCAGAGAATTTTGCACTACAAGTGGTGCAAGAAGCTATTAAACCTCAGGTAACTGACATTATGCATTTAGACTTTCGGCGACAATGGATGATGTTGTTCTTTATACTATTGGTATAGTTATAAACATGAACCTTTGCAGTTGCTCTTTTTCTCCTTGGTTTCTTGATTTGTTATCTATCTAGTATTGATATTATTTCCGAACATGGTGTTATAGATGATATGTATACAATACGGACATGTTTAAATATATCGATATATTCTGTGCAGTGTATGATGCGGTTTCATTCCGTGTTCTTCTGCTTTATACACATACAATGATGTCTTCACGTACCATTTGACAACTTATCAGTTTATTCTAATTTTGGCACTGATGCAGAAACAAACTGTATTGGTTCTAGATGAGAATACATTTCTGGAAAATGCTCTTCGAACGCTACTGCAGGAACTGGTGGTAAGCTTCTATATTGTGCTTATTGGTTCAGTGGTTTTCATTCTCTGATAATCACCTGAGTTTTGATATGTAGCAAGTATATCATTGTAAGTAGCATCACTTACTTCAATTGGAATCATATATTAAAAGTAGTCACTAAGTTTAACAATGGCATTTAACTCTTAGTAAGATTTCGCTTTTAATATGTATATTACTATATTGGCAAATATTATACTGTTGGCATCTCAATTCACATGCTGATAGGACACTAGTGTTTATATGGTAGTCATCTGCAGTTCAATCGGGTGAAAGAATGATGCAATACGGACAATTACTCGGTGAGGAAAATGCTCGTGGACAGATCCCATGCCTTCTAGGTCTGTTACTGTCTACTAATAGCTCGTCTCTCAAAATTCTGGTTTTTTGCATATTCTATGGCTCTTAGAGCACTTATAAGGTGCTTTTGAGATTGCATACAATGCTCTGAGATTTAGCATCATTTCTATGACTTGTTAGACATTGTGCTGTACCTTTGTGAAAGAGGGCATGTTGAAGGTGGGATGATATTCCAGCTGTTAGAAGATCTGACGGAAATGTCAACCATAAAAGATTGTAAAGAAGTTTTCGGTTACATTGAGAGCAAGCAAGATATTTTGGGTAAGGTATGAAGTAGTTAAACATTGTAGTTGTTGGTTTTCTTGATTATGAGTTGTCCACCATTGGAAGCTTTTTTCTGTAGCTTCCTAGAATTTTAGCTATTTGACTAATTTGCTTTCAGCAAGAGCTCTTCGGACGTGGGAAACTGGTGATGCTCAGGACCTGCAATCAACTTCTTAGAAGGCTGTCAAAGGTTTGGGCATGCAGTTATCTCTTCTTTAGGAATTTCATTTCTTCTGAAGGCTCAGCAACTTGAAGTTGTAGGCCTATTTTGTAGGATATTTTGACATCCAAGAATTGATCTGTTTTATTATTAGTGGACGTGTTGTTTTTATGAGACAATTGAACATAAGATCATTTGTCAATCACCTGCTATGGTGAACTACTAGTAGCCTTTTGTTTGGCAAGAGAGAGATTGATGTTCTTGGTCAAAGTGCTAACAAAGACACTATGATGAATGCATCGTAGTGACTTGAATTTTGGATTACCATGTTCTTTCCTGATTATATTAGTGCTTTATTTTCCCTGTTTCATACTTTAGTTTCTTTAATGTTTCAGGCAAATGATGTGGTATTCTGTGGGCGGATTCTTATGTTTCTTGCTCATTTTTTCCCATTATCTTTTTTTTCGCTTCTTTTCATTTAGTTAGCATATATTTTTCAGTCACATGGTTCTCTTGTTATTCCATTTTTACAGCTGTTAATATCAAAGGAGTTTTCAATACGTCCAACGAGACAAAGTATGAAAAGGATGCTCCTGATGGTATGCAATATTAGGTTGCTGAGATTTTTCTTCCCTCTTAGGTTAACTTTTCAGTGGCATGTTGCTTTTGTACCTAAAAAACTGTGTGAAGAATGACTTTGGATTTCTTGTTCTAAACATTTCAGGAGTTTCTGTTGATTTCAACTTCTACAAGACCTTTTGGAGTTTGCAGGTTGGCTATTCTGCATTTCTTCATCATGAATTGTAACCAGTTATTACCTTATAGAGTTTTACTGCTTGTTGCTTTTATCTTTTATGTCTGGGCTTTTTTATATATCTATAATCTCCTTGAAGAAGATTTCATAATAACAAAAAGAAAATGCAAAAATATTGACAATTTTAGCTGTTACTCTCTTGTTGTATCACTTTGTGGATCTGCTGTGCATGACTTACTACAGTGAATATTGAGTTTGAAGGAAAATGCACTGGGTAGCTACAAGACTGCCAGAACTTTCTGGTTTTGAACTAGTGTTTTTTTATCTTTTCAGGAGCATTTCAGTAATCCGGCTTCAACCACACTTGCTCCATCGAAGTGGCAAAAATTTGCTTCAAACTTAATGGTACATCATTGTTTTTTTTTTTTCCATGATTAGAAAGATTAGGTCCTTTTCTTAATGCAAGGCGTCTGATTATAATATTAACTAGTTGTTATGAAATCAGATTGTGTTGGATACTTTTGAAGCTCAGCCTCTTAGTGATGATGATGGAAATGTGAATAATCTTGAACAAGAGGAGGAAGCTGCCTTCAGCATCAAATACTTGACGAGCAGTAATTTGATGAGTTTAGAGGTATAATATGATCCAAATGATAATGTACAAAATTCTTTGTGGATTATGCTTGTTCCATAAAATAAATAACAACTATTTCTTCTGCAGTTAAAGGATCCCAATTTTCGACGCCATATTCTTGTTCAATGTCTTATATTATTCGACTATTTAAAGGTGTGTTGATGAAACTGAGGCTTTCGACTGCCTGTACCTTCCCATAATGAGATTTTTCAGCTGAGATGGGATGCTTGTGTTTGCAAACAAACCAATGCTCTAATGGCTTGACTAATTCACCCTTTGGCTGCAGACGCCTGGAAAGAATGACAAAGATGGACCGACAGAAAGCATGGTTAGCACTTGTGTAACTTAATACCTTTTAGTTCTTTATTTTGCATGTCTATGTTTTCTAAAATGATGGAAATTTGGATGCTTTACGCTTTTGTTACCTCATCTGTACCACCCAAGTACATAATTTCAGTATAAGATCTTCCTTCTGTTTGTAGTTCAACATTTCCTCTCCCTATTTTACATTTCTGTGTCCATCTACATCTTACTACGCGAATTTACAGTAATATCAGTATATGTGTGAGAGTGTTTGATTATGATGCAAGCTGAAGGTTGGTTTGTTTGTTTGTTTTTTTGTTATGTTTTGTTTTGTTTTGTTTTTTTTTAAGGTATAGTTATTAGATTAGTATAGCAGGACAGGAACTATTAGCCTTTAATTTTTTTTTTCCTTAAAGCATCACTTCATCATTGGTAATTTTCCATGATCTTACCCTCCGAGATAAGGGAAAGAAAGACGTATGCTCAAACGCATCATGCTAACGTAATGGATTAAGAGGGAGGCCATTTAATGGATGGCCTTGAGTTAGGTACTTAAACATATTTAGAATAATTTTTAGCGTGTTATGGTAATGCAGATATAAGCATAGTTAGTTGGGCAACTGCATTGACAAATTTCTTAGATTTTTATGATGAGTCAAAAGACTGCAGTAGCATTAGTTAATTTCCAGCCTTTTGCAAGCTATTTGTCAAACCTTTACCCTATGGAAGAGACCATAGATTATCCACAGCTTTGCCTGGTTTAACAATTTATATCTTTGGTGCTTGTGCTTAGTATTCGTTAATCTAATTTGTAATAAATGCTTTGCTTGTCTCCTCTACATTGCTTGAGCTAGCATGTTTCCATTTATGTCGTTTTGTGTTGATGCTTAACAATTAGAGGCTTTTACACATTAAAATAATTTTCACCATAAGTGTTCTTTTAATTTCTTCTTGTGCTGTTTTAGCACAAAATGATTGGTTGCTTGTTTTTCAACATATCAGAAAGAAGAAATCAAGTCCTGTGAGGAGCGCGTTAAGAAACTCCTAGAGATCACTCCGCCAAAAGGGAAGGAATTCCTTCAGAGCATAGAACATATACTAGAGCGAGAGAAAAATTGGGTGAGCAGTTCTTAAACTTTGTAGTCTGTTCTGCATTGTTGAAATGGGTATTCCTTCTAAAAGTAAAACTTCTCTTGATTTGAAATTTTGCTTGAATATATTTGAATAAGGTTTGGTGGAAACGAGATGGTTGTCCAGCATTTGAAAAGCAACCTACAGAGAAAAAGTCAGGTCAAGATGTAGTACGAAAACGGTATGTAAACTTGCTTTGCATTTTGAATCTGCATACTTTTCTGTATTTGAAGCTTATAATGTCTTGCTTTTTTTTTTTTTTCCTCTGTTTTTTTTTTGGACTTTAAACCCTGAGAATATCTGCCTTGCTTAACTGAAGAACTGCAGAATAAGTAACATTTAAGGATTAATTTACTACTATATAATCTCTTCCACTCCAAATTGTCTTTGTTTCCTTTACATTGTATAATTCTCAAATTTATAAAACTGAAAGATCAGTTGACTGCAGAGTTATGAATTACAATTTATAGATCTAATGCATTCATCCATTACATTGTCATAGTAAGCCAAGGTGGAGATTGGGGAACAAAGAGTTATCACAGCTGTGGAAGTGGGCAGATCAAAATCCTGTACGTAATATCAGCAATTTGTTTTTTATTATCTCATTCGACAGTGTAATATTATCACCAACTTTTAATATTTGTCACTTGCAAAGATTATTCATTTCAACAATTTAGCTTATTATTGTTTTTTTTAAAACGTGGATGATTTTTTCTTGAACAGTTAGGATACTGATTTTGCTAAGTTGCTTTTGCTTGATGTTTGATTTGTCTAATCTGACTTCAATCACACAAACCTTATAACTATGTTGCATGTTTTTGATGAAAAAGCATGAGCAGCAGATTTATGGATATATTGTCATTAATTTCAGAAGTTCTGAATTCGTACAATTAAATGGGTGTATGCATCAGACTTTGAGGATGCCGTGTCGCACAGGGCTCCTACCAATGTGGGGTTTTGTCCGGGCAAAATTCACACTGCCTTACCTTGATAAATGGAAGGCTATTTTGTCACCTATGTAATGAATGTTCTTTGGACAAGCCTCAACTCTGAACTATCACACACAGTCGTGATCTTGTTATACAGGATCTCAACTATCACACTCAGTTATGATCTTGTTTTACAGGATCTCAACTATCACACTCAGTCATGATCTTGTTATACAGGATCATATTATCAGGTTTATTTTATTATTTTATTATTATATATTATACAGGATCATGTAATATTATTTTTATTTTTTTTAGCTGTTGTTGCCATTCCATTTCTGGTGTGAATGTTTGGAGAATCTACTCATCTAGAGAAGGCAAATCATGTTATGCTTTGTCCATTTTGTAAATGCCGGTGTGAAAAATAGCCAAATAATAAAGCAATCTCATGTATGTTGGTGCTGGAAACGGAAAACAAGAGCTAAATGAAGCTTTGAACAATATGCCAGTTCTATTGTTTTCATTGTTAATCAAAATCTCTTCATCTCTTTTACTGTGTAGTCCAACCTTTCCGGCTGTTCTTTTCTTTTAATTCTATAGTGCACAGTTTCTTTTAAGACTCTGTACCAGTGCTGTTATCCAAATACATTAAAACCTTGAGTTTCTTTTTTAATCCACATTGTGGGAAAAATGCAGAATGCTTTGACTGATCCTCAGCGTATTCGCATGCCATCAGTTACAGAATACTGGAAGCCACTTGCCGAAGATGTGAGTACCTGAGGCCTTTATTCTGGTCTAAGTTATTATTAGTGATCGTTGTAAGCGTATTCTGTCTCATTCAGTGTCCTCTTACTCCTCTTTTGAACAATAACACTTCATTTGAAGGCGTAAGTTACATTTCACATTTCTTTTGTTATTTTATCTTAGTTAATCTAATTTCATATTTCTTTTCTCTTTGAAATTGTAGATGGATGCTTCTGCTGGAATTGATGCTGAATTTCACCATAAAAACAATCGTGTAAGTATGATGTTTTGCAGGCTACTATGTCAAGACTGGTAAATATAGAAACTACCATACTGTACTTCTAGCTATGTCTTTCAATCATTCCTCGACATTGCTAATTGCTCAACATGGAAGTCGGAGTGATAATAATTTCTAGCACTTTCTAAGGAACCATGCTTCCTGGCAAAAGCTCTGTTGTTCTTTTTGGAGTAATATGTTATTGCTACTTTTGGTAATTACAGGTGTACTGTTGGAAAGGACTAAGGTTTTCTGCCAGACAAGACTTGGAAGGATTTTCTCGAGTATGATGCATATACATTAATCGGCAAATACTAGTGATACTTTTTCTTGTTTTCTACCTCCTGAACTTGAGGGCGCTCTGTTTTGCAGTTCACGGAAAATGGGATTGAAGGAGTTGTACCTCCGGAGCTGTTACCACCAGATGTTCGTTCTAAGTACCATGCTAAACCTTCTGAGAAGGCAAAACGTGCTAAAAAGGAAGAAGAAACAAAAGGCTCTGCAACACAGCCTGAAGAAAACCAGGTAAGATGCAGCAGAAACAACTGTGTGTTTCAGATCAATGAACTTATTGTATTATTATTTGAAGGTGATTTATAGCAAGAGGTGTGCTTGAAACCAAATCGAGGAGGGAAGACCGAAACTGTAGCTGGAACAAAATTCTTTATACCTTAATTTCTGGCATAAAGTTACTGAATGATGATGAATTCATTCTCTGATTATATTGCTGATTTTACATCTCGAAAGGCTACTACGCCACCGGCTGAGGGAGACGTTGGTGGAAGTGGGGCGGAGGGAGAAGATGGGATGGCTCCTATGGATTCTGATAACGCACCACTGGAGGAAGGCCAGAAGGAGAGCCCTGAGGACTCTGAACTAGAAGCTGGACAAATCGAAGGTGAAGCTGAAGCTGAAGTAGGAGATCCTGAAGCAAGTGTAAAGAGTGAAACTGAAGCAAGAGATGCGGATCCAAACTAAGAGAATAAAAATGGTGCACGATCTGGTGATTGAGATTCAATTAAGATTCGAACCTAATAAGGGAGTAAAAGGTACACCCCTAATTAAAGCTGGTTTGTTAGCGTCTCCTGACCAGTCGGCTTCAAATATGATATTCTAGGCAGAAGTGGCATCAGAAAAAGTAATATTATGTTTGCATGATGTCCGCATATAAGTATGCTTGATGTTGCTTTCTTTGTTTTGTAACTTAGTTCCGTTGATGATGAGATAAGACGATAGGTTGCGGGTGCTGAAACTGCAATCGTAGAATGAATCTGTATGTGTACCTGCATACTTATTCTTATTGTTCGAGTATCCCTTCTACGATATTTCTCTTGAGCTTGGGAAGAAATTTATAGGCTGTTCCTATGATGCTCTCGAGGTTTGTTTCTATTTAATTTTTATGTTGGTACGTCTCTTACAATCTTGATTTATTCAGATGTAGTATAGCCTAATGTAGTTTGATATTATTCTCTGCTTGTCAATTGCCTTGTTGAATTTTGTTATTATTGGATTTTTAATTAACTTTTAGGTTTGTATTTGGTCATCTAATAGAGTAATCAAACAATTATATTGCATCCTAATTTACTATACAGTATAATAGCATTACACGAAGGCTGAGATGTTGCGTGTTGACGACTACATAGAGTAATTCCTACGCATGCTGATCTAACAAAATTCTAATAACCTACCCATACAACCCTAACAATAAAATAAAAATTAATAATCCACTACAATTCAAACAATCTCAAAAAATATATATATATATATATATATATATATATATATATATATAAACAACGATAACAATCTAAAAACAAAAAATGTATATATATATAAATAAACATCGGTAACAATCTTAAAACAAAAAATAATTCACCGGTTTTCCTATATAGTTGACAAAAAAAAAAAAAAAAAAGGTCAAATAAAATTTTAAAAAATCATTATTTTTAAAAAAGAAAGCCCGACTAAATAGGCCATAGAAAATTAACCAAGCGAGGGCTAAATCAGTTTGTTAACTAATGCACAAGTATCAACTTCAAATACGTACAGATATAATTTCCCAACAAATATTTTGTAAGTAGATGCCACATTGAGGAAGACAGTTAAGTACATAACGACGTTGTACTGCAATGAGGTGACGAAAATTAGTAAAAATTCAGTAAAGGAAAAATTTATAGCATCGTTCCCATCCTATTAAACCCTACCATTAAATCGACTAAAAGGGCTTAAAAAATATCCAAAGTAATTCTTGTAACAACACAAGGGTCAGGTAGAAACAAAGACAATGCAAATCAGCAGGTGCCGCATCAAAATGGTAACCAGCCTTTTCAAGTTACGATTTCATAGCAACAAAACATGTCTCACTCAAAATGTTGTAAAGATAAAAAAGGATCCATGAGGAAATTAAAAACACAAAAGCAAAGCAAAGCAAACAAACATCAGCTGACTATATATTTTTTTTTTTCAAAAACAGAACTAGAAGACTGGAATCACAAGCAAAAATAAGCACGCGAAGGAGGTACTACTCCCTTTAATATGTCGAGCTTTCAATACAAGCCGCATGTAAAGTAGAAGCCACCTTCCGCATCGACGTGAAAAAACTAATATTAATCCAGATCTGCTTGTTAACCTGCAGAATTCTGCTAACAAAGCACAGTATGAGATACAAATAAAATAAAAGGCTAAAATGTTGGCCATAGCAATAATATTTGGTTGAATTACACTCCAATCCTGTTAGACCTAAGATGAGCCCTAGCAAAAGCTCGCAGCAAATTTTTTCTTTTCCCTCCCTTCCACGCTAATTCAAATTGTGTACTTCAACTGGTATCAAGAATTCCAAAGAAAGAAAGAAAAAAAAAAAAAAAAAAAAAATCATTTGTGCTTCCACTTGACGCTTTGGTTCAAAATACACAACTTCGCAAACCACGACCGAGCAAGGTGAAAAAGCTAACAACAGAAATGAATTAAAATTTGACTGGCCACACATGTCATGGAAAATGCAAATATGCAATTTAAAATTATGAAAATTAGAAAATAAAAAACTACAAACAAGTTCAAATACCTCTGTAGAAGCTATGGATTAGGCAAAAACTAAATATGTCGGCTAGTATTATGAAAACCAAATATCAGTAGGTTGGTAACTACTCGACAGAAATAGCTAGTTAACGTATGTTCAGGTTAAAGCCAAATAGCTAATGTAGAAAATGCCGGCCGCAAAAGATGGACTGTTTTCAAATAAACCCCTAAAAAATTTGTAATTTGCCAAATGACTCTATCAAAATTTTACTTGGCCAGATAACCCTATTTTGTCCAACTGAGCGCCAGGATGGAAGAACGATTAGGAAATGGTGAATCGTTAATAAACTTTAAAAGATGATGAATCATTTACCGTCTTTTTCTTTACAAAGAAAGCGGTAAACGATTCACCGTTTCTTTCTATTTTCTATATAGAATCCTAATAATCACATAAAAATTCCAACAAATTATATACAATCTTAACATCCCAAAAAATTCTAACAACCTATCTAATACAATCCTACCAATCAAACAAAAATTTCAATAATCCACATACAATTCTAACAACCTCACAAAAATCCTCACAGCCCACAATAATCTAATAGGTATTTCCACTAGAGCTCCTGTCGAACCTCATGAGAGTCAAAGCAATTCACTCCCTAAAAAAGATGCAAAGCAAGAAACTAATCTGATTGACCTGCAAATATTTATTTGGCATAATATGAGTCGATACAATCCATAAATTGTCAACAATCACCAAAGAGATATGCAGAAGAAAGTGTTTTGAAAAAAATCATTAGCAATGCAAATAAGGGTCTAAGTTCACTTTCCAAATCATGGGTCTATCTGTTCATTCTGTTTGATTTTGCTTATATTTACAACTGTATTTCACTTAAGGTCCCTAGGTTGCCTCCATGGCTACGAGTTAAACTATTCCATTGTGGGTGAAGCCTATTGTTACAGGAGGGAAAGAGGGCGGAAGGTGACAGCCTCAGGGATGGTTCAATGCAAGCCTATGAATATGAAGTATCTTCAAATAGTTAAGAATGGAAGAAGTCAGCTGTAAGTAAATTTGGATTCTAGGTACTGAGATTGCAGCAGGCATCGAGTTTCTGCAGCTGTTTTTCAGTCAATCAAAAAATAACAGAGACAACTGAAGGAGATTTAAGTTTAGCATATAGGCTAGTGCAGGAATCTGAAAATACCCTTTAGAACAGGAAAAAAAAAAAACATAAATTTATATGGATTAATATGTATTCTTTAAATTTATAGTGATACATATATGCAAATGTCCATGTTACAAATGGTGTCACGAGTAACGAGCTGGCCATTGGAAAGCATTAAATGACAGCATTATACCGATCAGAACATATCTTTCTTCAGAAGAAAATAATGCATTTATAACCTCGAATATTATCCTCACATGCAAACTACATTAGCTAACAACTTTACCAGATCATTTCACAACTAAGGTAACATTACAAGAAATAATTAATCATCTATATCAGCATATAAGATGCACCTAAGGTACTCAAAGAACCAATTTGTTAAAACTGTGCATCCCGCTAGAATGATGAACTCACACCTTGCCAAAATGCTCAAATGAAGAAGACAGAATATGATGATCAGTAGACCAATATAATATTTCAGATGTTTGATACAAGCCCAGATTTGCCAAACCTCATTATGAGGTCCTGCAGACTCTGTTTGAAAGCAATCCAAACATTGACAAATTCCATGTAGAATCAAAATGCATTCTATGATTCAACTATCCAACCGTTTGTCGTGCCATAATCAGATACTCTAATAAAGAAGTATCTGCATAAAAACAAGGCTTAAAGACTTTCAACTTTATGCCATCTAATTTCCCCAAAATAATTACAATCTTATGCAATTTCTCCTTTTTTAGGAATATTACTTGAGGACTCGAAAACAACTTTAATTTCACTGCTGCTTCGCTATATACTGGAGAATAAATGCATATAAGATTCACAAGAAGAATATGGTTAGATCAGAAACCATACAAACAAAACCTGACAGCTTCGAATACATCTATGATCTCTGCCTCCTCGATTCCTATACCAATCATCAATGTCAGTGCTCAAAGATAAGATCAAACCGTACAAAGATCTTATAAGCTCTTAAGAACAATAATTTACATATTCTATAAGACCTTCATGACAGGAACATCAAGCAGAGAACACTTACATCACAATAAAGTTAAGCCAGTTAGATAATCTACAAAACTAGCAAACATTAACAGAGGAAAACAATAAAAGAAATTTCGAAAACCTAAAACAATGAATTCATACAATAAAATTCACACTAACACATTATTCTAAAGATATTCCATATAAGTGTACTAAGAACAATCGAAGTTTCAAGTCATAGAGTCAAAGACACAACACGTAGCCACATAAATCATAAGCTAAAGCAGCACAAACATTATACGCTGTAAATATAAAATTAGGGAAATATCATATATAAAGCATAGCACCACCAAGATTCCTTGAAATTCACAATGAAACCCTAACCCTAATTCTTCTCATACCCTTCTTTCGCAGGAGCGGGGTCGGCGGCGGGGATCTTGATGTACCCCGCCTTTTTAGGGCTGTCGATTGCGTACTCGTCTTCCTCCTCGCCGTAGCCCTCGGATCCGCAGATCTCGTAGCGGTTGGTGGCGACGGACCAGGCGAGGTACATGGTGGCGGCGGTGAGGGCGCCGCACCCGACGCCGAAGAGGAGCCCGACGACGACGACGAGGATGTCCTTGGCGCGATCCTTGAGGGAGCTCACTCCGAACTCGGCGGCGGCGGCGGCGGCGACGCGATGGGGGCGGCGGATCTCGACCGGATCGGCGGGTAAGGAGGCGAAGGCTGAGGGGCGGAGGGGGCGGAGGGTAGCGAAGGGGGTGATGACGCGGTAGATGGTGATGGAGGATGAGGGGCGGCGGAGCACGACGCCGTCGCCGGAGGACGAGGATGACGAGGAGAAGGTGTAGGAGATGAGGATGGTGTTGCAGGGGTGGAAAGGGACCCCAGGCCTCGCCATGGCGGAGGCGACGAGGAGGGAGAACACCATGGCAACGAGGAGAGCGGAGGAGGAGAGAGCCATGGCGAGGTCGAGGGTTTTCTCTCTCTCTTTTTTTTTTTTTTTTTTTTTTTTCTTTTCCGTTCTAGGGTAAACGCACGATCACATGTATGGAGGAGCCCTTATTTATAAACTTTGACTTCGGAGTCTTCCTCCGGGACTGCGTTCGGTGTAACGCTCTCGTGTCGCGGTTCGCGAGTCCGACGTGGAAAGGCGCGGCCCAACAACAAGCCCAAATCGCCCGGTTCGGCCCGGTCCTTTCTTTTTTTTTTTTTTTTTTTTTTTTTTTTTTTTTTTGGGGGGGGATCAAAATTTGTTATCCTCTTACACTGTTTCAGTCCCCAACTTCCTTTTGAGTCTCAAACTCGAATATAGTCTCCGTTTAGTTTGAGCTCAGTTTGATATTAGCTATAGCAGGTTGAAACCTGAAGCCAATGAGCAAACAATTGGACCTTCTTAATCTTGATGGGCTAAGACAGATCTGCTTGTTGGGCTCCGCTTATCGAAGTAGCGCTTTGGCCCAAAAATTGTAAGGTCTAGGTATCAAAGATTTTGGGCTTGAGAGTGTGATGATCTTAAAATGAGTATTTTCATAGTTTCCTTGTTTGCAGTTTTGTTTTAAGAGTTGCCATAGAAGATTAGAAAGATGAGTTGGTGAGAGGAAAGTACCAGATTATACTGAATAAATGAAAGCATATATAGGTTATTTTCTGCTTCTATTTTCAGCAATAGCTTCAACAAAAACATGTCGTAGAGAGAAATATTAAAGTTCTACTATAGTGATATATATATATATATATATATATATATATATTATAAAACGAGTTTAGTTATGGTGCTTTTAAAAATACGAGGGTTTCTATGTTTGTAAGTTTTCTGTCGTTAGATTTATCTGTTTGATCATTTTTATTTTTTAGATCATATTATTCAATCAACTACCTACTAAATTTTAAAAGACTACTACCATCTTAACCATACATTCATAAATCTAACAATCGAAAACTCATAAGCACTAATAATTTGATATTTAAAAAAATGCAGGAGCTCAACTCATATTAAAGCTATTATATACTTATTTAGACAGTGTTTTAGCAGTCTTTTGGTATTGAAACTTATTTGACGCTATTACTTAAACAAAACAGAATTGAGGCAAAGCATGTCACTATATGCTTTTCTATTTTTTACATTGAATTATAAATTGTTGTGACGAAAATAAAAAAAAAATAATTGGTTGTGCACAAAAATACTAAAAAATAATCGAGGAAGAGAGAAGAAAAATAAAACACATAAATATTTACATGTTTCGGCCACTGGTTTACGTCCACGAGCAAAAACGAAACAGAAACTTTCATTATAAATAAAGTGGTATACAAAATATATTTTTTTTTATAAAACTCTAGTTTTAAAAATTCACTCATACACCTTCTTAGTCGCCGTATCAAATTAATAAAATAATAATATATATATTTTTAATAATGACTAATTCTTAATAAATTTAGAAATATAAATCCACTAAAATTAAAAATAATCTCAATAATATTACACGTAATATAAACTTAATTTAGTAGAATAACCAAAATATGATAGAATTTAAAATTTTTATAATTTTAGAATTGGAAACAAATTTAACATATTTATCAGACTTTCAATAAAATCTTTTCGTAATTCTAAATAGATACTAAATCTCTTATGTTCAGTTTTGAAGGATATGTCCTACATGAATAGACAATGAATAACATTACATGAAATCTGGAGGACACTTCTAAGTACACAGTTCACACTACCTGGAGCATTTCCCCCTTCATTAATAATATAACCCTCTTAACCGTCTCTTAAATTGTTGGAATTAGATGGCAGCGAAAATTACATCGAATGCGAAGAGGGCTATCAAAATTCTCTTCTATGTCCACATTCCAAAATTTCGGAAACGTGGATATCCAGAGAGAACATTCTTCTTGTGTATAGTATGTTATATTTTAACGTATAAGAAAAGGGATTCTATTTATAGATTATTAGAATCTCTTAATATATTCTCTTTCTCACGTAAAGATAAGAGAATATCGACGTAGAGATAAGAGAATATCGGTTAGAATATAGACTAAGATATGTTTCTTAATCAATAAAAAACATATCCTTATTTTTAATCCATAAAAATAAATTCTTAATATATAAAAATAAATTCTGATTTTATTCTTAATATAAAAGAATAAAGCCTAATTCATATGTGATATGAATTGAGTCAAAATAGAACCGGCCAATGTGAACACACTACACGACAACATACATAATAATATCTTATTAGTAATATGCTAATAATATGTGCTCTATATTTGTTATCAGCTAGGTTGCCCAAAGCAAGTGGGGGGGGAGTTGGAGTGTGGGCCTGTGGGAAGTATCAAAACCAAAAAAAAAAAAAATAATAAATAATAATAATAATAATACTAAGCACTGTTCACAAAAATAAAACAGCTGTAATTTGAGTGTGGGCCTGTGGGAAGTATCAAAACCAAAAAAATAAATAAATAAATAATAATAATAATAATAATAATAATAATAATAATAATAAGCACTGTTCACAAAAATAAAACAGCTGTAATTTGAAATTTTGCCTGCAGTAGGTGTCCCAGGACTATGTATATAATAATATCACACTATCGAACAAAATAAAATTGTTAGTGCGCCCAAGCAATATCTGAAGATCCTGGGCATTTTTATCCTCTTCAATTTTTTTTAGGATGTGGAGAATAATTTAATTTTGTTTCTTGTACATAATTAGTATATGCAGGGTATAATTGGTGGCAGCTAAGGGAGGAAGCATATTCACTACAAATCCGTGCACCGAATTTTTCAATTTAAGCACCAAAGTTATCTTGTCGGCGGGATGCATTCTCCCTACCATGCCCAAGAAAATTTACTTGTTTTTGTCTTTTGATTTACGTTATTATTGAAATAGTTAAAGATAAGATTAAATTATTAATTATAAGTTAATTTTATATTTTTTTTTTCTGTAAATATATTAAATAATAAATATATTTCTATAAAATTTAATTTTTTTTATATTTATTTTTTAAATTTTTTTTAAAATATTTGTATATGTTCTCATCGTTAATTTATATTGAATAGTAAATTTATATTTTTATAATTTCAAATATTTTTGGATTATTTTAATAGTTGAAAGACTAAAATTTTTAAAAAATAAATAAAATTAAATTAAATTTTATATAAATATATATGTCATTCGATATGAGGTACATGTAATTAATCTTTATAAAGTTGGATATTTATATAGTTATTCAATTTGTACAGGGTGTATCTTTTTTTTTTTTTTTTCAATTTATATCTACAAAGAAAAAAACTTAACAACCAATAATTTCATACAATTAAAAAAAAAAAAAAAAATTAAAGAAAAAAACAAAAAGGTGTGTTGTCCTTTGTAGGACCTGAATCTGCAAATGCGCATCCTAGTCTCACCAACAGCAGACATTTCCCGCATCAAACATTGTACCTGGGGCTTCTAGTACGTCCCCACTCTATAGATCTCGTATCTCCCTCGAACCCAACAATTGCACACACATCTATACACCTACATTACAAAATAAAAAATAAAAAAAATACTTCTGATACACTTTAATTCGGATGTATATTTTATATCTCATATATTTTAAAATATAATGATGAAAAAAATTTTATTTCAAAATGTACATTTTATATCTCACATATTTTAAAATATAATGATGAAAAAATTTTATCTCAAAATTTTGAATGTATATATAGCATTGCTCATAAATAAATGAGGAGTAAAATTGTATGGGTAGTAGTACTCTTTGTACTATTCCTTATTTTTACTTCAATTTATAAATTGGATGTGGTAAGTGTACAATATATTGCATAATATATTCCAATAGTAAAATCAAAATGTTTGTCAAAAATAGTTTTTTAAATATTTTTAATTTTACTATTGCGATATATTATACACATAGAGATCTATCCGAATTTATGTTTACAAATTTAAAATAATATTTTTGAACGATAGAATACGCAGAATTCATATATATATATATATATATATATATATATATATATATATAATCATATTAAATATATTACAGTGGCATTAAAAAAAAATATTGTAATTAGCAAGAACAATCAACAACCTTCTATATATATGTTGTAGAAAGGAGTTTTCATGCTAAACCACATATTTTGGCTTTTATTCATCTCATACTCCTAGTAGAAAACTTAGATAATTTATTAGCAGCTATACAAAAATTATATTATTATATTATAACTTGCCACAGTTATATTGAACATAAATATTAAATTTATTTAATTATATATTTCTCATAATTTAATATAATATTATAAACAAAAAAATTAATTAATTTTGAATTTCTTAGATTTTTTAGTATTATTACTTTCCTTCCATCTATATGTTTGCGTACATAATATTATATTTCTTTGCCTATTATAATGAGTAAATTATAATATAATTTTTATGTTTTTATTGAAAAACATAAAAATATATATAACTCAATATAATCTCACCACCACCAAATGAACTCTTAATTTAAGTTGACAAATTATTAAAAACACTATATTATCATCTTAAATAAAAGAACATGAATCTCAAAAGTTGTTGGCAAATTATACAAGCTTGTAGTAGGGATATACAGATGAGACAATGTTCAAGATTAAGAACAACATGGGAAGTATAAGGACTTGTACTTGTTTCACATTAAAATAAAAAGACTAGTGTAACAATTTTCTCTCTCTACACTTTGCCCATGCACCTCCCTTTAATTTCCACTCAAAGCCAAAAATATATCTTAAAATAAAAAATGACAAAACAAAATAAAGAGCAGGATCACAGAATAGACTCTCTCTTGCACTTTCTTTTTTTTTTTTTTTTACTTCTTTCTCCCCCCCCTCTATGTATACATCTTCTATTGTTTTGTAGATAGGACACAGTAGAGAAGATCCAGCATACATAACATATATCAAATGGGCAATGCAGTAGTAGCAGTGTAGACTCTTGGGAATATTCCCTGGCCCGGGCTGAGGATGCAGTTCGGGTCGAACCGCGACTTGCGGTCGGCGAACCGGTCCCAGCGCCTGCCGAAGTGGCTGCGCCACTTCGCGGGGGACGGTTGGTGGGCTAGGTACTGCTTCGCACCTGCGAGCTCCCCCGCGGCCTCTACGATGCGGCGGTGGCCGCAGAGGATCTCGTGGAGCAAGCTTGGGCTCGCGGAGCGGAGGACGCCGACCACGTACATTACCCGGTCGGCTCGCGGCGCCTCCGGTAGCACAACTGATGTGTTGGTGTCCCACCTGAAGGAGTTAGTTCACAGGATGATGCAAAGCACATCAGATTTTAATTGCGAATTATGTTAAAAGGAAGTTTAAACAAACAAAAGAAGAGTACAAGTTTAAATTACTATAGAGATTTGTACATAATATTGTGAACTAATATTTTTTTGCATTTCACATCCACCCTAAGGAAGAAACAAAAAACATTCTTTCGAATTTCGAATTCGTACTATTTTATTCCATGTTGATAAATATACAACACAAATTCAACAAAGTAAACCATTTGACCAAACTTAAAAACCTGCTCCTGAAGGGCTCTGCAAAAAGTCAACCCGTGGACTTCGTGCGGTGCATTTTGTGTCAAGGATACTTCTAATGTTTAATACAGCTTTTTAATTTGGTGTTTGATTAATCCTCTAATAGATACAATTAATATACAATGAGCGTGAATCGCGAGTCATGATCCTAATGATCTTTTAAAAGATCAAAAGCGTGAGTCAAACCTCAAAAATTTACAGATTGCAAGCGGCGGAGTTTTGACTTTTAATTTAATATTTGAAACCATACATGTGATCCATTGCATATCTCCATAATCTCCATAAAAAATGAAGCAGAACTTTTTAATCATAGGTCAACTCTTGATCTTTCAAAGGGTAAAGTAGTTTAGGTTTGACCTTATGTTAAATATGTTGGTTGATGGAATGTAAAACCAATTATAAATCTTAGAAACTAAACACCTGATCGTAACAAGGACATGTCCTTAAATTTTCTTACTAGTTAATCACTCGTTATCTTTCTTACTAACAATATTTTCGACACCGTCTCCCACCATTTTAGTTTGTAAAAGTTTCGAATCAGAACTTCTACTTTCAAAAAAAAACTGGACAATACATGTTGGATAGCCAAACCAAGTACCTCAGCATCAAGTAATCACAAAATCAAAAATACTAAAAATCTATTTTCTATGATATTTTTTGAGTGTTCTTCATGGGCCAGGGTCCATGCAAAAGTTTCTCCCAGACAAATAAAGATGGTCATAAGAAAGGGAGCAAGGAAACAGAGGTGAAGTCCATATGGCAGTGACATTATTGATGGGAGTAAAGGACTAAATTGGCAGGGAGAGTTAAAAATGAGAAGCCACAATAAAAAGCAGTAGCATTAAATAAGCTCCACAATCTTCTGATCTTATTCTTCTGCCCAGGAAGAGAAGAAGAGCATTTAACAACAGCTGCTATTGCTGCTGCAGCTCTGCAAGCATATAAAGGAATCTCCTCTCCCCTATATTCCCCACCATTTAGGTGGGAAATAAATAAATAAATAAATAAATAAATAAAAGCTGTATAGCAGAAACTAGTAGCTAGCTAGTAACTAGTAGCTAGTAGCTAGACTAAAAACAAAAGAAACCAACAAGTAATAAATGGACATGGGGGAAAAGGTTTGGTACTCATAAAGGAGAACAGGAGGTGCCCCATTTTGAGATGCACTTAGTGGGGTGTGGCAAAAATGCTATTGGTGCAGCAAATGGCAGGAAAATGGGCCAACATGTTGACACTCTAGTGGGGCAACCCATATTTGGATGGAGTAATTAGTTGGGGTGGCAAAGAACAAAATGTGGATAGAGACCTTAATTACAGTGTCCTTGTGTCAGCATGCACAGTGAAAACAAATCTATTGGGAGCAACTAGAGAGGAGAAAAGGAGTGCAATAATACGCATACTTTGCAACTTCAATCTACAAGTGCAAATAAGGATTTGTTTTGCTTACTTGTCCCTGAGGAGTGGGTAAATAAGGATGAGTCCCTCAAAATGATCAGGTGAGATGGTGTCCATGAGAAGGTCTTTGAACTGGGTAATCCCAGATTTTGGCACAAACATGTTGAGCCAAGGGTGAGGCACATCCCAGAGACCCCTCCCTCTTAAGCTCATCTCCTCCATCCTAACCCTATTCAGGAAATCAAAGTAGGAGACCTCCACACTGTATATACAAGAAGGCAGGTAGCTCATTTGCCTTGATACATCCTCCACAACCTGAAACAGAAACACCCATTTTTAAACCTCATTCCTTTACTTCTTTTCTTTAATAAAAGTAAATTAAGGGTGGAAAGAGGTACTTGTTCCACATTGGTGCCCTTCATGTTGTAGTCATGGACTGCAAACTCTATGCAGTAGTAGATTTTGGGGTTTGCTTTGGTGCCAAAGTCTGGGTTGAAGTCCATATGAGCAGGGAAAGCAATAGAGGAGCCATGAAGAGAATGCTCATTGAGAACTATGAACCCCTCAACATAGTCCACCAGGTGTGGCATGGAGACCAACATCTCCTGATCCTTAGTGAAGGTGTGGAAATCATGATAGAATGCTCTGACCCACTTCACCTAAAGAAGCAAAGAAACCAATCTTTTATCCATCAGAAACCATACCAAAAAAAAAATGAAGTTACATGTAAAAAAAAGAAAAAAGAAAAAATAGGAAAATTTATGAGCTCACCTTTTCGGGGGCTTCTTGAAGTAGGATCCTTGCCTTAGTAATAATGCCAAATTGGCCCAGCCCACCAAGAACTGCATTGAAAAGCTCTGTGTTTGTGGTGGGTGAGCATGTCACAAGCTCACCTTTTCCTGTTGAAATAGTTGCATAAAACCCATTAATCTCTTTGCTAGAGCAAGGCAAAAGATCACAAGGAACCAAACAAAATGTGTCCTTTTTTATTTACCTGTCACAACTTGTAGCAGAAGGACATTACTAATCTGAGGCCCATGTTTGAAGGTTTGGCCACTAATCCCACCATTGGAGAGAGTCCCACCAATAGTAAGATAGAGATAATCAGTCCAAGACCTTGGAGCAAGCCCAAGCTTCAAGCTCTCTCTCAAAAGCTCTATCCAAAGAGCCCCACCACTCACATCAGCATAGGAGAAGAGCTCCCCATCACTCTTCTTGTGGATTTCTATGCTGGGTGGGAGAGAGTCCATCTCAATGACAATGCCATCAAGGGCCTGTGCTTGGCCATGAACAGAGTGCCCTGCTCCCCTTGCTGCAACTGTGACTCTGCTGAAGGATGAAGCAGAGAGGAAGCTAAGCAGCAAAGAGATGTCCTGTGGGGACTGGGGCCTCAGAACAGCAGAAGGGGAGTTGAAGAGGATCCTGCCAAAGTCAAGGGAAGCTGTTTTGGTGGCCTGGTGTAGGTTCAGGGGTCCAAAGTCCATGGGACTCTGGATGAACTTGTATGGAGCAGAGAGTGATAGGAGGAGGATGAGGATGTTAACTTTGGTGCAGAACAGAGCAAACTCCATGGTGGAGAGAGGAGAAATGGATTCAAATGTGTGTATGAATCTCTTTTAAATACTAAGCACTTAGGCAGGGGTGGAGATGCAGGAGAGTATATATACTGTGACCACCCTGTTTGATGATGATAAAGAATCAGCTACTGCTGCAAAACAGGGCATAGTGGTACAACAGCTTGTACCTCCAATGAAGCCTCTTTTTTGCTATACAACAAAATAGAGAGTCGGGTAGGTATTGGAGAAGGGTCAGAGCATGTGCTTCCTGGTGAAAAAGAGAAGAAAGAAAAAAACAGGAGGGAGACCCAAGAACAAGAGGAGAGAGATGATGACTAAGCCCTGAGAGATGAAAAGGAAAAAGATGGGGGAAGATGAGAGAAAACAAAAGGTGGTGGTGGTGGTGGTGGTGCTGCTGATGTTGGTGGGGTTTTAAAAGAGAGAGAGAGAGAGAGAGAGAGGTTCTTTTTTTTCTCAGGCACCACCCATCTGAGGTTTTGAGGGGTTTGATGAGGAAGAGATACAAAAGGATGACATAGAAAAGAGCCCAAAAGCAGAAGCTGTCACATACCCAAAAAAGCTCCCATGTGATCTTCAACTATATCTATTCCCCTCCTTTTAATATGCTCTCTCACCTGTACCAAAGAAAATCCCAAGTACCCACCCTCCTCTCTCTCTCCCCCTCTGTCTCTCTCTCTCTCCCTATATATCTTTTTCTCACAAAGTAGCAAACAAAAGAAGAAATGGGGATGGAGCAAAAACCCACAACAACAAAAAAAAATGAGAAAAAAAAGGGAGGGGCAATACAGGACAAGAAACAGAAATCTCCTGTCACTAAAAAGGGTAGAGGGATTAGATCTCACTGCACTCCTTTTTCTGTAGGTGTGACTGGATTTATAGGAAGGACTGTAAGGGGTGGTGTAATTAATAAATTGATCAAAATTTAAATTTCCAAATTTTAAAATCAAATTTTAATTCCAGTTCCTGCTCTATACTGCTCTATAGAATCTTATGGCCACCAAATCCAGGCCAAAAAGGGTGCATGTGAGCTTCACCATCTCTCTCCCTCTCTCTCTCTCTCTCTCTCTCTCTCTCTTGTTTTTTACATAAAATTTGGTAGTTAATAAGGACAGGCTTGTATGCAAGTAAAAGATCTCACTCCTTAGATTCTCACATCCTCTGTCTTTTATTAATCCCTTCCCTTCTGCCCTCCTTTCACCTGCTTAGTATTTCCCCTGTTCAAATTTTATGAGATCTCTGTTTCCCTGGCCCTCATAGAGAATATTTCAACAGTAGCACTATCAAAAGAGCACTGTTGTTATACATTCCAGATTATTTTATTCTATAACATATCACAATGATTAAATTAGTGTTTCTGCTGTTGAGACTAATATTATTTTTAGTTTTCGCTGTCACAGAAATTTTCTATCTTTTGTTCGTTAATACTTCTGGTGAGTTCAATTGGTAGCGAAATCAGAATTATTGAGATAATATTCTTGCTTTTTTCTGCCACGTGTCGTTGCTGTTTATACAGACATTTGAAAGAAGTGGAATCAGAAATTTTACAAAATTTTTTATCTTTTGTTCGTTAATGCTTCTGATAAGTTCTATTGATAGCGAAATCAGAATTATTGAGATGATATTCTTGCTTCTTTCTGTCACGCACTGTTGCCGTCGATACAGACACACTATAACAAAATTAGATTATAAGGACATATATTTGTGACATTTTTGTATAAATGTTCTTTCTATATTCCATCTATATCTAAAATTAGATTATATAGACACATTTTTAGAACACATTATAAAAATATATTGCTATACACCATAGCGACGGCACATATAACAACACTAACAATAAATATTGGTATTTTTGTCAGCGACACTTTTTTTAGATTTTAAAAATATTTAAAAGTATCGCTATAGTATAATTTTGTAATAATAATATTTGAAAGAAGTGGAATTAGAAATTTTACAAAAAATTTTTATCGTTTGTTCGTTAATGTTTCTGATAAGTTCAATCGGCAGTGAAATCAGAATTATTGAAATGATATTCTTGCTTCTTTTTGTCACGCCTTGTCGCCGCCGATACAGACATTTGAAAGAAGTGGAGCCAAACAGGCACTGTTGCTCATTAACAACAACTTGATCATTAAATGGAGGGCTAGGATGTAACTGAGGGAAGGAGGAGACTTAGTAAAGGGACCCAAAAGGAACCAAATCTTTTATACTGTTCCCTGGGTGGATACTATGTACATGGACCCCAGAGCCATTGATGATGATTGGCCACCACTCATCCAAGGAGGATGCTCATAGATTGTGTGGTCGGAATCTGTGGGCATTGTGCTATTAGCAATTGCCATCTTTTTTTTAAAAAAAAAAAAAAAAAAAAATTGCCTTTTTTCTCCAGTTGCCTCATCCATTTCTTAATTGAAATTGCTTTTACCTTTTTTATGATTTTTTTTTTTTTTTTTTTTTTTTTGGAGGGATTTTTTTTTTGATGCTCTGAGCTGTATAAGGATACTGTTATCATATCTTCTATCTGTGTAATGACATAGAAACAATGAGTGTGTGAGTTGTCCAAACAGGACATGACAATTAAAGTGCAAAAGAATAAGGGTCCTTTTAGTCTAGATTTTGAAAAAAATAAATTTTGTATAATTAATTTTGTTTAAAAATAATAGAGTATTTTGCTGAGTTTAAATAAAAAAATAATTTTTTAAAAGTGATTTTATAAGTTGTTTAACAAAAAAATTCAGTATTTGTAAATAATAATTTTTTACTTAATTTTATTTTAAAATAATTTAAATTTAAAATTAAAATTAATAGATTTTAAAAATTAGATAACTTAACTGGTTCTAAAAATAAAAAACAGATTCTATAAAGCTCAAAATTACTTTTCAAAAGTTAAGCCAAACACTCACTAAATTGCATTGCTTTTTATTATTTATGAAGTACTCTTTTCTTTGAGAACTTGGATATTATTATCTAGTACTAGTATGATCTTTGTAAGAAAAAAGAAAAAAATAATAAATTTGTTTTGAATTAAAGGAGTCCTTTAGTTTGTATGGCAATATGTTAAATAATCCGCTTTTGATTTTATTTGGATATTATTTTTTTTCTTAGGAGATTTGAGTACTATGATTCCTTTCTAATTCAATCTTCTTCTTAGATTTGGCATCAAATGAGATTGCATGAATTGCCAGATATGTAGTACATTAATTAGTAGCTTAGCATGCAGGAATAAATTGGTTGAATCAAAAACTGAGGGAAGGAAAGATACTGCTTTAAACAAGTAGAATTGTTGATTTTGTAATCGATAAGCATTTTTCCACAAGTTTACGCTATTAGCGAGCAATTATTGAGACCTATTGTGACACCTCCGAAATATGTATTAGTCATATATATAAATAATATAATATAATTAAATCTCTTAATCCGGCTATAATATTTTGGATGGTAACAAAATCCAAAAGATTATGAGAGTTAAGCGTGCTAGAGCTAGAGTAGTTCTAGGATGGATGATCCTCTAGAAAGTGGGGAGTCACAGTTTGTATCAGAGACATTCACCAGTCGAAAATGTGAGATGAGTCTCGACTGAGCCAAGATTATATAACGGGTAGAGCGAGGCTCCCTGGCTAATGATCGTTGTGGGTGGAGTGTAGCTCTCCACAAGGTCGGCTAAGGCTGGCTAATGATCGTTGTGGGTGGAGTGTAGCTCCCCATGTGGGTGGAGTGTAGCTCCCCACAAGCTCGGCTAAGACTGGCTAATGATCGTTGTGGGTGGAGTGTAGCTCCCCACAAGATCGGCTAAGGCTAGCGAGACGAATCTCACATCGCCTGGTGCTTATGAGTGTCTTTGAGCCTGACGAAAACGTCAGGACTTAAAGGGGGGAAGAATGTAACATCTCCGGAATATGTATTAGTCCTATATATAAATAATATAATATGACTAAATCTCTTAACCCGGTTATAGCATTTTGGATGATAGTAAGATTCAAGAGATTATGAGAGTTAAGCGTGCTAGAAGTAGAATAGTTCTAAAATAAATAACTCCCTGAAAAGTGGAGCGTCACACCTATGGCAAACTCATTGAGGACATACTTCGTCGTGCTAAAGTTTTTATAAAAATGCTATCCAAATGCCTAATGATGCCCTAACTTGTTTCAGCATTACCCCTAATAATTAAATAAAAAGGTTTTTTTTTTTTTTTTTTTTTTTTTCGGAGTTTCAAATGCAATAATTTGACTTGTCGCGCGCCGCAATAAAAACTATAATGAGTTTGCTGTTGGTAACACTAGACCAATTCTTTGTTTAGGAACAAGATCAATTTAAAATGATTGAGTACTATTCCAAAAAGATTAAGCCATAAGCACAAGGATCAGAATGGGTAAATGAAAACTTAAAACAATTTTCGAAACTTGGCTTAATCACTTTTCTATATCTTTAATATTTAATTAAAACTAAGTAGTCTGGTTACATCATCTGAATCTTCATCTTGATCACAAAATATCTTACAAAATATGATTGATCTGGCACAATATTCTTTTACATTTTGTAGATCTTATGACAAAACTAACATGACTAACAACTCCTTAAACAAAATCTACAGTAAAAAAAAAAAAAAAAAAAGGGTAAATGAAAACTTAGAACAATTTTCGAAACTTAGCTTAATCACTTTTCTATATCTTTAATATTTAATTAAAATTAAGTAGTCTGGTTACATCATCCGAATCTTCATCTTAATCACAAAATATCTTACAAAATATGATTGATCTGGCACAATATTTTTTCACATTTTGTAGATCTTGTGACAAAACTAGCATGACTAACAACTCCTTAAACAAAATCTACAGTAAATAAAAAAAAAAAAAAAAAAAAAAAGGTATTTGATCCTTTCATATCTTTGCCTCATGATCTCCCATCTAAAGAATGATTATACAATGTCCTGAACATTCTTTTTCGTAGGATTTGCCTAATTTGTAAATAATTAAGGACACTGTCACTTGGTCACATGAGAATCTACAGAATCTTAGCTACACATGCTCATTGTATTTAAAATTAAGTATTTACAATCACATCCTCTTTTTTTTTTTTTTTTTTTTTTTTTTTTTTTTTTTTTGGTCCAGAGGAGTAGTACTACCAACAATAGAGAATTGAAGTGACCCAGTAAACATATCTTATCTTTTAGGTCAAAATACTCTTTCTTCTTTAAAGGTAAAATTAAAAGCTCACCAAACTTATCTAAACTACGAATATTTTGAATCGATATATTTGTCTTTACATATTTAATTTTTATATTTTATTAAAATAAATAATTAGTTTAATTTTTGAAGGTAGAATATTATTGTCCGACTCAAATATTAAATAAAGTGAAATGTTGGATAGTAAAATTAAAATTTTAAAAAATTAGATAGTCTAATTTTGAAATGATATGTAGTTCAGTTCGGGTAAGTGCGGCACATTTTTACTTTTTTTTTTTTTTTTTTTTTGGTAGGAAAGAAAGAGAAAAATAGTAAATATTTTTTTTTTAGCAAATAGAATTTGAACACAAAATATAGTTTTTTCTAATTTAGAGAAAGTCTATTGTAGGAATATTAACTCTATAGTGCTTTTTTAATAGCAATACTTAACGAAAAACTCATCAAACAATATTGTGTCGTACGTCAAGACCAAACAAACCTAACTAGCCACATTTCGATCACACTTGAACTCAGATCAAGATACATATATTCGACTCGTCTGAAGTGTAAGAAGATGTTACAATTATTATACGACTGCTGCTGTTCTTGACTCCACACTAGCAAAGAGCGAAGCTGAAGCCTCGCAGCTAGTTATTTCTGTGGGTCGATAACTTATGCATCCAAACAGATCCTTAGTTTATGTAAAAACTTTTGATCCTAATCCAAAACCAAGAATGAACCAGTTAGTAGTGTTGTTATTCTTTTGGTTTTGCCACTATTCAAAAAGAGAGGAACTCATTTATGGATAAATGAAGCAAACTCAAAATAGAATCCATCCTAAGTTGGCACACAATAAAGTGAGGAGAACATGCACATATATATAGTACACATTGTAATCCCCATATGGATTTGTACCCTATGCATCAGCACTACTACTATGCAATACACACTACTCTCCACAACATGGCCTATATATAAGAGAGGTGGAACCAAGCACTAGTCCTTCTTAGATCTTCTATTGTCCCACTTTTAAGAGCACAAGGACCTCCACAGATCCTCTTTGTTTTTTAGGTAAATCAATTGGAGTACACCACCTTTTTTACATTTTTTTTTTTTTTTTTTTTTTTTTTTGCCTTTTGCTTTTGGAGCTACTCAAAAAGTGGGAGGATCAAAACCTTTGTGTTGGGCCCAAGGAGATTCGGACTTTATTAGCTGAGCACACAAAACCACTGCTGTGGTTGTTAACTTGTTATAGGCCATATATAAGGGTGGTCCATTTATTAGTGTCCTAGCTAACCTATCTACTAATTTTAATATAATGCATCTGCTTAGGCTTAGTAAAACAAAAAAAAAATGTAATCTATGTAAAGGAAAAGTTTATTTAGCATCTTGATTTCATAGTAGGACAAGTGTCGATCCTACGAAAAATAAATTTAAGAAAAAAATATAAGAGAAAGGAGTGATGAAGCAAAGGATGGTTAACAAACTGATCTTAAAGATAGTGTGAATTATATATCTTCGCTATTCGAAATAAAATACACAACTTACACTATAAATTTTTTTTAATATAAAGACATTTTTTAAACGATATTTGAGAAAAACGTCTTTATGATATAACAAATACCAACGCTTTAATATTAACTTTCTATTTTATCAAACTAATTTATTAAATAATAAAGTGAACTACTATTTTTAACTTTTCGACGCTTTAAAGTATCAGAATTTCAAACAATTATGACGCTTTAAAGCGTCCAAATATATTTTACTGACGTTTGGTATAAACGTCGGTATATATATGACGATTTTTTATTTACAGATGATTTAACTGATATTTTTAAATATGATGCTAAACTGGCATCGTTAAATATATATAAAAAAAAAACGTCTTTAAATATTATTTTTTTTTGTAGTAAATTAGATGAAAGGTTAAGAGAATAGTTTGTTATAGCTGAGATGTATAATTTACTTTCCATGCATTGCGTAAATTATTACTCTTCATCAATTGCGGACTCAGTTGATAAAAAAATTATCTTTCATACAGAAAATAAATCAGTAAAGTCACTTTTGTTACTAAATTTAAGATATCATTCCTTTCCGATAATGTAAACAACTCAACACCCTTCAAAATATACTGCTATAAATTGACTAAAATGATGCCCTTATATGCACGATTCAAAAAAAAATGATAAAATAAACAATTCGATTCGATTTCAGTATATAATATGCCTTTATAAAATAGAGGCTTTTAATTAATTTGTATGCACCGTAAAATATTATATGAGTTTACTAACATATTAGTTACACGACAAAGTACTTCCTCTCTTAAGAACATGATATTATTAATTATAATTTATACCAATAAAAAAAATAATTAAAGATAGCAATAACAAAGATTATTTGTTGGCGTTTATTTTTCTCAAATAACAAATTGAATGGCAAAAGATTCAACCATTGCAGTGTCACATAAAGCTTCATCCATGTGAGGTTAATTTAATTTTGAAGATAATTAATTTAACCCAATATTGCAATTATAGAAAGGCTTAAATTGGAAAAGACACTTTATCTCCATGTGCTAACCCTGAATTATTATTTATATTTTACATATTTTAATCGAGCTACGAGAGATTTGAGTGTCATTAGTGTGATCATATCTTTCTAATTTATTACTATATATCTCACACTAATCTTCTTAAAGTCACTTTCTCTTCTATCTTGCTATCTTTTTATAAAGGTGAAGATATTAACTTTTTTTTAATTTATTAATTATATGCGGTTTACATACAATGAATTCGGTCATAGATATGTGTTACGACGAGCGCACGAATAGAAAAAAAAATTAAAGACGATCGAT
Source organism: Tillandsia fasciculata (assembly GCA_029168755.2). Lineage (NCBI taxonomy): Eukaryota > Viridiplantae > Streptophyta > Magnoliopsida > Poales > Bromeliaceae > Tillandsia > Tillandsia fasciculata. The sequence goes on along the minus strand of CM054934.1, from coordinate 28,436,621 downwards.
CATCTAACAAACAAATCTCAAATGTATGATAGAAAATAAAGAACATGAAAATTTACGTGTAAAAATATTATGCAAGAAAGAAATTACGGGCTAAAAAAGAAGAGTTTTACTATTTGAGAATAATATTTGTGTACATCACTCGATCTTGTTGGGGCAAAAAAAAAGAAAATAAATATTTCTTAACAGATTTTTTTTTTTTTTTTATTGGATCGTTATCAGTCTGAGCCCGAAGCCTGTGATATCTAATTTTTCTTTCTTGCAATTTTTTTTTTCAAAAATTTATCGTCGACCGCGAAGCTGTTAGTGATCGAACTGAAAATATAAAATCGAAACGATTACCAATTTCGAGGGACATCTAATAATATGTCATTAGTAATATCGATTAATATCACCGTTTTTTATTGGAAACATTTTGATTGTTTGAATATAGTTAATTAAGGTCTCCATCCAATTTATTTTCCTTTAATTCCTTATTTTCTAACTAAAAAATAAATTCCCATAATTCCTTATTTTCTAATTTTTAAAAAATAATAACCATTCACAAAAAAAAATAATTATTATGGATGCATTCCTAGTCCTAGTTGATTAGGGTGATCTCATCTTGTGGATGCAACCAAAATATGAGATCCCTACTAAAAATGTCTGATAAATGATCAAGTATAAGGCTTTTAATTAGATGTGGAAACATAATATTGTGTGGTTCTTTACTTATTGTTCTCTTAAAATTTCACCTACTTTAGATGTTTTTCAGAGTGAGTTTGCTATTTTAATAATTAAGAGCTGTTTTTTTTTGCTATACACAGAAAGAATAGATACATAAATTAACACTGTAAGTTACCAAAATTCAAATTATTCAATCCTACAAATATATAACAACAGCAGAAAAACAAAAATGAAAATATTTGTTTTTTTTCCTAGTTTAATGCACCCTTAATCATTGGGAGAGTATGGAGGATATCTAATTAGTCACATAGATTGATATGTAATATAATTAGTGTCTCATCATTGTGCACCTGCAATGATCCTTCACATGCTCTAAAATTGTTTCTCTTTTGATCACATGCCACTTTTAGTAAACTATTGGATCTTAATTTCCTCCCCAATCTTCAACTTCCCTATTTTAATTAATTAGTAAACTTTCTTAAATCATTAATTAGTCCCTCTCTCATCATTGTGTAGAGAGCAATAATGAGCATTAGAGCTAGTTAAGTTTGAGAACTTAAGCTCCTATATTACCCAAAAAGATAAAAATCAAAGTGAAAACTTTGCCATTAATTTAAGGTGATAATGCAAATTAAAACATGCACTTTTATGTAATCAAGGATAATCTAGGCGATGGATCGCTCGTAATTGGATCGCATTCATGTTCTACAGATGATTCACTTATGTTTAAAATATCTAATTTTAGAACAGAAATGAAAAAGCTAAGATTTTATTTCTCACGATGATGTAAAGTTTTTAAGACAGTTTCAATAGAACACCAGATCCTAAGTGCTGGTATATGCATGCATCTGAGTCCGAGAGACAATCAGGCTCTCGGACACGAAAACCTCGTGGAATGTGCGACGAGAAGATGCATGTCAAATTGTCCCAATCAAGGCTACTACTCCTAGGGGGAGCACCCATGATCCCCTTCTCCCCCACTTGTGGATTATTAAAACAAGCATTATTAGTACACAAGTGCAAAAAAAAAAAACATTTCATGAGATGCCACTGTCCTCTCCTGCTGGTTTGCTTTATTCTTGTTGTTGGTTGATCTCTTCCATACATCAAGCTTAGTTGTCTAGATTGCCTCTATCTCTCCCTTTATACTCCTTTTTTGGACTCTTATAATCATGCCAGTTTGGCTAGTCTCTTCCTTAATTTGCCAACATATAAGGTGGTGACTAAGCTTGTTAGAGAGCTAGCTATCACTTCTCTCTCTCTCTCTCTTTCTCTCTGTGTGTTTGTGTGCTAAATATATAATATTAAAATATTATTTTTGGATAGTTCAAACTTTTAGAGTATAATAGTATGCGAATCTCTCGCTCTCTCTATATCGAATGAATAGAGTCTGACTACAATACTATCAATAGCACTAAGTATTTGGTGCTATAAAATTTTTCGCTGTTAAATTTACCTTTTTAACCGTTTTTATCTTTTAGGTTATACTATTTTATCAACCATCCGCTAAGTCTTAACAAATTATTATTATCCTAACTATATATACATTTTTTCATTCAAGAGCCGAAAACATAATAGCACAAATGACTTGGTGCTATTAATAGTATTAGAACTTAGTCCGTAATGAATATATATATAATATTAAAATACTATTTTCTAATAGTTTAAACTTATGAAAAATAATAGCTGTTTCACATTATTTAATATGATATCAAAGATAGGAGATAACATAATTTATCTCTCTCTCTCTCTCTCTCTCTCTCTCTCTAAACCAACATAGCTACAATTAAAAGAGCCAGTACATAATGTTTTCTTGTATTCTACTTCTAATTAGCTAATTAGTATTACACTTATCATACAGTAGTAAAATATTCTCCAGATAATGTTGATTAAACATAGACTAAGATGTATTATGCTCCTCCGTATTCTTATTTCTCGACTATTTTAAACATAAACCGGAAAATGAAAACTTGTTTAACTACCTTTTAATCCAAGTTAGTGAAGCCTAAGTGTGAATTTGTGCACAATTTCTTGTACCTCGGACATACTGCACGTGTAGAAGGCGACTACGGTGCAGTAAACAAGTAATTTTGATTAGCTAAATGACACCGTCGTAATCAAAGCTATTAACTCCCGTTCCCCTCGCTCGATACGCTTTGATTTGCGCTAAATTGTAGTTGGTACAAGTTAGATAAATCGCAAACTTGAAAAGCATTATTTGAGACTAATTAAACCTCACAAGAAGTTGTTGGGGACCCCAGGAGAAAAAATGATCAATTTGATTTCAGAATCATGTGCTCTTGACCGAGGACGACGCGCGCATGTGGGGATCGATGACCAAGAACATGTTCATGATCAACTCAATACTAGCCAGATGAATGCGACCCGACCAGATCGATAACTTACGACTCCCCCCCATGCTTACCAAGTAAGGGCTAACACTTCCTTCAATAATTGTTGTCTTTATGACATGATCATCATGTATATGATTTCAATGAGGGTATATGTATGCAGTGTCTCACAATTTGCTCTGCTCAAATCTATTCTAACATGCTAATGATCAGAGACAGTTTGGGGATTGGTAAGATGGATATCTTTGTATAAAGGGTAGCAGGATCTGCTTTTGGCCTAAAGTTTAGTGGAACTTGTCTTTTATGTGTCATATTCATGCATTTGAGCTACTATATATTTCATTTGGTTCATGATATCTATGGAGTCTCAGGTTGTAGCAATAGACTATTTGAAAATAGGAGAGAGTTTTCAATTGATTGGTACATAAAACAAAATCCACTAATATTTGTACTCTAATGAGAGTATATATCTTGTAATAGCTAGTAAGTAGTATTTGGCTGAGAAATACCCATGACAAGTTGGGAATAGTATATATATAACCTTTGATGAGACTGCATGCTAGTTTCCATGAATGGATGTGATTTTGCTTTGGGATAAAGATACATTATTACCCATGGACATAGCATTATTCCATCTTGGCTTATGGAATTTGCTATGATCCCCATGAATTGGATGGTACATGAGAGTATTTGGCCTGTAGTCCAATTTTAGATTCTGATCCTACAATTACTTTCACTTCATTCACATCCAAACACAAGTGCCTGGGAACATTCTCTTAAGAAAAATAGAGAAAAAGAACTTATAATGGTGAAAAGAATGAGTAACTAATCTAGGATTTACAAACTATAGATTACCCAACAGCAGTAAAAGAGGGGTTAAGACTCTTCATTCTTATCCTCCTCAGACCCTACAGCAGGGAAAGACTTACTGACCACTTCACCAAGCTCTCAAATCACTGCTTTATGCACATTTTTGTTTCTTGTTCTGGGTGTGTTTGGTTGGCCGTAAAATGCACCGAAAATTATTTTCAGTATGTTTGTTTAGCTGTAATTTTTTTTAAAAAAAATTATTTTTACGAATTTGGAAAAAGGGGAGTGTTTTTGCTTTCCGCCGATTTTCGACGAAAAACAAAAATTCAAGTGGCATAAAAGTTTTGTCATTTAATTTTTTTTCACTAAACTAATGTGAATTTTTTTTCCTTCCAACCAAATAAATGTTGATAGAAAACTATTTTTTTTTCCTACAAATCAAATACTACAAAACATACCACTATTTTTCCATGGAAAATTTGTTTCCACAAAAAACTATTTTTCATGGTTTTACGTACAACCAAACACCCCCTAAACCTCTCAAACTATTTATACTTCTCCATGGAATTTGTACTCAAACGAATTATACTGAGCCATTTGAAACGAAGAAGTTCTAGTAAAGAGCAATATAGTAACTTCAAATTGAAATGACGGAAAAAGAACATGTTTCTGTACTTTTATTGCACAAAACCAAGAGTTTGATTAGATATTATTATTCTTACCTGACATATCTATTACAGAAAAAAAAGAATTCTCTTTCACAACTTGTTTTCCATACATTCTTGTATTGGAGGGGCAGAGGGGCAACTTGCCCATGACATGGACATCTACTGTTATATAACAGCAGGCAGAGGGTGAAAGGAGAGACAGCACTTTTTTGCATTGTCTCAAGAGGAGGCTAACAACAATGTGACCCATCACTCACCAAGAACCAAAACATTTCAGTGTCCTAATGACTAGGTCAAATTCTGGAAATAGATATAGAATCCGTCACACGTGCGCAACTCGAATCATTCATTGCTTTTGTGCGATCGACTTTTTCTAGAATCTCAGAGATTTCTAAGAGAGCAAATTGGGATGTCTTACTTTCCATCTGCAGACACCTGCAGCTTTGCTAGTTTGCATAACAAGAAGATTGAAAAGGAAGAGGAATCACTGATAAATTTTCAGCACCAATGAAATATGCTATATTTTCATATCTCCCTTTTTTTGCACAGTATTCCCCTTGCTTATTTGAATCATGTTCTCTCTTTTTCACCATCATTTTTCGTGATGCTGCACGGTGTGTCTAACGTCATTTCATAAACTCGAATCAGAATCCAAATCATAAATGCTAGTCCCTTTCTCAAAGGTTTACTTATATTTTCCAATCTTCATTGAAAGGAATTGAATCTATGCTCTTTGATACGCATGATAAGAAAGATCAACAATGACAGATTCTTCCTATTTGTTCCCATAACTAAGTTTAAACTTAAGACTAGCAATGTATCTCTAGCCTAGTCAATAGTTTAGTCAACAATTTGTAAATAACTTCAAAGCTTAAACTTAGACAAGCAATGCATTAGATCAGCTCCTTAAGAAAAAAGGGAGAACATCTTGAACAAAGAAAGATATGTCGTCGCAAACACCGTCTTTTTCTTTCATCAGATTATGCTCTTGGATTATGGAGTAAATGAGAACTCCGAATACTGCTAAAAATCACAGATTTGATAGCGCAGTAGGTAATTTGTCAACGTCAGTTTAGCACACAAGTACCACCAAACTCCAGCTCACCTAATGGTCTGCTAACATCTGATTATTTGCTGTATAATACATGCTAACTAAGTCATCTTTAGTGGCATTTTCCTCGAGAAAAAAAATAAACATAATAGTGATAATCTAAAATTAGATCTTGTAGACCCTCGAAGAAACTTCAATAAGAAACAGCCATTACTGGAATGGACCAAATTTCCTGTCAAGTAGCAGCGAAATCACAAGGACAAATATGAAAAAATCCAAATAAATCCCCCAACGAATTGGACCGATAAGGACTTAAAGCATTTCATATTAATCCGACATAAATACATCTATCAATCATCTTACTTCAGCTGAGAAACAGAAATAATGGTGAAACATATAACAATACATTGAAGAAGCCCTTGAAGAATTATCTGGCTTTGACACCCCACAATGACAGATCGGCTCAATCTCACACACAGTGCCCTAAGTTAAATGTTCAATTTTTAGTAAATTCAAAGGGATTTGATGGGGTTCCGATTTTTACAACCCTGCATTTTCTGGTGCTAGTTTACCATGTTGAATTTTGCTTGATTTTTCACTGTTTTTAGGTCAAAATATTGGACAACAACACAGTTAGCACAGGATTTTCGCAATTATGACTAGGGCCACAATCTGTAGCTGGGCTGGACTGTTGTGTTTTTCGAAGGCAGTCAAGTTGAACCCCAAAAGTAAAATTTGTGTCCATACTAGGGACATTCCACCTAAGGATGCACTAAATTTTGATTACTCCATAGCACAAACTTAGATGATGTGAAAATATAAAATAGTTAGAAGGCTGTTCCTGTTAACTCATTTTGTAGATCCTACTTAATTCAACATAAGAGGAGATCATAGCTTGCAATATTGCAAAGTTATCAATAACTCAAACTTACATTTCACGAAAACAAATACAAGTCACGAAGACAAACTTCGGATATTCACATGAACTATTTGTTTTCACATCTACGTAAGTTTTTTTATCTTTGAATGTGATGCACTTCCTATAACAGTAGTCACACTACCTCCTATATACTCCGTCCTCCTCATTACAATACGACAAAGAAAATCTACGCAATTACAGATATTATTCTCGCTCTTATTGACCGAAAAAAATAATAAAAGTACCAGTGGATGTAACTTCACCTGCCGGAAAATTGAGATATTGAAACAGTTGCCTTGGAAGTAGCAGATGAACCGGTGGAGGAGGATGTGTCACCACGCACCCTACTCGAAGCATCTATGAAAGTGGGTCTGGTCGGCTGGAGCAAAGGCCCAACTTTGCTCAGAATCAAAACAATGACCTCGGACATGGTGGGCCTCGCAGCGACTGTAGATTGAGTGCAAAGAAGAGCTATCTCAATAATTCTCTTCACTTCTTCCTGCTCATATTCGTTAGGATCCAAACCCTTATCGACCAACTCAATCAAATCACCACTTTCGTATAGTTTCCAAGCCTGTTCAATAAACAGAATCACTGACCTTTGTTCAAAGTAATCAAAGAGAATTAATATAGGCAACACTCAACATAAAAACCTATATAAAACCCTATATCACTTCACAAGACAAGAAAAGTAAAGAATTTAAAAAGCATTATAAGAAATTTGAGTATTTGCATAAGAATTACCCATTCAAGAAGGTATTGGGTTACAGGCTCTAGCTTCGTGTCGTTGCTCTTACGACCACTGATTATTTCTAGAACAACAACTCCATAGCTGTATGTGTCAACCTTCTCGGATAGCTGCCCATGGATTGCATACTCAGGAGCAGTGTAACCCCTATCCAACAAAACAACAAACTGAGATATCGAAATTATTGTACAATCTACAGCCAATGGAAATTCACAATCAAATTTAACAGCTTTTATTCTTTGAGATACCTCCACGCATGTACCCCTCCAAAATTATTTTTTTACGTGCATAAACGTCACCACAATATCTGAATTTTCATTCATATGATTCAGAAACTTGATTTGTGACACATATGCAGTTTTGCTTACAGAAAAAATGTTTTTCTGATACAAAACCAATTTCCGACATGAATGGGATAACTCCCAGATTATCTATCAAATTGCTCTTTTGAGGGGCGTACATGAAAATTCAGATGTTAGAAAGGTATACATGCAAATAGATGGTTTTGCAGGGATATATATGGAAAGCCTTTTATTATAAGAGCTAGTAGCTGTGAAATTAGCCATAGCAGTAAATGTCCGGTCTCTTAAGACTTACAAGGTTCCTGCAAATTTGGTACTAAGGTGACTCTGGTCATTTGGTAGAAGCCGTGCGAGGCCAAAATCAGCAATCTTGGGCTGGAAATCGTCATCGAGAAGTATGTTGCTGGACTTTATATCACGATGTATGATGCGGACATGGAACTCTTGATGAAGATATGCAAGGCCTCGAGCCATGCCAACAATTATATCAAATCTCTGTTTCCAGTTGAGGGCGCCACGTTTCTCACCTATCAGAGAAGTTACAGTCCATTTGAAACAATAGGAGAATGCAACTGATACCATATGATGAAGTTCAAAAGAGCATAGAACTGTCTAAATATAACCAAAGAGGGGAAAAGTTAACTTTTTAGAACAGAAATAAGCCTTTGTCATTAAATATCTTCTTAGTTAGTTTTACTTATCAACTGCCTAACTCCAACCCCAACGAGCAGACAAGCTTTTATTCTTTCAAATTGTGATGACGGTTTGAAGCCAACAAGCATTATCCTCTATATATTCGATCTAATGTTCTCATTGTTCCTGAGAAAATAACTATTGACACGCTGCTTGCCTTTCTGATGCTTTTAGTTGGGAAGTGGAAAAGCTGGATCAAAACTAAAGCCGGTCGTTTGTCTAAGATAGTTAGAGTTAGAGGAATCACTGGACATACTAGGTGAACTAAGCAACTAAAGCTTTTGGTACAATATTGAGCAGGTAGGCATGCAAAGGTGTTCTGACATATACTGAATAGTAATCCTATTTCAAATATGCCAAAATATTCAACATGAACAACAATCTAAGATAGTTGATTGACTAATAACAAATATTGTATCTCTCGAGCAAGGATTTAAGTGTCGTGGCACGGGGTCGTGCCGAAAACTTGCCGGCACGGTACGGCACGGTGCGTGCCGAGCCGTGCCGAGCCGTGCCGATGAGTGTCGGTCACAAAAAATACATGCGTGCCGACACATAATGGCATGAAATATTTAATTTCTTTAGCAACAAAAATTTTTAATTGCTTATTATGTATCTTTATCAAATATTTTGAACTTTATTAAGAAAATTACTTAGTAATTTTAAGAAAAAAGGGTTTTGAACTGTGTCATCGGCACGGGAGCTGTATCGTGCCGGTATCTTATTGGCACGGTACGGCACGGTAGATACGGCCCGTGCCGATGGATACTTAAAACCTTGCTCTCGAGCAAGGTTCGAAGTGCCGTGGCACGGGGGCGTGCCGCTCGCCGCCCGGCACGGTACGGTACCGGCACGCTTCCGTGCCGACACGTGGCACGCTTGCGTGCCGATGGATACGCATGACCTCTCAGTGGCACGCTCTGGCACATTTTTTTTACAGTTTTTTTGTTCCTAATAAACTTTTATAATGTTATTTTGAAAGATTTAGTCAAATAATTATGAATATTGACTATATATAACTTACTATACTAATCAATTAATATAGTGGTAAGTTTTTTTAAATGTAAAAAAAAATTATACCTCATAGATAATAGAAATTAAAATATAATAATAAAATTTACTAGTAAAATTTATTTAAGAAAGTTAGAAAAAGAACAACATACTGAAAAAAAACAACATGAGCAATAAATTAAAAGACAAATAAATTAAACAAATTTAAGTATCAATTGATTTAATTTAACTTTTAATTTTATTAGTATTTTTAATTTTTTAAATTAAAAAACAAAATCTTTAAAGTAAAAATTATTTTTATTGCAAATCTTATATAAAATACTAGATCTATCCAAAATAATTAAAAATTTAATTATATAATAATTAAATTAAGTATATCTATTTCAACTTTTTGTAAACAACAGATAAAAAATTATCTAATTTTATATATATATATATATATATATTTTAAAAAATTACAAATTAAAAATATTCAAATAAAAAAAAAACTACGTGGAGATACAAAAGCCAATCCCCAAAAAAAAATCACAAAAAAAAAAATCGAATAAAGAACATAAGGACCTATCAAAAAAAAAATCTACCAAAAAAAAAAAAGAAAAAGATGAGAGACACAAAACCCACCAAATAAATAAATAAATAAATCTTCAAAAAAAAAATAATCAAAACTACTTTGAGTGAGTGAAAGAGAGAGAGAGAGAGAGAGAGAGAGAGAGAGAGAGAGAGAGAGAGAGAGAGAAGGAGCGAGAGAAAAAAAAAAAAAAAAAAGCCGTGCCGCCCGTGCCGCGCGATACGCACGAGGGTATCGCTCTGTCTCGCGCGATACCCTCGCGGGTATCGCGGCACGGGGGGTGCTGTGGCACCCCCCCTGTACCGTGCCCCTATATTGGGGGCACGGTACGTGCCGCCCGTGCCGCAGCGGCACGGGCGGCACTTGAAACCCTGCTCTCGAGTGTAAGTCTATTCATAAAGACATCGATTTGGAAGGATGTGAAATTTCAACCAGTGGTGTAACCACACTGAGCATAACTATTATACCATACATGGTCACTCATAATTGATATTGGCTAAATATAGCATAAGTACATTGTGAACTAACCAACGTGGTAGCAGCATAATGTTGGTCATTGTAGATTAACAGTAAAGAGACATTCCAAATTAAGAACGAATAGGACGTGAATGATCTTAAATGCTAAATCTACGTGTCTCTTAACCATGATTATCTACATAATTGAAAACCAATGCTGGCTTTTAGGTAATAGATTTACACAGAAGAGACGTACCAAATAAGAACTTATCGAGGCTGCTATTCGCCATGTACTCATAAACAAGTAGGAGTTCAGGGCCTTTGCTAGAACATCCAAGCAGACGAACAAGATTCCGATGATGAACATTGCTAATCAGCTTCACCTCACCCTGAAAATCTTCTTTAGCCTTCTTTGTTTCAGCTATTGCCAATTTTTTAACAGCAACTATTTTGCCATTTTTCAGTAAACCCTGTCAGTCATAAATTACAAATAGCATAAATTTCATTACAGTCTAGATTTATATGAATGGCATCGATCAGCTATTCAGTTTTAGTTCCAATTTAAGAAGAACAACAAAATCTTGACATTCTCCAGTCTTATATTTAAAATATTCATGCAAATTGTGGGAGAGATTTTTATTTCATTGAATCACCTCACCTTGTACACATCTCCAAAACCACCTTCTCCCAGCTTATTTTCTTCACTGAAATTATTTGTTGCAGCTTTGAGATCTTTGTAATTAAAATTCATGGGACCTTGTAGCTCTGTTGCCCCTAAAATATCTCCTGAGCAAACAATCACAGATACAGATCGTAAACATGCTGCAAATACTATATGTTATGACATTAAAGTTTCACAAATAATAAACACAACTTGGCAGTGGACAACATTCTGATTAATCGACGCAATAAATACAGCTTTTTTCTGAGAGAAATGCATTAAATACAGTTATAATACATGCAACTTGGCACTAGTTTATACCTAGCTTTAACATAAAACATCAAGGTCATAAATCAAATGCAGACAACTTTTGCTCCATCAATAAGGTCAACAAATCATGGCCCAACCATAGCATAAGTACCAGTAATTTGAATAAATAAATTACTAATACTTGAAATGTTATCAACATGTCTATCAACATTACTCTAAATGCTATAGCCCAAGTTACTACTACTAGCACGTGAGTTCTAATACATACCCTGTTATTTTTCCAACATCTTTCATTGTGGGAATATTCAGGGTGTGACATCTGAATTGTGAGGGTCCAAATAAGTCTATGATGATCCGATTCTGTCCCTTGCTTACTATGTGATTGCTATGGTTCACCCGATATGAAGTATTTGACCAATAACAAAATAATAAACCTTTCTGTCGAATTTCTTTACTTTATTTTTCCAAATCCTTTTTATTTACTCTCTTTTCTACCTTTAGTTTACTTGCAAGAGAGATAAGCAGTGCAGTAGCCACCCAGCATTACATTCCAAGAGTTCTTGGAAGTAAACTCCTGAGTCTCAAACACAGAGTCTCTAACAGTATTCAATCCCTATTGGTCTTCTTTCTTATTGATTATGCAAGCAGTACTTTTCTATCTTTCGAAGTTCTTCAGCTATTTTGACAAAAAAAAATTTGTTCCTACTTTAAGAGGAAAAAACCTCAACTGCAATTCTCTCAGTCCTCTATCTGCACCTACACGAGCAAAGCGGAAAAAAAATCATTACAAAAAAAGACAACTGATTAACACGCAGGATTAAAGACTGGCCCAAGGGTATCCATCTAAAGTAGAAGTCAATACCGGCCTGCTGGCTCAATAAATAAACAATGAATTACTGATACCAAGGAATGTGACATTTCCTTGATCTTAAAACAATTTTACCCATCTCTGAATATATAAAACCATGCAGGTCAACCACCACAACAAAAACATCGCTTTTCTCTGACAACATGAAAGAATTTATTCTATCTATCCAATTGTAGGTCCCAGATTAGTTATTATAATTTCAATTCCTTTGAACAATATTTAGCTATTCAAGTTTACATGATGTTCGAGATAGTTTATGTAGACTTTGGATGAAACGTCAACATACACCTCTCTGAAGTCAAAACCTGTCAAGTTCTTATATAACTCTCAATAAACACTTCTTCCAAATCCGCCAACATTTAAAACAATAAATGGTACCAAATTTAAGCTCAAAGTCAAACAAGTATAGTAGATATTTTCTAATCAATGCAAATTGTGAAAATCCCAATAACAAAATGGCTGAGCGAGAATTTACTTACGTTTGTGAACCTTTTCGAGCTTTCTCGACCGTCGGATCCACACAAATGCAATGATACCAAGAAGCAATAAAACCACAACTCCTCCCACAACTCCTCCTATGATGGCGCCCTTGTGGCTCGATTTACCTACACCACCATCATACATTAGTCATTAGCACAGTTCCAACTTCAAACAAAGCATTTCCCAATACTGCTAGAAAATAGAAATTTTCCAAAATCGTTTTTCAATCCATGTTAGGATTTGATTAGATTTGTAAATCCTAGTTGGATTAAAATTAATATTTAAATCTTAAAGAGATAAGTTGGTTAAAATTTAAATATTAATTAAAATAAAAATCTATTCAGATTAGGATTTGGATAGCTTTTGATGTAAGCTATAAAAATAGCATAGATGCTATTATTTGAAGTTGGTGGATATACTCATGGTGGTGGTAATACTCATAGAGGAGGTAGGGGCAAAAATTTAGCCATACCCATATAGTGGTATCCACACCTATAGTGGTGGTAACATCCATGTAGTTGGTGGGGACTAGAATTTAGCCACACCCATATAGTGGTGGTTACACCCATGATGGTGGTCACATCCATGGAGGTGGTGGGAATTAGAATTTAGCCACACCCATAGTCTTCTAGGTTTATAGAAGATGAGAGAAGGGTGAGAGAGATTCAGGAGGAGGGCACAGATTGAAGCTACTCTATTGCAGAATAGGAGTCGGTGTAATTCTTCTCTTGGTTAATGAATCTTATTTCACCCGCATATTTTCTGTTTTGGTTTTTCTTTTTTTTGTTGTTGTGCTAGTTCCAGTTATGTTGAGCGGATGGAGTTTCGGTAAAAAATTCGATTTGACGTTTCCGCTACGGAATCCCAACATTAGGCGGTACCGACGTGGATTGCGGTACCGGGGCGGGTTGCGGATTCACAAAATCTGGTACCGGGACGAGTACTAGATTTTCCAACAATTGGTATCAAAGCTAAAGGTTACCGATCCTCAGAAGAGATCAACATCAGAGTACTGGATTATCGATCATTACGGGAGGCAATCACAATTTGATCTCGCTAGGCGTGTTGGACTCGAAGGTATGTGATTTTTTGGCTTCAGGTGGAGCTAAGAGAGTCCAAAAGCGAGATCGGATCGTACAGAGATGCAGTTGCTCAAGGTGGAGCAGAGGAGAGCTCGATGTAGCGATTAAAGACTACAAATCAAATCAAGGTGGAGATTGTTAGGATTTGATTAGATTTGTAGTTGAATCTTAGTTGGATTAAGATTAATATTTAAATCTTAAAGAGATAAGTTTGTTAAAATTTAAATATTAATTAAAATAAAAATCTATTCAGATTAGAATTTGGATAGTTTTTTATGTAAGCTATAAATATAGCATAGGTACTATTATTTGAAGGTGATGGATATATCCACGGTGGTGGTAATACTCATGGAGATGATGGGAGCTACGATTTAGCCACATCCATAGTCTTCTAGGTTTATAGAAGATGAGAGAAGGGTGAGGGAGATTCAGGAGGAGGGCTCGGGTTGAAGTTACTCTATTGCAGAAGAGGAGTCGGTATAATTTTCTCTTGGTTAATGAATCTTATTTCACCCGCATATTTTCTATTTTGGTTTTTCTTCTCTTTGTGGTTGTGCTAGTTCCAGTTATGTTGAGAGGACGGGTTTTTAGTAAAAAATTCGATTTGACGTTTCCGCTGCGGAATCCCAACATTAGGCGGTACCGACGTGGATTGCGGTACTGGAGCAGATTGCGGATTAACAGAATCTGGAACCGGGACGACTACTAGATTTCCCAACAATCCATTTCCCTTTTTAGGTATAAATGTAATGTACCGAATTTGTGGCACATAAATAAGTGCAAATAAAAATAGTATAAAATACTATTGTTATGAAAGTTAAGGAAGTAAAGAATATTTGGAAGCGTGTTGGGCCCAAATCGGGTTAAAATGGAGAGATCTAAAAATTTATTTGAGAAAGGGGGCCCAGATTTTTAGTGGAAATAATTGCATGCGTAAAAAGGGGAATCAATTATTCGTTATCTGTGATCATGTTAGGGTATAGCCCTAGGAATCATGTGAAAGCATAAGGAAAAATGACATGTTGGTAGTAAGACTAGGAGAAAACCTAGACTCAGGGTTAATGAGTGGCATCAAACTTAGGAGTATATCCTAGGATTGAATGAGTGGCATTGTCTTAGGAGATAACCTAAGGACATTGATAGAATGTGGCATTGTCTTAGGTGATAACCTAAGGAGAGCTAGTGATCAACAGAGAGTCAGAGAACTCTAGGATGTATATGACATGAAACTTAGGTAAAAGGGGACCTAAGTTGAGCTAGAAGGGTTTAAACTCACAGACAGAAAAATAGAGTTAAGTTAAGTTGAGCTAGAAGGGTTTAAACTCACAGACAGAAAAATAGAGTTAAGTTAACTCTAGGATTTAATGAGGAACCAGGAAAGTGGGACAAGTTCCCAAGGTTAAAGAGTTAATCAGATATAATCCTAGAAAGTCATAGGGTGTCTGGGCAAATGGATAATAACTTTAACTTCAATTTGAGTTAAAGAAATAAAAGAGAAATGTCTAAGTGTCCAGGAGACTCTCTAGTTATCCTTATGGCAAGACCTAGGATAAGAGGAATAATTGTTGCAAAAAGGCAAAGATTTAAAAGCAAACTAAAAGTGGCTAAAAGTATAAAGAAAATGTAAAGGGCGCCTTCGAATTTGAGACTCGTCAAGTGGAGCAGGACTCCCTGGGCAGTGACCCGTCGGACGAGGTACTTTCGAAGGGCTAAAAGTGAAAGCAAGGAGCTAAATGCTCAAAGAAAAGAGAAAGTAAATTGCCAGTGGCAAAATGGGAGCTATAAGCTCGAATAAGAAAGGAAAGCAAGTGTTCAAAAGCAAAGAGGCTAAGAACTAAAATAAAAGAGAAAGAAAAAGAAAAGAAAAGAAAGAAAAATTAAAGATAAAACGGGCGTACCTCCGGGGGCGAACGTACAACGGTCAGGAGTTGGACAGGTTCCCTCTCCCGGGCAGCGTCCCGTATGACTGGTAGATAGAGTACTCTTGTCAGAGTTGGGCAGTGACCCTATCGGGCAGTGTCCCGTATGACAAGTCCCCCCGGCAGGACGGGGTAACACTTGCGAGTGTTATCGGCAACCTTAGAAATCTTATCTTATGGTAGCAAGACTACCGGGCTCGGGCCCGTTGGATAAGAATTTCCAAGGGTTAACTTGAACTAAAGCACCAGAATCTAAAGAATAAAGAAAAATAGAGTGGCCAGGGTGGCCGGGTTAGTTGAACCCAGTATACAGCGGCATAGTGGCCGAGTTGGTGCTTAGCAGCCTAGTGTGGCTAGACAGAGTAGTGCTGGGTCGATGGTTGTACACAGATAGTGTAGTGATATATTATTGCATAGCCGCATATTGATGTTGAGGATTTTAGTTTCCTAGCACACTATTATTATTGCTTCCATTGGACCAAGTGGTGTAGGACACTCTCTCTCGGTGGTTGAACCCACTGGGAACTCGCTCGTAAGTTCTCACACCCCTTGGGTGACCCCCCACAGGTTCGGGAATGGATGCAGCGGTCGAGACAGATCAGATGCAGACGACAGCGAGGCATACGACAGGGGCAAGGGCCCAACAGCATAGTGACCTAGAGGGCCTAGCAGAGGTATCCCTTTCTATATATTTCTTGAGTGAACCTTGTATGGTGAGGAATTATGTAAAGGAAATGTAATAATTTTATTTGCAAGATCAGAATT
The DNA here is from genome assembly GCA_029168755.2 of Tillandsia fasciculata. Taxonomy (NCBI): domain Eukaryota; kingdom Viridiplantae; phylum Streptophyta; class Magnoliopsida; order Poales; family Bromeliaceae; genus Tillandsia; species Tillandsia fasciculata. The sequence goes on along the minus strand of CM054934.1, from coordinate 28,420,336 downwards.
GTAAAGTGTAATAAGTTTAATTTATGGTTCACTCCTGTATGCTTTCATTTCCGCATTAGTTTATTAAATGAAAGTTTAAATTTATAGTGATTTTTAGCACTCTGATATTGAGCTTCCGCATACACTTGTTGTGTTATTATGGATGTTACCGTTCCTTTCGGGTAGAAAAAGGTTTTACCCGATTGGCGGGTCTGTTGGCGTGTCCGAACCGTACAAATTGGCGGACTCGGGGCGTGACAGATTAGAGTGGTATCAGAGACTAGGAGTAGTCCTAGGTGGTTAGTGAACCTTAGGGAGACCCTAGGGATTAGCACGAGAGAGTGTGTGGATATTTGGGCGAAAGTATTTGATTGATTATTGTTGTTCCCAAAAAGGATATTGGGACTGATCGAGGGCGACGAGCTTTCATCCTTCGGATATTACGTTGGCGGCCGACAACGTAATGTTGGAGATGAAAAGGAGTACCCTCTTATACTTTCGTATGATTGGATCGACGAGCCTTTTGTCGGTATATAGATTGCGCGTTGCTCAAATGGCTAAAATTTGGGCAAATCGTTTCGTTGTGGTGTGCATATTAGCGATGACACCACGTAGGAATACGCGCTTGTTTCGACTCGTGCCGGGAGCGCGCTCTGGGTCGAACAAGGTACACGAGCTGTGATAGAAGGTGACCGCACTTGTTGGTGTGATCCAGCAGCAGGTCAAGCTTCTTGCCGTCAGCAAAATTTTTCGCCGAAAGTTGATTCCAACGCCTAAGTGTGGCGTCGATGTGACAGTCGGAGCAGATAGATAGGCTCCAGTGGCTGATAGCGCAGCAAGCTAAGGCTGCACAAACGATGTATGAGTATACGGCGTCGCCGCCTGTAGGGGCGACGGTAAAGAGAATGGCAGTGGCCGCCGAACTTTTGTCGGCGCAGCCAACACCTTCAGCATAGGGTGTTTTACGCTTGTGTCAGCTGAGTTGCTGGCAAAGTATGGTTAGTAAGGTCCAGTAAGAGACCGACTCGCGAGGTAAATGGTGATCGCTATGTCGCGAGAGCCAAGTTGCTGTGCCCTAAGGGTTAGGGCAAGAAAGATTTATGGGCCGGGCGGCGTGAGTTCGCCCTGATGACGGTAGTGACCGTGTGGCGTGTTGATTTTGGCTAGATTGCCGCATAGTGGAGTTAGTGAGGCCCAGAGTAGGCTTCAAGGTGCGAGGATCTCTCGAAAGAGCGAGAGTTTTATGGCGCCGATCCGATGGATCAGCGTAATGGCAAGGATTGCCACCGCAGGATTCGCGAGTTAATCACCAAAGTTGGTGAACAGTCGTTGTGATGCCTCAACCTAGTTGGGAGAGGTGTACAGGAGTCATACGCGTGTATAAGCAAGTTGCTTAACACTAGATATTTGCGAGTTAGCATGGGGGCGCTGGATGCCCAACTGTTCGGGTGCTCATGGAGCACAAGTATTGTTTAGCCCGAGAGAGCTGATTAGGTGGCGCATTAGCCTTTGCCCAGTGTGGCCAGAGTTGATAGATTATTTGGGTCATAGATTGACGACTAGTTAGCTGGGTTTTGCTCAGTGGAGCGTAGTGGTCGCGTGGCGACGATTAGCGGGTTCGCTTAGGGACGATCCGTGCCTGGACCATGTTTGTTGGACTGTGGGCCTGTAGCCCAGTGGGCAGGCGCAGTCAGCTGTGTGAGACAGCGGCCCGAGACCTGACGGCGGGGCATGATAGAGATTTGGTCAGGACGGTAGTCCGAGCGATGACCCGGAACGTGGAATGCCACGTGTGAGCATTGAGACTGTTAGTACACAGAGAGTGAGATATGACCAGGCCGTAGAGCTAGTGGTGATTGAGGTGCTGTAGCTCCTAGTGGGAGTATTGGGGTAGTAATCCTAAGTGGGGATCTACCCGTATGACGTTTGGATCTGTGGGCTAGAGAGAGGGCCGTTGCACAGTGTTAGGCTAGTATTTGGGCTATAGGGCCCTATTTGACCGTGGTCTGTGAACCTATTAGTAGTCGAGGTGTCGGGTTAGTTGATAACCCGGGGACTTAGAGCACTAGCAGCATGTGTGATAGTTGAGGACTTGTGGATTGGCTTTTGCACTCCACATTAGGCAGCGGAGCGACCGGAATATGCGGTAAATGAATTGGCTGCAGATGCAGTCTCATAGTGAAAAGAATTGAAAATTCGCCAATAAAAACTGGGTTATTCGTGGCAAATGAGATAGCAAGTTCTCAGCTGTGTCTTTCACCTATTTGGTGAAAGTGGCCAGACACCAGGTCTGAGATTTTCCCTGGATTGAGATAGGGATTCAAGAGTGAGTTGCTCGTGTGGTTTCGGCGAGCAGGTAATAGGATGCCCGGTCACGATATATATAGTGAGCCCAGTAGTGAGGACAAGATTTCCTCCCTCTCGATCAAGTAGGAGTCGAGATGTGATTCAAGTTTCGAGGACGAAACTTATTTTAAGGGGGGTAGAATGTAATGTACCGAATTTGTGGCACATAAATAAGTGCAAATAAAAATAGTATAAAATACTATTGTTATGAAAGTTAAGGAAGTAAAGAATATTTGGAAGCGTGTTGGGCCCAAATCGGGTTAAAATGGAGAGATCTAAAAATTTATTTGAGAAAGGGGGCCCAGATTTTTAGTGAAAATAATTGCATGCGTAAAAAGGGGAATCAATTATTCGTTATCTGTGATCATGTTAGGGTATAGCCCTAGGAATCATGTGAAAGCATAAGGAAAAATGACATGTTGGTAGTAAGACTAGGAGAAAACCTAGACTCAGGGTTAATGAGTGGCATCAAACTTAGGAGTATATCCTAGGATTGAATGAGTGGCATTGTCTTAGGAGATAACCTAAGGACATTGATAGAATGTGGCATTGTCTTAGGTGATAACCTAAGGAGAGCTAGTGATCAACAGAGAGTCAGAGAACTCTAGGATGTATATGACATGAAACTTAGGTAAAAGGGACCTAAGTTGAGCTAGAAGGGTTTAAACTCACAGACAGAAAAATAGAGTTAAGTTAAGTTGAGCTAGAAGGGTTTAAACTCACAGACAGAAAAATAGAGTTAAGTTAACTCTAGGATTTAATGAGGAACCAGGAAAGTGGGACAAGTTTCCCAAGGTTAAAGAGTTAATCAGATATAATCCTAGAAAGTCATAGGGTGTCTGGGCAAATGGATAATAACTTTAACTTCAATTTGAGTTAAAGAAATAAAAGAGAAATGTCTAAGTGTCCAGGAGACTCTCTAGTTATCCTTATGGCAAGACCTAGGATAAGAGGAATAATTGTTGCAAAAAGGCAAAGATTTAAAAGCAAACTAAAAGTGGCTAAAAGTATAAAGAAAATGTAAAGGGCGCCTTCGAATTTGAGACTCGTCAAGTGGAGCAGGACTCCCTGGGCAGTGACCCGTCGGACGAGGTACTTTCGAAGGGCTAAAAGTGAAAGCAAGGAGCTAAATGCTCAAAGAAAAGAGAAAGTAAATTGCCAGTGGCAAAATGGGAGCTATAAGCTCGAATAAGAAAGGAAAGCAAGTGTTCAAAAGCAAAGAGCTAAGAACTAAAATAAAAGAGAAAGAAAAAGAAAAGAAAAGAAAGAAAAATTAAAGATAAAACGGGCGTACCTCCGGGGGCGAACGTACAACGGTCAGGAGTTGGACAGGTTCCCTCTCCCGGGCAGCGTCCCGTATGACTGGTAGATAGAGTACTCTTGTCAGAGTTGGGCAGTGACCTATCGGGCAGTGTCCCGTATGACAAGTCCCCCCGGCAGGACGGGGTAACACTTGCGAGTGTTATCGGCAACCTTAGAAATCTTATCTTATGGTAGCAAGACTACCGGGCTCGGGCCCGTTGGATAAGAATTTCCAAGGGTTAACTTGAACTAAAGCACCAGAATCTAAAGAATAAAGAAAAATAGAGTGGCCAGGGTGGCCGGGTTAGTTGAACCCAGTATACAGCGGCATAGTGGCCGAGTTGGTGCTTAGCAGCCTAGTGTGGCTAGACAGAGTAGTGCTGGGTCGATGGTTGTACACAGATAGTGTAGTGATATATTATTGCATAGCCGCATATTGATGTTGAGGATTTTAGTTTCCTAGCACACTATTATTATTGCTTCCATTGGACCAAGTGGTGTAGGACACTCTCTCTCGGTGGTTGAACCCACTGGGAACTCGCTCGTAAGTTCTCACACCCCTTGGGTGACCCCCCACAGGTTCGGGAATGGATGCAGCGGTCGAGACAGATCAGATGCAGACGACAGCGAGGCATACGACAGGGGCAAGGGCCCAACAGCATAGTGACCTAGAGGGCCTAGCAGAGGTATCCCTTTCTATATATTTCTTGAGTGAACCTTGTATGGTGAGGAATTATGTAAAGGAAATGTAATAATTTTATTTGCAAGATCAGAATTGTAAAGTGTAATAAGTTTAATTTATGGTTCACTCCTGTATGCTTTCATTTCCGCATTAGTTTATTAAATGAAAGTTTAAATTTATAGTGATTTTTAGCACTCTGATATTGAGCTTCCGCATACACTTGTTGTGTTATTATGGATGTTACCGTTCCTTTCGGGTAGAAAAAGGTTTTACCCGATTGGCGGGTCTGTTGGCGTGTCCGAACCGTACAAATTGGCGGACTCGGGGCGTGACAGATTAGAGAAAAACTGTGACGCCCCACTTCCCAGGGGGTCACCCATCCTAGAACTACTCTAGCTCTAGCACGCTTAACTCTCATGTTCCTCTTGGATCTTGCTACCATCCAAAATGCTATAGCCGGGTTAGAGATTTAGTCCTATTATATCATTTATATAGAGGACTAATCCAAATTCCGGGGGTGTCACATTCTCCCCCCCTTTAAGCCCTGACGTCCACGTCAGGCTCAAGCACACTCACAAGCACCAGGCGATGTGAGACTCGTCTCGCTAGCCTTAGCCGACCTTGTGAGGAGCTGCACTCCACTCACAACGGTCATTAGCCGGGGAGCCTCGCTCTACCCGCTATATAACCCTGGCTCAGCCGAGACTCATCTCACATTTCCGGCTGGTGAATGGCTCTGATACCAACTGTGACGCCCCACTTCCCAGGGGGTCACCCATCCTAGAACTACTCTAGCTCTAGCACGCTTAACTCTCATGTTCCTCTTGGATCTTGCTACCATCCAAAATGCTATAGCCGGGTTAGAGATTTAGTCCTATTATATCATTTATATAGAGGACTAATCCAAATTCCGGGGGTGTCACAAAATGTGTAGACACTAACTGCAACATGTTTTAAAATAAATACCAAATTTTTTTTAAAAAAATGATTTTAATATCTTACCTTACGATGTTAAAGGAATCTGAACTCTCTGAAAGTTTTATTTTATTACCTAACCATACTAATTTACAATTTTTTTTTATATAATCTTTTGTAATCTAATGTTATGTTTGGTTCAAGAGATAAAGGAAGAATAAGAGATTTATTCCTCTTATTCTTCCAAACAGTGTTAGAAATTGTTGGTGTAAATACATAAAATAGAGGTTAGACTACAAAAATATATGAAAAGTGTCAACGAGTTGATCAAACCGAGACACGGATATCTCGCTCTCTTTAAGGAGATTCAAGCCCTCTGCGGTAGGCAAAGCCTTCGAACCGATGCAGAAGAACACTGACTTGTCCCCTCTAGCATACAACGGCTCGACCCTCGTCCCAAAGCTCCACAAAAAAGAACACCTTTCTTTGACCTCTCTCTATTATAGTAAAATATAGATATAGAAAAAATAATATATGAATTACTTTTTGTTATATTTTCAATGTAGAACAAGGTCACTATTTATAGACTTCAATTAATTAAATTAAATTCAAAAATAAATGCTAGGAGTTAGCTTACAATTAGAGCATAAGTATGTAAAACTTTTCTAACGAGTTGAAACACAAAAGCAATTACACAATGAATGCACATTATAAATGAGGTAGCAATTACACAATGAATGCACGTTATAAATGTTGTAACCTCACACTTGCAACTTTATTGCATAAGTAATTAAAATATTAATTTAATAAAATGTTACAACAAAAATTACTATTATCCTTTTTACGGGTTATTTTAGAATAATGCGTTAAAGAGAAGAGAATAGTAGTTCCACCCAATGGATGGGTGGAACAAGTTATTTTTTATTTTATTTCTCTACTAATTAAGTTATAAATAATTATAAAATATAATTAATTAATGCAATTAATTTTTACTAATTAACTGACTAATAATTTGATTTATTAAATTAATAAATATTTAAATAATAATTAATTTATTATTTATTTATAATTAATTATCTAATTAAATAATTAACTATTTGATATGCTTATTCAATAATTAACTAATATTTATATTATTTAAATATCTAATATTTTAATTAATCTCACTAATTTATTAATTAAAAATACAAATAATTAAACAATTAATTAATATTAATATATTGTCTTAATCTTAATTTTTTTTAGTTATTCACTAATTAACTTCATTCTTCATCATCTTATAAAGTATTTTTAATTAATTAATTTATTAATTTATTAAATATTATTTTATTTAGATAAAATATTTTCGTTGTCAATCATAACTACTCTTATTCCTACTTATTCCATCTCAATCATCCAAACATAATTTTTTTTTTTATTCTATATAAATATCTTGATTCTTATCCAAACACAAAATTGATTTAATTTTTTTTTATTCCAAAAATTATACCTATTCTAAAAAAAAATAAAAATAGCTTATTCTCAAACCGAACAGTAACTAAGAGGAAGCCTCAATTGGAGACCAATTACTACAACTACAAAGTAGGAATTTGATCTGATCACCTGAATTCAAGAAGAGGGTGAGATCGATGGTCTGATTCGGCGCGAAGAAGGCGGTGTCGGAGTACCGCAAGAAGCAGCCGGCGTCGACGGCTCTCCCATCGGCCTCGGGGGGGCACCCCTGGATGTTCCCCACCGCAACCTGGAGGCACTGCGCGCACCCGCCCTCGCTCACCGTCTCCACGCACTGCGCCGCGCCGAACACCCCGCCCCGCTCCGCCGCGGCCGCGAACCCCGGGATCCGCGGCGCCGCCTCGGCGAGGTCGCGCACCAGCCCCTCCGCCGCGGCCGCGAACCCCGCCGCGGCGGCGGCGGAGCGGTTCCCGCAGATCCCGACGTTCCCGGGGAGCGTGGCCTGGTCGAAGAAGGGCGCGCTCTCGTAGCGGAGGAAGCACCCATCGTAGATGGCGCGGGCGCCGTTCGCGGCGCCGCAGCCGCGGAGGCGCGCGGCGGCGGCGCCGACGCAGGCGGCGCAGTCGCCGGGGTAGAGGTAGGGGCGGCACTGGGCGAGGGCGTACACGGGGGCGGCGGCGCGGGGGCGGGACGCGGTGGCGAACTCGCCGGAGGAGTTGGCGGCGCCGCCGCTCACGGCGGAGCGGAGGTCGGAGAGGGTGGCGTTGAGCGCGGAGAGGAAGGCGGCTGCGGGGGTGGCGTTGTACTGGCTACAGCCGACGTTGAGGAGGTTGGTTTGGGGGTCACCGGCGGTGACCGGAACCCGCGAGAGAACGGCGAGCGAAGCTAACATGCATACTAAGCGGAGGAAAGAGGGGGCCATGGGAATGTGGTAGTAGAAGTGTAGAGAAGTGAGAGAGAGAGAGAGAGAGAGAGAGAGACCAGGTGAGGAGGAAGAGGACGAGTGGGAGTTTGGTTTCTTTTGTTTGGAGCATTTTTCGTCGAAGGAGAACGGGAGTGAGATGGGGACGTGAAAAGGACAAAGTATGACATTTTTTTTTTTTCCACAATTACTTTATATAAAATTAATAATATTTCATTAAAACTTTTAAATTAAAAAAAAAATACTAGATATACATCTCAAATAGGTGTACATTTTACATCCACCCGTATACATCTTACACCGATCCCATTTTAAAATGGAATGAATTTTACTCGTCACATAAATGTGACGAGTGGATAAATACTCACTCCAGAATAGTATGGGTGTAGGGTGTACACCCAAAATATCTATAAGACACATGACCTTCCGAATGTAAATCATATGAGAGATGCTAGGTGTACATCGCTTTAAGGGTGTACATTCTACATCCCATTCTATTTTGGGGTAAAGTGACGAGTAAAATTTATTCCACTCCAGAATGAAGTGGGATGTAAGATATACATCCCTAAAAGGATCTATAGTTATATATATACTCAAATCATATAGTTCGTCCATCCAATATATTTTAATATCTATAAATTTTTTTTTACTCATTTAATGAATAAAATATACGATTTTTTAATTTCACTGTTATCAACTAAAATATTAATTTATTATAAAATTAATATTTTATTTTTTATCAACTCTTTCTCATTTTATATAGCGCAAGAATTTTTTGTAACGAGGAGGCAGCGTATACTTTGGATTAGCTTAGAAAGTGAGCGGTGTGTTAATTATAACGGTGCAATTTCTTATACGCAAGGAATGCATTTTTATCCGCACACAATTTATCCTGTCTACAGAATGCATTTTCATCCGGACAATAATTTCTCAAAAAGATTACTACTATTGTTATTAATAACGATACAATAATAACGAGGCAACTATTTATATATTTCTAAAATATCATTTATTTATTTTTTAAAAAGATTAATATTTAAAATATTTTTTTAATTTTAAATATATTTTTAGAATTAAATTTTATTAGTGAATTTTTAGCAACTATCATTGTCACTAAAATTATTATTTTATTTTTTCAAATATATCTTTCACCATCTTTTTTATTTTATTTTATTTTATTAAGGATCCTTAAGTTATAGGCAAATTTATTTTTTTTAAAATTTCATCTTTTTAAATATGCCTTTCTATTATTACCAACTTTTCTTATTTGAGGGACCCTCAAATTATAAACAAAATATGTATATTAATTTTTTTTTAACTCCAGTAAAAATTTAATCCTGATTTAATTTAAGATAACTTAATCAGCACTAACAGCATGGTTATTTTTTAATAATAAAAAAAATATACAAAGAGTATATTTAAAATAAAATAAATAAATAAATAAAATATTTTTAAAATATTGAGGGGTATATAAGATATTGTCCCTATAATATATTGCCACACTATAATACAGTGACTTTTGGTTGACTCATTATATACTTCACAATTATCATATAATTTTTCCAGCACATTATTGATGTCCCATGAGGGTAATATTTTAGAATATACAAAGTATTTTTCGAAGGTGTGGATGAACGTAAACTATATATATTATTTATTATGGTGCATATCGGAACGGAGGGTCAAACTCTAAAACTAATGCCTTGCATATATTCTTGCTCTGTGCAAAATGTGAATTTAATATCTATATATATTGTCGAATAAGAGGTACCAACTAGCTGCTCTTACGGACAATACTGGTCATGGCCTGTGCCAGGTGAGAATGGGATTTATGGGGTCCCGTTCCCATGTTTGGCCCATAACTGGGGTAAAATGTGTTGGGATTTGAATCCCAATTACAGCCCAACGATAAATGAGTTGTATAAGGGACATGAAGTTTCTGACCAAACAGGAATTTGATCAGGCTAACACACACTGCACCCTAAGTTCAGATGAATGGCCCATGTGGCCATGATCCAAAGCCCTCTGAGTGTGAAGCAATAATTTGGAGGAATTAGTAAACAAAATACCATTGAAGCTCTCGCATCATCATCTTCTTGATCATGATCAGTATATGAAACTGATAAGAAAGAATGAATAGCTCAAAAAGACAGTCGAAGTACGGCAATAAATTTACAGCACTACTGTATTTAAAAAGTCATCTAAATGATAACCCAATCTACTTACAAGAAGATCATAAGCTAGTATCACTCACACAGTAAGAACGGCGCAAAATTTGTCCTTTGCCCAACACAATGAATAACAACACAAGAAGAAGAAGAAGAAGAAGAAGAGAGAGTAAAAAGAACTCACATTGGAGATAATGAATTTAAGCCTCAACAAGCCTCGGCAGATCGTTCCTCCTCCGCACTCTTCCTTGCAGGCAACTCTTGGATAGTCATGCTGCTTTCTACTTCACTCTCTGATACGGCATCAAGGGTGAGGTTCGCATGCTCAACCGGAGCAAGCAGAGTGGCCCCGCCAGAGCTGGCACCCAAGTCACGCTCCCCTGATTGGCTTGAAGTGTTCAGGGCGTGACAGTGGGGGCAGTAATATGTAATATACAGAAAATCCTCTTTACGAGCCAACCCTGCAAATATTCGATGGTTGAATCAATTTTGATTGCACTTTTCAGGAGGAAAACTATGCCAACTACTTGTAATGTCCGCCAATTAAAGGAATAAAATCCTTTTCTACGCACCATTATGCATGCGGCAATTGCCACATATGAGCGCATAACATTGCGACGAATCCTCGCCCACGAGAAGAGCAGCAGTACGAGCAATCCATCCACCGTTAGTGCCTGAGCCTTCGTAATGTTCAACAACTTTATGAGCCCGAAGAGAAGCTTCTTGGCTATTAGCCCCTGCTTCATTGGATGGTCCAGTGGCAATCTGAGTTGCTGGGCTCCCAGAGCTACTGGTTCTGGTCTGTGCTTGTTTCCGATTCCTCAGGCCATTCGACTGCACAATCTCGGCATCGCTGCTTTTGGCTAATGGTTCATCGGCCTTTATTTCATCCCCAACATGAACTTTTAAGCCAGAATCAGCCCCTAATTTAGATGCCAGGAAGGTGGCTGCAGCTGCTTTTGCAGCTGGATCGAGGTCATATTTCTGGAGATGCAGACGAAAATAATATAAACTAGAAAGAAGAAGAAGAAGAAGAAGAAAGAGAGGATAAAAAAAAACCAACTAGATATAGATACAGTATCGATGCTAACTGCTACTTACTTGAATGAGTAGCTGTGTGGTGTAATAATTTGTCCGTTCTTTGAGCTCATCAATTTTTGCTTTCCTCTCTGCACGCAACCTTTCAAGCATCATCTGATCCTTTCGATCAACTACAAGTGGAAATACAAGCTGTTACCTGAATATGTTTGTTAAAAGCCTAGTTGCCAATACAAACTAATATTAAGGTGATGAAAGATCTGTGCGAACAAAATTACAGTCAATACTGGCTTCGGCCATATAGCATATGTGAGTTTGAACTTGGTGCTTATCTTCGTGTAAATTTGCTAAAAATTGAATACAAGTTACCAATAAAGAATATTCAACACTCTTGGTTCAGTAAATTTTGGCATATTTAGTAGTCAGAAGTATTTATGATATTAGTCTAGTCTAATATATAATTTATAAGAAACTATTAAAGCATTCTATTAGCCACTGTTTCCACCACCTTACACCCCCACCCCAGCATACTTAATCAATCAGTAAACCTTCAATTAGCTAGTTTCTAGGTTGCAATCTTAGATCATTCTCATTAAAGAACAAGAATGAACCTTTGAATTGACAACGAAATCAAGCTTTTGGATATAAAAATTAAGAACGTCATGTAGAGATAATGCACAACAATTTATTTGAAAAAAGAATATGCATGAGGGATTGATTTCGTTTAACTAAAAATTCCAGATGCAAGCTTAAGAAATGACAAAAGAAATGCTATTACTCCTTGACACGCAGGTTTCGAGATACAAACATGTTGTGGTTTTTGTCGAAAGCATTTGAATAATAATAAAGATACATGTAATGTTCATCGTCCTGATAAACAGAGACAAATTAATAAAATATAGTTACTTGAGAATCTTCTAATGAAACAACTTCTCCTTAGCCACAACTCAACAAACACAACATCATACTCCATAAAATATCGAGACATGTAAAACTGTCTATTTATAAAACATGATTGAAGATGAAGCTTCACTGAAGATATTGCTTAAATAATAAATGCAATGACCAATAATAAGATCAAAGCTAATATAATTACAATATAGACAGCAGCTAAATTGCACGAGTTGCAGAGTTTGAGATATTTACGCATCCTTCTGAGGCTTACGAGTGTCGAATAGATCGCAGAAGATAAACCAGGTAAAATGATCATGGGCAAAACTCGAATTGCCCTCATCCACCAATTCAGCTCTAATGACCTTGTTGTCATGATAGCATAAACAACAGCTCCCACCTGATAAAATTAGAACAATAAGAACCTAGGTAGGCCAGAAAGCATATTCCAAAGCCAACAGGCAAAGCATAAACATCCACAAACAAAACAACCTCTTAAAAGAACTGCACTAGCTTTTCGACTGTTATATTTTTTATGCATAATTTTTAAAGTACAAGAACTGCACTAGCTTTTCTTGATATTAAGATTTGCTTCTCCTTGCGTAGTCTGAAGGGCCTAAGATGATTCTGCCACAGAAAAGCCCGAGAAGGAAATTTTGGGTCATGTTGCACGGCCCCAACAAAGTGGGCATGTCAAATCTTTGTTACGTTAAACGGTTATTACATCTTATTTTTCCCACTTATCAATCAATTGCGCCAGAGGACCAACACTCAACAATGTAATATCCATCATCTTAAGGCAATTCATAACATAGAGTACGTCAAACAGATTTAGTCAACTCAACAGGACAGCATAACCGATCAGTGATAATGACCAAGTAATACGCAGTATTTTTACAGAGATGTAGATCCTGCCATGGAAATGCAAACAACTGACAGTCCTAAGAGCTTAATTAAAATAAAAATAATTTATTAACGATAACTGTCTCCATGATTTGTTCCAACTATAATGTAAGATCCAGTAATGTACAGTACAGATGAAATACCCAAATGCTACTGTGCTTCTGGTCTGTTTTATAGACTATCTGATCATTAGACACCTATGTTCAAACATCAACATTAACATTCCGTCATCTATTGAATTGTAGCATCTCAAATACCTCAAACTGTGCCTCTTCATTACCAGTTCCAAAACACTTTTCTAAAAATTGCTTTCACACCACATACGTACCAACAAAATGAAGCAAAATCACAAAAAATCGATGGTAGCATAATATGTTGAACCGCGAACATAGAGTTTTTAGACTATCGATCACAATGTTGTTAATCAATCAAAAATCTACTATTGAGCCGTAAAGGATCAGGAACTAACTATAATAGCTACTAAATCATTCCACAAACACAGTAATGACCACAAATACAGCAAAAAAATAGCGCACCTCGAGCAATACGGATAGAACGATGATGTTCCGAACCATCCTCCGCGAGCTCTGGGTCCTCCGCTTCATCCTTGCGCGGACCGAGGCCTCCTCCTTCGACAGATACTGAAGCCTCTTCTCGTAATCCTCACTCCTCGCCCCAAGCAAGCCCCTCCATAGTCGCGACACGATCCCCCTCCGCTGCTTCTTCCCCGGCGCCGATTTCGCCTCCTCTTCCCCCTTCTCCGCCGCCGCCGCCGACGCCATCGCCGGAGCTCGGAGAGATCGGCGAGAGAGAGGCGGGATCGGATCTGAGAGGGGAGTGGATCTGAACCGGATCTCGACGGGGGTTTTTGGAAGTGTGGGGATCGGATGAGAAGCTTCGAGAATCGGAGAAGTTGGGGTTTTGGGGAACTTCTCCCTCCGAGGGGACTAAATATTTCTAGCTACAAAAAAATATAATTTTAATTAAAAATCAAAACGACAAATATTGTTAAAATGTTTCAATTAAAAATAATTTGAATATAACATATAAAAATTAAGTAAAAATATACAAAAAAATTATCTAAAATATTATATCACTTTGAATTCACAATTCAATATTTCAAAATTTAAATATTACTATCCAATCTTCTAATTTCTTTGATTTAAATTAATATTTATCTTTATAAATTTAATTAAATAATAAAATTAAAATTTTAAAATTAAATATTCTATTTAAAATAGTTCCGTAGCTTAGATATGCTATGTATTTTTTATCTAAAACTTTAAAAAATAAAGGAAAAAAATCAGGGTCCTGCATCAAAAGAGTGTATAGTCGAGGGGCCTCAATATATTTCCACATAATTTTTTATTTTTTCTGATTTCAAGGTTCCAGAATCGTTCGTCCCTCTCCTACGCTTCTAAAAAAAAAACTCTCGCGCGATTCGATCGAAGAAATACTCGAGATCTCAGTCGAATTAGATCTTCTTTAATCCCTCAGGTTAAATTCGAACACTCATCTCCTCTTTAATTCATTTGCTTTTTTTTTTGGTTAATATTCTAAATTATCGGTGCGAATTAGGGCTGGAGTTTGACCCAATTCGACGACCCAAAAAATCAATTTTGTTGAAGCAATTTTTGAAATCGGGATCAAATTTTGTTGTTCTTGAATTTTGCTTTCGAAATTTTAAAAAAAAAAGAAGATTTTTTAGATATGAAATTTGTGGTTATTAGGGTTTATATTTTGGTATACCCATCGATTGCTCTGTGCATAATGATTAATGATTCTCAATAATATCAAAGTTGTTGATTTAGCTAATAATTTGCTTAAAATGAATGAAATTTGTTGCTCTTACAAGTTGAAGGTATCAGTTTGAAGATTTTTTTTTCCTGTTTAAATTCGAAAAATTCTATGTATCTAAGTGATGGCATATTTAGATTGTTAATGGCATCTGTTTGTAAGCAGCATTGTGGATTATATGTTGCTGAGCAGCTGAATTGATGCGCGCTTAATTGTCCAGTTTCGGATTGAGAGAAAAAAAAAAATCAGATTTCATTTTCGCCCGTGTTAAAAGAAAGATGGCTGAAGTAATTAGTAACCCTGACGCTGTAATGAAACGGCGTCTGCCCGTGTGGATGCATCAAGCAAAATCGGAGAATGGAGGGAGGAATATGGAAAATGGGAATAAAACAGGTCGCAAATCAGAAACTTTACGCGAAAATCAGGATGAGCTAAAACCCGCCATCAGAAAGCATAAAAGAAGGATGCCGGAAACAGAAGACCCCGGCGAATCGGAAATCTTGCAAAAATGCCGAACAAAACAGAGAAATAATGATTCACGGGGTCGGAGTAAAGTTGTCGCCTGTAATATAGAAAATGACGGAGATTCAAGGATGGCTAATGGGAGGGCTGCTCAAAAGAAGCGTAAATCGAAGAGAATGACGAGGGAGGCGGAAATGGAAACCTCATCACCTGGAAAGAGTGATGATGAAGTCGACCTCTCTGTCGAAGATCTAATGAGCATTGCCAAAGAGGTGATTGTCGTAATTGTTTTCGATATGTGCATCATAATTTCTAAAGTTGTTTATACATTATGATTTTCTTTGTGCATGATCATATCCCATTGCTCTTGTTCTATAACCCCATGCTTGTGTTGTGGTAATTTCTTAGCTAAGCTGCATAAGGTTTGGTTGCCCATACTAAAATCCTAGTAGAGCCAACATTACTGTTTCCAATGATATTGCTAGTACTGTAGACCCATTTTGTTCTTGCACTTTGATAATTTACCTTTTATTTATTTTCTACTGTTTTGATGTTTTTCAATTTAGATCATTAAACATGTCAAATGGAAACATCTATCATTGCTATAGTCATTTGTTTTTTCTCACTTGATTACAGTATGTAAATGCTGATAAAGAAAAGCAATGTAAATCATCAACTGCCAAGGATCCCAATTCAGAAGCACACTCATCAAGTTTGTCGGTTTCCTCTAATACTAACATTGAAAGACTTGCACAAGATGCTGCATCATCAAAGGCACTATCCAAATGCTCAGTGACCAAATCGAGTTCATATTTCACTGGTTCTCAAACGAGTGAGGTAAAGAACCTTGTAGATGAACTATGCTCCACAAATATTAGAGCAACGGGAGATCCTGCTCGAGATATGCTGGATTTGTTTCTGGGTCCTCTTCTGAGGGAATCTTCCGTTAAAGAGCAGAAAGCTGAGGCAGTTGAAACCTTAAGCGGGCCTACGACCTATGGAATCAGTATACAAGATACATCCCGTGAAGTGCGGAGAGGAGAGGAACCCGTAATGAAAAAGAAGAGCAGCTTGAAGGATAAGGTGGCCCTGTTTCTTGACTAGGCTCAGGACAAGTGCCATGCTTTACAGCCAATGAATTAACTAACTGGCACGTAAGCTGTGGATATCCGTGCTATGTTAAAGCTGTTACTGGATCTATGCTTTGCACATGTAGGTTTCAGCTGTGGGAAGCTGATCTGGTACGATTCTTCTACTCTTTGTGAATAATGCTTATGTTGTGTATGGCTTTGTCAATAATGCTTTATATGGGCTTAGAGTTGACCAAAATTGTAAATTTATTCAAATTTCATTGGCAATAAAATATGAGTTTGATGGTTTGAGCATGCACAATCTGTTTATTTTTACGTCAATATATCTTGTCCCCTTTTTTAATGTGATGGAGATATAATATATTAATTGGTGCTAAATTTCATCAAGAAGTTAAATAGTATTCGCATTTGTGTAGCAACTTAGTCTGAGGCTTGGATGGGTTGGACAAGTTCTATCATTAGTGTATAGTGAATGGGGAAGTGAAGTTTAGGGGGTTTTCGATCTATCAATCTATGATATATCTACCATATCTTGTCTAGGTTTGGACACTTTGTTCCAGTGACATTTCCTTTTCCGTGTTATCTGCTATTTTAATGTCATGTTGTTATTAAATTTTGGGAGCTTTATGATAGCCGTCGATCATAGGTAGGGGCTTTTCCTTTTAATTCTCAAACTTCTTTTGGTCATTTCCTTTTCCCTCTCCTGGCATTAGAAAATCAAACAACAATGGAATTTTCCATGATCAGTACTCGTAGACTCACAATCCCCACTTTCCTATATGTTAAGTACAATGTTACAGATCTAGATTATGAAGTAACTATCGCATCTATTACAATCATATGCCCTTCTTATTCCACTTGTACATATGGAAAATAGAACCTATTGCATATAGTAATCTTAACACTTTAGAAAAATATACCATTTGTGTATAATATAATGAACTAGAGAAGAAATCTTGGGAGGCCAATTTTGTATCCAAATCTTTTAACATCATCTTGCACTTGCTCCCTGAACTCCCCAAAGGTGAAGTCCTTGTAGAGTGATGGCTTTTTGCAACTCCCTATAGGGGAGTCATATGATGGGCAGAGGAAATATGCAATGGAGTACCTCTCCCTCTTCTTATTTGCTATCACTTTGTGCTCCACACTCTTGTATGTGTCGTTGCTCCATGCCTACACAAACACCAAATAACCGCTCATCAGGCATTTTTCATATGCTTTCATTTGAACAAATTTTGTCATTAGAAAGGATTACTTTTGTGCTCCAGCACTAATAGTGGAGCGAATATTCTATGGCCTCTATTGATCGATATCTCCTTGAACGAATGGTAGGATTGTTTTGTATGCAGAAAATTCTGTATATAGGGTTGTAGATAATTCGCTCCTTCCCACTATTGGGGTTCATGTTGGATAAGCCAGAACTGCTACATCAGAGTGAAAAGGTTTGCTGATAACAACAAGACCACTTTTTTTTCGGAATCTTGTTGCTATCAATGAAGCATCCCATGGGGCAAGATACCTTTTGTGCCACGCACTCATGAAAACGATATAAAGTGTGAGTACTTGGTCTAGCTTTCAGAATAACTGTATTTCGGTATTGAAACGAGCTTTTAATGGATTGCCATGGGACCGTTGATTTTGCTTTTGTCGACAGCTTTACTCATGCAATACTTCTGTAGAAGCTTTCTACACCGCTCAAGCGTAATTTACTTTTTATTTTCTATGGATCATACTTGTAGTGATTTGTTGCTTTTGTTCAGAAAGTACCCTACTATCTGCATGAAACCTACTAGTGGGAATTCTAAAGATCCTTTATGACCTCATTTTCAGCAAACGTGTCGATGAATCTATGAGGGACTGAGAATATATTACCTGGAAGAGATCTCCGATGTTGACAATGAGTGCGTCGGGATTTGGCACGATGGCGACCCATTCGGAATTCTTCATCAGGTGCAATCCGCCGACTTGATCCTGATGCAAGATGGTGAGGAAGTCGCTGTCGGTGTGCGGCATCAGGCCGAAGGTTTCCGGCGCGAAGGGGCACGGAGGGTACCTGTTGAGCCGGAGGAAGCACGTTTTATCGTCGCAGTTCGCGGGGAAGCTGTTGCCGGTGTAGCCTAGGTTCTCGGCTAGCACGGTGGCTATAATGCGGGCGAGCGCCGACATCGCCACAGCTAGCTTCTCCATTGCTTCCCTGGAAGAAACAATGCACAAGTATTAGCTTGTGGTGTAACTGGGTGTTGGAGTTTTGAAGGCCTTTGTTTGTGATCTGGCTATTAAACTATTCAAGTGTTTGTTTGAATAGAATTATTTAAAAATTTTAGAAAAATAAATAAGGGTTTATTTTGTGAAAATGTATAGAATTGACCCTGAACGTTCGATTATTTGGATGACTACTTATTTTTAATTTTTTTTTTACTTTTAATTTGACAATTCAAATAAGTTCCGCTATTATGCTATTAATAGCACCGAGCACTTTGTGCTACTAAGTTTCTTCTTGCTTGGTCTTTTATAGGTATGCGGAATGCTTCCTCTGCTGACAAAGAACCTTCTATTTATTTGGATAACTATATATTTTTAAAAAATGGCTAAATTACAGAAAATTCTTCTGTCATATTCCGTTTTTCCATTTACCTTCCTGTCATTAAAAAGTCGACAATCTGCTCCCTTGTAATTACCGAATTGTGCAATAACCCCCCGCCGTCAGTTGACCGTCAGTTTTTTTGAAATATAATTTCATATATCCAAAATACTCTTAAAAAAAAAAAAGACTTCGGAATAAAAAAAAAAAAAAAAAAAAAAACTTTGGAATAAAAAAAAAAAAGAGGACATTTTCGTCATTTTACCATTCCCGTTAACGTCGTTGCCCCCTAAATACAATTCGGTAATTACGAGGGGGCAGATTGTCGACTTTTTAATGACAGGGGGGTAAAGTGGAAAAGCGGGATATGACAGGGGGGTTTTCTGTAATTTAGCCTTAAAAAATTTTATTTTTAATTTAATTATTCAAATAAATTCGACTATTATACTATTCATAGCACCAAATATTTCGTGTTACTAAATTTTTCGTCGTTAGTTCAACTTTTTTGATCATTTCTAACTTCTTAAATCATACTATTTTTCTAATCAAGTACTAAACTTTAGGAGATCATTATTATTCTACTTGTATAATACTTCATTTAAGGGTTAAAATCTTAATAGCACTAATGACTTAGTGCTATTAATATTATAGTAACCTAGTTTCTATTCAAAAATTATATATATATATATATATATATATATATATATATATATATATATATATATATATATATAGAGAGAGAGAGAGAGAGAGAGATGAGAGAGAGAGAGAGAGAGAGGAGAAGAGAGAGAGAGAGAGAGAATTAGGCTAAAATACTATCGATAGCACCAAGCCATTGGTGCTATCAAGTTTTTAGCCGTTGGATGAAAAAATATGCGGTTGGGACTATAGTGGTCCCCTAGGGTTTACTAGGTGGTTAGTTGAATAGTAAAAATCTTAAGGGACCACTATAATTCCAACCGTATATCTTTTCATCCAACGGCTGAAAATTTGATAGTACCAATTGTTTGGTATAGTATTCTAGCCGGACTCTCTCTCTCTCTCTCTTTATATATATATATATATATATATATAAAGAGAGAGAGAGAGAAGAGAGAGAGAGGAAAGAGAGAGAGAGAGAGAGAGAGAGAGAGAGCCCGGCTATTATATTTATAAAAATATCAAATTATTGATGTTTGTAAGTTTTCTATCTTTATTTCTATCTTTTTGACTAATTTCACTCCTTAGATCATTCTATTCGACCCACCACCGATTAAACCCAAGAAGCCTATTATCATCCTAACCACCCATCCTTTTTATCTACGGGCTAAAAACTCACAAACATTAATGACTTTGTATTTTTAAAAGCATAAAAGCCTAATTTTATATGTATGTCTCAGGTTGCTTTTTCAGTATTTATATTCTTAACTAAAAAAAAAAGAAAAGAAATTCATTAGATAGTAAATCAAACAATTAGATGAATTAATTGGTAAATAAAACGTCGATAAATACACGATGAATGAATGTACCAATGCATTGGGTGCTCACAATAATTTTTCAAAACTAATAAACAACTAAGATCAAATAAAATAAAAAGCTAAGCGGGTAAAATTAAAATTTTTAAGAATTAGATAGTTATTTTTGAATAATCTAAAGTTCAATTGAGTTGCATATATATATATATATATATATTTTTTCTGGTATCGGCGCGAAGCATTTTTTTAGTTATAATAATTTTACTTCGTTTTTTTAGGATTTTATGTTCATTTTTTAAATAGCAAGTGTGTTTCCAAGTCAGAGCACTAGGAACATGTTATTAGACTTGGCCTTTCAAAAAGTGTCGGCTAAGAAGAACTGTTTCAAAACGAAAGCGAAAACTACTAACGATTTTTTCCTTGAAAATTTTTCAACAATTTAATAACATAAAAGAGATAGAAATTTGCCCTTTGAACTTTAACCATAGGCGTTCAGAATCACATTCTATATTATTGCTATAATAAAAAATTTTAAATTCAACTATAATATTTTAGACGATGATTATATTTAAAAAGTTAAGAGAATTAAGCGTGTTAGAACTAAAATAACTTTTACTTCTTTCACGAGGAACAACTATACTAGAAAAATATTAAGCTCTCCAGCTAATTATTTTCTAAAAAAAATTCCAAAACCGAATCTATCTGATTTGTTTTTTCTAGTAGCAGAATCAAACCAAACCTCACTGCTCAGTTTTTTTTTTTTTTTTTTTTTTTTTTTTTTGAGAGAGAGAGAGAGAGAAAAATAGTATAATATTTGTTTCGCTGAAAATGTAAAGCAATTAAACTTCGAATTTGAATCACGAGTATCAATTGCCATTTGCATTAGGGACCGTTGATACTGACCAGTTTTCAGTTTGGTTCTAGTAAAGGACAGTGTGCTTATTATCTGTGACTAATTTTCAGGTTAAAAATAACGTACTTTTAAGTGGAATTACCTGAGCGAAGAGAACTCCCCGAAACTGCAGCTCTCATCCGGAATCTTAGCCAGGGGAGCATGAAAAGCTTCTGACCATAAAAACTGCTTCGGGGAAGTAGCCGTTGGATTCCCCCACCTGTACGAGTTATTCAAAACTCCGGAGCTCACCTTCTCCTCGAACGGCGCCGCGAACAGCCGCTTCTGCTCCCTCCGCATCTCCGCGATGAGCCGCGCGCTTATCCCGTGGTTCTGCACCTGGAAGAAGCCCCACTCCGACGCCGCCCTCACGATCTCCTCCGAGCACGCTCGCCTCGCTGACTCGTCGCCGCCGCGTCGCAGATTCGCCATGTCGATCAGCGGGAGCTCGCATTGCTCGGCAAGTTTACGATCACGGCGCTCTTCTAAGCTATGCGGAGAAGCGGCTTTGGAGCCACGGAGCAGTAGAGCTTCGTAGCTCTCTTTTAGTGGGGGCTCGCATGTTATAGCTGAGATAGGCATGATTAATTTGCTAATGAGGTGAAAATAAGTTTGTGCAATATATAATAAGGTTCTCTGCATGGCATGCTCGCTATTTATATGTTGACGGTGAAAACTTAGTTTAATTGTGTGTATGCGCTGATGGAGTATCTACACGAAACTACTTCGACATAGCAGCTATTTTAGATTTATAAGTCAGAGTTTTAATAAAGAGCAATGTTACTTGTACAAGGTAAGGCCTATATTTTACCATTCTTTTATTTTAGATAGAGATTTTTTTTTTATTGAGCATAAAGTCCATCTCATTCTATAATAAAATTGTGAGTGAGCCGAGCACGAGTTAAAGCTTCTGCTCAGCTTGCTTAACAAACGAGTCGAATACGAGTTGTCTCGTTAAAATATTTAAACCTAAAAATCTATAAATACTAATGACTTGATACTCTTAAAAATATATATAGAAGCCCCAATTATATATATATATATATATATATATATATATATAATTGGGGCTTCTATATATACTTTTAAGAGTACAAACAATTAATATTTGTAAATTTTTAGCCTTTTGATGAAAAGATGTGTGGTTAGAATGATAGTAGACTTTTTAATTTAATAGGTGGTTGGTGGAATAGTATGATCTAAAATATAAAATTAGTCAAGAAATTAATTTAACAGTAGAAACTTTATAAGTAATAATTATTTGATACTTTTACAAACATAATAATCGAACTATATATATATATATATATATACATATATATATATATAGAGAGATAGAGAGAGAGAATTCGGCTACTATACTATCGATAGCACCAAGTATTTGGTGCTATCAAGTTTTCTACCCTTAGATCAACCCCTTTGATCATTTCCATCCATTAGATTTTACTATTTTTTCAACCACCCATTAAATCCAAGGGGCCCACTATCATCTCAACCACACATATTTTAATTCAATGATTAAAAATTTAATAGCGACTTGGTACTATTAATAGTATTCCAACCTACCTCTCTTTCTCTCTCTCTCTCTCTCTCTCTCTCTCTCTCTCTCTCTCTCTCTCTCTCTCTTATATATATATATATATATATATAATTAGGCTAGAATCCTATCGATGGCACCAAGCCATTGGTACTATTAAGTTTTTAGCCGTTGGATGAAAATATATGCGGTTGAGATTATAGTGGTCCTCTAGAGTTTACTAGGTAGTTGGTTGAATAGTAAAAATCTTAGAGGACCACTATAATCCCAACCGCATATCTTTTCATCCAACGGCTGAAAACTTGATAATACCAATTATTTGGTGCTATTGATAGTATTCTAGCCGGACTATATATATATATATATATATAAAATTCGAAAACTATGCTTTTGATAGTACTAAGCATTTGGTGCTACCAAGTTTTCCTCCCATAGATCAAACTCTTTGATAATTTTCATCCCTTAGAAGATTAAACTATTTAACCAACCAACTACTAAATCCTAAAGAATCACTATCACACTAACCGTATATTTCTTCATCTAATGGTCGAAAATCTAATAATTAACACTAATGACCTTATAATAGCTTAGTATCCTAATATCGGGACTTCGGTGTCATAATCTCATTTTTAAACTTAGAATGCTAAACCAACGATTCATACCGTTAAAACTGATTTAAAATATTTAAAATTTTTAAAAATAAAATTTATATTTTTTCGACATGGTGTATTTTATGATCAAGTTATTTTCTAAATTATCAATTTTCAATGATTATTATGGCGAATTTTTAGTTTAACAGTATAAAAAAATATAAGTTTATTTAAATTTTGATAGAAAATATTTTAAACTATTCAGATCATGTCAATACTTTTGATCTTAAATTCAAAAATTTTATCTTTAAATTTTAAAAATTATTTAATTTTTATTATTTATATTAATATAATTTACTTACTAAGTAAACGAGACTATAATACATGAGTATTTTTTGATGCAAGAGAATCAATTAGAAGAGTGCAGTATATAAAAATTGAGAGACTAGAATGTGGAGGGTGTCTATGTGACAGTCACACCACATCATCTATAGTTAACCAATCATATCTCTTCTTTTTTTAAGATTAAAAGTATAATAAAATATTTTTTAAAATATTATGATAAAATAAATAAATTTTAGAGTCACAATTTGATTTGCTGGAGACACCATATCAGCAATGTGACTACTTCATTCTAAATTTTTTTTCCTAAAACGTGATAGTCTGGCATCTCCGGCCAATCAAATTGCAATGTAACTGGCAGTCAATCATGATAAAATGGATAAATTTCAGAGGCTCAATTTGATTGGCTGAAAATACTATGCCTGTAATATAATTGACGCATTCTAAATTTTTTTTTCCACAACATAATCATCACATTACTTATAATGTGGTATTTCCAGCCAACCACCTTTGAAGTTTATCCATCCTACCATTACTTCTTTAAAAAATATTTGTTTATATTTTTATTTGAAAATAATAATTAATCAGTTATTGATCATGTTATAACAAAAGCGGAAAAGATATAATTCGTTGGACGCGAAAATACCAAAAGAGAATCGAGAAAGAGAGAAGAAAAAATAAAGCACACAATATTTACGTGGTTCGGCCACTAGCCTACGTTCACGGGCGAAGACGGAGCGGAGACTTCCATTATAATCAAAATGGTGTACAAAATATGCCTCTCTCACAAAATCCTAATCCCAAAATACACCCATACTCCTTTTAACCGCCGCACTAAATCAATGGAATAATGATATATTTATAATAGTGGCTAAATCCTAATACAACTAGGAATACGAATCCACTAAGATTAGGAATAATTTTAATAAGATTAGGCATAATCCAAACTTATCTTAATTGGATAAGCAAAACAGAATAGGACTAGAAACCTTCCAATTTTAGAATTCGAGACATATCTAACAGATCATATGGTCCCACTGCAGCACAAATCTTTTCTGATAGGAATCTAAATGGAAAATACTTTTTTTGTATATTTCAAATCGAGTGTACATTTTACATTATATTTATTTCGGAATGAAGTAAATTTTACTGATCATTTTAAAATAATCAATAAAAAAATCTCCACGTAGAGTGTACATCGTACATCCGAAATCGGATATACAAATAGTATTGCTCAATCTAAATGGGACTGCATAGAAACCCAACAGGTGGCTTAGCTAGTGGGGAATTTTATGGTGTGTGTAAATTCTTACATGTGAAGAATAGAGTCATCCATAAATCAAATATATATTATACATCCAAAAAATATAATGTACATCATACACCTAAAATCTAATGTATAAATAATATTACTCAATCTAAATGGAACTGCATAGGAACCCAACAAGTGACACAACCAGGAACATTGCATTTGTCAAAAATTTGGCAAATGCAATGCTCCGCGTGGGTGTCTTACTGAGCATTGCATTTGCCAAAGACGCCCTTCCGTAGAAGCATTATTATTAACTAGTGGAGAATTTTATGGTGTGGGTAAATTCTTACATGTGGAGAATGCATTCACCCATAAAATGAATAGCTGCACCACACGAGTGTTGCATGGTAATAAGCGAGGGGCATCCCCCTTGACGTGAAATACAAAACACGACATGATTTGAAATCGTCTATTTCTTTAGCTTTTTAAATAAAGTTAAGATACAAATAGGACATGAGCATTCTTAATAAAATATAATATTATTAATATAATAAGAGATAAGTTTTTATATTTTTGAAAGTATAAAAATTTTTTACTTATAATTTTTTTTTAATGATAGAATATTCGATTCGGCGATCAATTTCGTTAGGCATGATTTTCATTATTAAAATTATTTAGAAATTAAATTTTATAATTTTTTTATTTTATTTGCCTAGCGAACGAATAGATCCAAGATAAACGATTGAAAGATCTTACTCTTGATGTTAAGTAAAATTTTTTATTAAATTTTTATCTAATTTGAAGTATTTTATACCGTTGAACTTACAAACATATCACATCAGTCATTAAAATAGCCATTTTTTAAACTCTTTGATCACCTGATAAATAATGCTGAAAAATTATAAAATTTAATTTTTAAATAGTTCTAGTAGTATAAATCATGACTAATAGAGCAAATCGTAGAATCGAATGTTCTATCATCGTACAAAAACTTACGTATTTTTGAAATTATAAAAAACATACTCATATAATAATATATTTTTATCTACCTATATCTATACTACTAATAAAAGAGCAAGTTTTCTCTTTTCGTCTTTATCAAAATTGTCCATTTTTCACAATGTAATACAGATTATATACTAACAATATGAACCATAGAATTTAATCCCTTTTCTAATTGATATTTCGCAACCGCTTAATTATATATATATATATATATATATATATATATATATATATATATATATATATATAGGGGCAATTTCCTACATATCCCTAAAAATTTTTCTGTTTTCAGATTTACCCCTCTTAGAAGGCTAATATTAAAACTACCCTTCTTACGTTCCAACCTCTTTTCAAAATACCCCTGAAGTTAAACTCTGTTAGTATACCGTTTGAAAATGCCGTTATCTGTGTGTAATTACTATTTTGCCCTTTCAAATATACCATAAACCCTAAACCCCTAAACCCTAAAACCCTAAACCCTAAACCCTAAAACCCTAAAACCCTAAAAAACCTTAAACCCTAAACCCTAAAACCCTAAACCCTAAACCCTAGAACCCTAAAAAATCCTAAACCCTAAACCCTAAAACCCTAAACCCTAAACCCTAAAACCCTAAAAAATCCTAAACCCTAAACCCTAAACTCTAAACCCGGGCAAAATAGGTATATCTGATAGTTTTCAACTTCGATTATTATTTAACTCTAGTTTAACCCTAGTTAACTTAACAAAGGGAAACGGTAGGGGTATTTTTAATAACGGTGGAACGTATGAAGGGTATATTGGAAAGAAAAAAATAAGAGGGGTAAATCAGATATTTCTTCATATTTCAGGGGTACACAGGCAATTATCCCATATATATATATATATAGTTAATTTTTTTGATCAAATTACCTCATGTCATTTTTAATCTCTTATCTCCTTCTCTTTTTTTTCTTTTTCAAAGTTGTCCCTTTATAGAGAATATATTCTACATGATCTACTCCGTTTTCTGAGAACCATGTAATCGTGGAAAGAGCGAGAGGGAGCTAGGGTAAGTGAGGGACCTCTTAACTTTTATTTATTTATTTTTAAATTTTTATTTTTTATCAGTTAATAATTTTAAGGTAAGTTTGCATAAAAAATCTATTAGTTTTGTATTTTTTGTAAAAATATATTAGTTTTTTAAATTTTACATATTTGATCTGTATTTTTAGTAACTGATGAAAATATTAAATAGTTAATTAATTTATTTTTTAGGGATTAGAGAATACCATTTATTTTGGTAAGAAAAATTATATGTTACTTCAATCTTGATTATGTGTGTTTATTTTTGTGTGGGTATCTTATCCAATCTTAATTATTTTAGTTTTTAAATATGCGACTAGTATTTGCACGTGCACTTTACTAGTTATATATAAATAGTTATTTCAAAATTATTATATTTTTCATATAACTAAAAGTTAACAAAATTTATATATATATATATATATATTCTATCATATATAATTTTTTTTATATTATTTAAAAATCTTGTATATATTTGTTTAACATGATGCATTATGGACCTGCGTAGAATGCGAGTTCATAATGGCACGCAAAACTTATATAAATATTCGTAAAACATGAATAATAAGCTATTGCTTTACATAAACAAAAAAGCTACATATAAACTCTATACATAATTATAAATCATATATATTTTTTATCAAAAAATTATAGCCTCTTTTAGAAATGAAAAAAGTTAAGTGTACATCTCATTTGAGTGTACATTTTACACTCCATTCATTTTAGGATGGAATAAATTTCACTCGTCACTGCGAAGTGACGAGTAGATGAATGCCCACTTTAGAATAGACTAGGTATAGGATGTACACCCAAGATGGGGTGTATATGTAGCAGAATACATATTAGATTAGACTAATAGCAGAATACAAGATATTAGATTAGTGCAATGTATATCTTATACTTTGTAGATCTATATTGGCATATATATATATATAAAATATAACAAAACTAAATATATACCAATACCTACAATCATAAACAAAATCAAAATAACTTTGTGAGTGTTAAAGAGAAGAAAGTTTTAATCCATCTGCAAAAATGAGAAGCCCTAACTAAATCTTAATCTTATTTATGTTAGAATTAATCTTTATTTATAATAAATTTAGATTTAAATATATGATTAATATTGTTGGCGTAAAGATATCAGTATTTTGCTGGTGTGAGGCTAGTAGAATCGAGTCACAATTAAATCAGACAATTTCAATCTGTACTTGCAGGTACCCACAGATTATCTATAATTTTTTTTTAAAAAATAATGAATACTCATTTTGTTTTATCCATTTCTAAAATTTTAATACTAATTGTTTATAATATTATATATATATATATATATATATATATATATATATATATATATATATATATATATATATATATATATATAATTTGTGTTTGAAAAGTATAAAAATATAAATAGAAAAAAAAAAATACATTGTGGATAACCCGCTTACCCATCTGCCCATCCGTAAACGGATATGAATAAAGATGATTACTGTCCAAATATTTACAGATAAATTTTATATATCCGCATCCGCATAATCCACAGATTATTCAATCTGTCGGTCTATTAAATCTAATCACAATCAAAATTTATAATTAATTATATATTTTTAATTGTTCAAATTTTTAAAATTAATAATTCATGCCGACAAATAGACAATTAATTGGACCACTTATTATGAATAGTTTTATACCACCGAGTCAAGAAGCGTACACCCTGTATTGTTCTTCGGTAAAAGTCAAAAAAGAAAAGGAGCATAATGGGCGGTTTGTTGAACTTAGAACATTTATAATTTATATTTATATTTTATATTTTATATTATTTGGGAGAAAAAGTAAAGGTTATTGGACATGATGAACATGAGATAATATTATTTAATATTTTGCGTATCAAATTGGTTATTGCGTTGGTAAAAGATTCGAGATGCATGCAGCAGAACCATTTTGCTGATCTAGTCCAAGTTGCCGAGGAATTGAACTGTACTTTTAAAAATATAAAATTATATATATATATATATATATATATATATATATATATATATATATATATATATATATATATATTATAGACATTTCAGTTTAGTTATTATGTATAATTATTTTACCTTTATATTTAGAATTATGTGTTGGCTTTATTGATTAATTGCTTAAAATATTACCTTTTTTGGGGGGGTAGTTTAAGCTTTTTAAATGATTAGTTATTTCATATAATATTATGCTAGAAAATTCCGAATTAACTTAGAATCTTCCTTTCGACATAATGTGATTAAAATATTATTTTTTGAGAGCTTAAATATTTAAAAATGAATAAAAAATAGGGTGTAATATGTGATTAATTATATCAGTAATTTAAATTATCAATAATAAGATGTTTATTCTTGATTTTGCAAAGAAAAATAATATTATGTTTGATTCGACATAAGACTTAACTATTTATTTATTGATTAAAATATGTCAATTTTTTTTGTATCATGACAGTAAATTCAGAAGACTAATAAGTTAAATGTTATTACAGTTTATAGTAGACTTAACGGTAAGAGATTCAAAAATAGACCTAACGTCTAGATGAATTGAGTCAGATCGAAATTTGTAAACGTTGTGTACTTTTGAAACAGTTGATTAGCGTTTTAGATCTACAAAGACGGATAATTAATAAAATAATTGCAGAGTTAATTGTAACAACAAGTTGTTCTTTAGTTTTATGTGAAAGTAACAACCACTTACAATATTGATTTAGAGTGAATAATTGTGACGCCCCCAATAGTTCCATATCGGATGTGGATGGAATTGTGATTGGGTTTACATGAAACATGGACACTAGTAATAATAACTGGGCTTAAGCATTTTGAACTGTGATTTGAGTCAAACGAGTTATTATTGCTAGTGAGCTGGATCGTTATAATAATAATAAACACTTTTTAATTTTATGGTGGGTAGAAGTTAGGCAGGTTAGGAAGGGTGTTCAAATTTCTCTTCTGAGGGAAGAGGCAATGTGGTGGTTTGGTCTATTGAAAAAGGCTTTATTGTCCCCTTAATGGACTACATGCTTGTGTGTGATGATGCAAATATTGCTCCTTAGTCAAATGAGGTATAATAAGTAAACATTTTACACTTCTCCTTAGTCAAATGAAGTCACAAATGATTCTCCTAGGTTTCACTATCCGATAGGTTGCTGATGCTAATGGAAAATATAATGTGACATTTAAATAATATGAAAACAGACACTACCTACAATAAAATTATACTATAGCGATACTTTTAAGTATTTCTAAAATCTGAAAAAAATATCGCTAGCTAAAATACCGACACTTATAAGTAGTGTCACTATATGTGCAATCGTTAGGGAGTATAGCGACAAATGATTCTCCTAGGTTTCACTATCTGATAGGTTGCTGATGCTAATGGAAATATAATGTGACATTTAAATAATATGAAAACAAACACTGTCTACAATAAAGTTATACTATAGCGATACTTTTAAGTATTTCTAAAGTCTGAAAAAAGTGTCGCTAGCAAAAATACCGACACTTACAATTAGTGTTGCTATATGTGTAGTTGTTAGGGTGTATAACGACACATTATTGTAATATGTCTAAAAAATATGTCGCTATAACCTAATTTTGGATATAGATAAAATATAGATATGACACTTGTATAAAAGTATCAAAAAGATGTATTCCTATAACCTAATTTTATTGTAATGAGAATTATAATTTGACGTATATAATAGTTAAATTTAAATATTTTAGAACAGTACAATTTACTATAATAAAATTAAGTTATAGCTAGGATACATCTTTGTAACACTTTTTTATACAAATGTCCTATTATATTTCATCTATATTCAAAATTAAGTTATAGGAACATACTTTTAGGACACATTACAATAATGTATCGTTATAGCGATGCTAATTATAAGTGTCGGTATTTTTACTAGCGACACTTTTTTTAGATTTTAGAAATACTTAAGAGTATCGTTATAGCATATATAATTTTATTATAGTGTACGTAATTTTAGATCAACAAATTATTATTATTGGCAGATCGAACCGTCACACATAATGACCCTTCATTTGTGTAGTCTTCACTCCGATACTTGGCGGTGAATATGAACTACGTGCTTGCTTTCAAAAAATCAAAAAAACATTTGAATATATAACTTATCTAAGCTATTAATTATTTTGAGTTGGATATTCGACTTTCAAATTTTTAATTTTACTGTCAGATATTTTAATTTATTTATTTGTACAAATTTATTTAATATACTTTATATAATTAACACAACTACATATTAATTCAAATAAATAACTAGTTTAAATATTATAGGGTATTCAAAAAGCTAGAGGTTCAATATCTTTATACTTGTGAAATATTGAAAATTTATTCTAAATGTATGAAAAAAAAAATTAAAAAAAAAAAAAAAAAAAAAAACTCCTTTACATCTCTATTACCATGTCTTGTTTTCATAGCCATTTATTTTGAAGTTTCATGTTGCTTTAAATATAATTAAAATGAAAAAAAAGACAAAAAAAAGAAAAAGTTGTGGGACATTTCTACTTTGCCCCATTATAATTTATATATAGCTCAAACATTAAATTAAAATTTATTATCTGAGTAATACATCCAAGCCTATTAAAAATGATCACCTTACTCATTGATATGTACAATTATCGAACGTCTCACAAATTTAACGAAAAAGTGAGCTTCGTTAAATCATTATTCAAGTGGTAAATAAGATATTTAAAAGTTTACATGATAAATTTAAAATCTAAAACTATTTTTAGCTGTTGAAGCCCTTTTTTCTTTTTTTCTTTTTTTGCCCCTTTCCAACGTGTAGCATATATTTAGGGCCTATTTATCTTGAATCTACTCTTACTTTGAATAATAATTAACTATTATTACAAAATTAAAGTATTAAATAGATAGAAATTTGAAGGTAAAATGGCACAAAACATATATAAATTATGGATCATTTTAAATTTGATGTCCAACCTTTCGAAATTTAAATTTCTTGTTTATTTTTATAGATTTAGTTATTATATTTTATATAATTTTTATAACTATAAATTCATTAAAGTAAACAACTAACTTAAATTTTAAAGTAAAAATATCAAATTAAATAATTGGTTACGAAAATCAAAATTTCGAGAGAGTGAATATCCAATTCAAAATACCAAATTTGAATTTAATATATAAGTTAAAAAAAAATTTCTAAAATTCTAAAATATTAAAGGCTCTAATCAGAAGCTTCTCGGTATATATGCTGGAGAAAAAATTATGAATTAATAAGTGATTTAGTTTTGATACTATAATAACATATTTTGTGCTAGCTTTTGTGAGGTGATATTATATCCCACAATTAGGGGACATTTGGTTTGGTTTGATTTGATTTGATTTGGTGTAAGTGGAGGAATAAAATTCAAGTTCCATCACAAGATCACTTCTGATGTTTACTTTGGCATAAATCAAAAAAATAATATAGTTCAAATTATATTATAGGCTTTAATTTCACACTTTTCTCTTTAGAGTATCAAACTCAAATTCCATTATACTCAATCTATTCTAAAAAATATATTAAATATTAAAATATAAACTCTACTAACTTTACAATAGATTAGAATTATTTTTAAATAATAATAGAGAATTTAATTATTTAATATCAAGGGGAATAATGGAATCTACTTACTTATACCAAAACAAATAATAAAATTAAAAAAATTAATTACATCAACATCAAATTATATAAAAATAAACAGAAGGCATAATAACATTTTACTTGCGAAATGTATGAGTTACATCAAAAATAAATAATAAAAAAATAACTATACTTTAGAAGAACTAAAATATCACTGCACTTTGAGTTACGTTTAATCTAGAAATTTGTCAATTCAAATTTCTTGTTATCAGGCGAAATACATAGTACATAGGTATCATAAATCGGGAAACAAGATATTACGTACACGGTACACATAGAATTGATGATGCAATAGTTTGATTTTGGAGTGCTAATTGGGATAGTGAAAGATGTTTTCAATTGCATGCTTTTCCATGTTCTTATCACACGTTCTTTCCAGGTATTAATCCTTAATATATATTCCTGATCATATAATTAAAGCTTTTGTCTTTTCACCTTTTCATCTAATAAGTATTAATTCATAATAAAAGTTCGATTCAAAAATTTTAATGTTTTTTCAACTTTTCATCCATTAATAACTTACTGGTTTGGCTCATTTATTTAACTCGTGTTCGTCCACTCCAGTTTGGCTCATTTAATACTTGAATACAAAAGAACGAGATTGGCTCAAAGTACATAACTCTTATTCAAACTAACAACACTATACTACGTACTACTAAATTAAATTCAAACAAACTTTAGCTTACATCATTCTTATTCAAACTAACTAATTAAGAGCTAGCCAAGGAAGCAGCAGCAGCAGCAGCTGCAGATGTTTTAGGTGCTAGCAGACTTTGCGGCAGAAGCAGCGGCGGTGGATGCCTTCCGTCTTGCAGAGGCCGTCGGAAAAGCCCTCGGTCTGGCAGATGTTCGCGCAGTTCCCGCCGCGCACGCACATCCCCTTAAATCTGTGACTCTGCGACTCACAGTGCCTCCCCTCCGCCACCTTCACTATCCATCCTATCTCTTCTTTCAATCCCATTTAGACAACATCAAATTCATACCCACAAAATAAAAAAAAAAATAAAAAGAATTAATCTACTGCTACAATGTTCCGCTGTACATAAGAAGCATACTATCCGTTTCGTTATTTTTTTTTATTCTTTAAAAATAAATTTAGTTAAAAATATAAAATAGTTAAATTTTGAACTTAAAATTTTAGATACCAAGATAATCATCAAGCTCTTTAATCTATATATATATACACTTACATATTATAAGCTTAAAACATACATAAAATACTATTTATTTATTAAGATTATAAGAAATATGGAAAAATTAATGATCGATAGTTAACATTTTTTAAAATAAAATAAACGAAATGAATAACTTACTATTTTTCTATATATATTTTTTTAAAAAAAATTAGTATAGAAAAGAGAAGCAAACCTGTGGCCACGAGAAGCAACATGAAGAAGAAAAAAATTGGGAGCCTTTGGCGAGAGCACTCCATTAATTGCAACAAAAAACACACAATTTTCTTTTTCTTTTTTTTTTTTTAAAAAAAAAAGGAGTGAAAGTACGTAGAAGTGTTAATTATGTTCGTGTATGTGCAGGTTTATATAGAGAGGATTCTGAGGCTTATCCTCTCAATTCAAATTTGCTTTGCCACATGCAGAGTAAAATAAAAATAATCCATCTCAGATCAATTTTTTTTTTCCTTTTTTTTTTTTGCATGGGGAATCGTGCGAGATTTGTAGCGTAGCAATGTAGCATTAGGATTTAATTTGTGTCCTTTTTTTTTGTTTTTTTTCTTTTTGGGAGGTGTTTGTGGATATGGATCGGACGGTTGAGATTGAAAGACACGGGTCAGAGATGGATTCCCGTAATGTGCAATAAATATTTTTTTTCCTCCTTTTTCTTTTTATATTTTATTCATTTAATTTAATTTAATTTAATTTAATTTAAATTAAATTAATTTCTGGTGATGGGATGCAGTGCAGAGTTTTTTTTGGCGTTTTTCTTTTGTTTTTTGCATCTTGCGTGGAACACGAGATGGTGAATCTTTTTTTTTTTTTATTTAATATTTTAAAATTTTAATTTTACGATTTAATTTTTAAGTTTAATTAGTTTGAGTCGGTTATCAATATATAATTTTATCTTTATAAATTTAATTAGTATATTTTATATAATTTTCATAATTATAAATTTGTTAAGATAAATAATTATCTTTAATTTTAAAATTAAAATATTATTAATTGACTCAAATTAAATAAATTTAAAATAATTTTGATAATAAAATTAAAATTTTAAAAATTTCTATAGCAAATTCAGAATGAATTATACATCAGATAAGTTTGTTTTTTTTAAAACACTCAAAAATAAAATTGGATGTTGATGACCCATTAATTAAATTGTCTACGAGAAAAAAAATAAAAATAAAACTTATTATTATATTAACCCTCTTAATATATATATATATATAAGTTATTATTTTATTCTCTTTATTGTTTTCATATGAAATTGTGATACATTAGCATCTTTGTAGCCAATGTGCTATTCAAAATAATATTTTTTATTATTTTCAATTTTATAGTGTTTAATTTGTAAAAAAATGAATAAATTTTTATCAATATTTTTGTGGTTGAAAAAAATATTTATATTTGTTTGATCTGATAGAAAAAAAAATAAATGAATTTTTTTTTACACAGTTTGAGGTTTTATTTTTTTTTTATTGAAAATTGACGAAAAGCGAAAATACTTTATTTTTCTCAAATTCACATAATAAATTTTTCGAAAAAAAAAAATCCGGCTAAACACGCACATGAAAAATAATTTTCAAAAACACCTTTAACAATTAATGGAGCAAATTTTTGGAAACAATACTCTACTAATAGGGTGTAAATTTTTTGAAACAAAGGGTTATTATTATTATTAGATTTTTCTTCTATTTGGAATAGACCAAATTGCCCTCTTCTATCACTACCCTTACCCTTGGATTGATATGTTGAGCTACTAAGATCCAGATTTAGATTCTGAAAAAAAATAAAAAATTATGCATAATTAATTTTGGTTAAAAATTATAGAGTATTTGACTGAGTTTAATTTTTTTTTTTTTTTTTAAACATAATTTTATAAAATTATTTTGCAAAAAAAATTTATTATTTACAAATAATATTTTTTTTTATAATTTTATTTTAAAATAATTTAAAATTTGACTAGAACCATTTGGACTGTGTTTGGTATTAAGAGCTATCTAATAGTATTAAATAAAATAGAACTAGAGTAAAAATATATAAAGATATGTTTCTTTTAGTTTTTTTAGTGTATTGACTGAAAATACAACGAAACGATTTATTACGATATGTGATTCTATATTTTTAAAAATACCAAGTCATTGGTGTGCGTAGATTTTCAGTCATTGGATGAAAAGATATGCAGTTAGGATGATAATAAACTCATTGCGTTTAATGGTTGGTTGGTGAAATAATATTATCTAAAAAAATAAAATTAGTCAAAAAAAATATATCTAATGGTAAAAAAATTTATAAGCACCGAATACTTATACTTTTACCTGCACCATAACTGGACTATTATAATATTATATACATAAATAAATATAATATTTTTTAGCGTAAGCCCATTCATTAAATAGGAACAGAAAGTGTGAGAAAAATAATAAAAAAATATTTAGGATGGAGAGTTTTAGGTTTCAAGTTATTCACTTTATAATAAACGAACAGTAGAATTGGAGAAACTTTAATTTTGCAGTGCAATAAAACGTAATTTTTATCCGAACTGGCATTTTTGCTAACCGATATCCGGTGGGCTTGATGGGTTGATAGCTTTGATGGGCTGATTTGAGCCATTCTTTTAGGTGGGCCGAAAAGCCCGATTAGGTGGGCCCAAAATCCCACTTTCGCCGCCTCTTAAACAACCAAATATTGCCGGGCATTTAGGATTGCGCCCGCATGAATGTTTATGGACCGTTTTGGTTGCACGTATTTATAAATTTGTAGGGGTTGTTTGGAATTGGAATTGAAATGGAGATAAGAGGAATATTCTTCTTATCCTTCTAAACACATTAGGAATCAATCGGTATAATTTGTTCCAGTACAACTAGAATAATAAATGAGAATTATTGTTCTTACTCCTCCCAACCACCTTTTTATTTTTTTCTTAAATATCCTTTTACGTCTATCGAGACACCATCTCTTATCTTATTATTACATAATAAAGTTTGAGGACAAAAAGATCATTTAAAACCACTAATACTCTTTATTCTTCTTATTTCTCATTATCATATCAAACACAAAATTTTTTATCTCTGGAATCATCCCAAACGTTTTTTTACATTAGTTCCATACTTTATACTTTATACTTATTCTTTGAATATTTAATTATGTCTTATTCTACCAAACGAGACCATAATATATAAGATTAAATATAATAGTTGGATTGATATATTTAAATTTAAAACTGTATATTAATTGGTAACAAGACCATAATATATAAGTTTAAATATAATAGTTGGATTGATATATTTAAATTTAAAACTGTATATTAAGGTCTACTGTAATAATTGGCAAAAAAAAAAAAAAAAAAAAAAAAAAAAAAACTGAATCACTTAATTAAATATAAAAAATAATTGGGAATGTGCAATAAATTATTTCAGGAAAAATATTTTTGGATTCTTGTAATATTCTTTCGATATTTTATTGATGTATTGATATATAATGCCCGTCAAAAAAATTAGGTGGTTAATTTTTTTTATAATATTTTATAAAGTAAATATTACTACTTTCATACTCTTTTTTTCTATTTTATTATAAAGTGCAGCGATAGAATTAAAAAAAACAAAAAATTGATTATCAGTAACACAAGCAGCCGAACGATTTGATGGTTGGTGTTAAAAATGTAAAAAATATATATATAAAATTTTTTTTTTTAATTTTTTTTTTTTAAAAAAAATTTATATTTTACTTTATTAAAAGTTTAGAAATATTTTTAGAGGACAACGATATTAATAGAGAGAATGAAATAACTAAATAAACCTTACTTGTTTTATAAATAAAAAATTAAAATTTTTATACATTTATATTACTTTTTAAGATATTTTTAATATAAATTATAAAAAAATAGATAAAATAGTGTCAAATCCTGACGGAAAAGGCTAAATGTATTAATTTAAAATTTTAAAAAATAAAATATAAATTTTTGAAAATGAGTGTTTTAAAATAATGGAGAGTTTTATGTATTTTAGCTTTCTAACTAGTAACTATGTTCATTTCTAAAATAAACAAGATAAATAATTTATATTTCTAAGTAAATTTGTATCTAAATAAAATGAATGAAATCTAAAAAAAAAATTAATTTCATACAACTTTCTGATATGTTTCTATAAAATTCAATTTTTTATATTTATTTTTTAAAAAGTTTTAAGTTGTTCATATATATCTCTACCGTTAATATTTCTTAAAAAAATATAATTAATTATATATTAAATAATTCGTCTTGTGAGTGAGGTAAATTTACAAACCACAGAATATATATAAATATTTTAAAATTTATAAATAAATAAAATATATATATAGAAAACGGTATGAAATTAATTTTGTTTAAAAAAATTACGGAAAATAAAAATGATTGCTAGGGTACACCGTTGAGAATGGTACATCTCCTCTGGAATGCATCAAATCGAACGGCTAATAATCATTTGATCCTCGAACCCTAATCTCTCTCTCTCTATCCCCCCTCATCTCGTCCCCTCCCTTGGGTTTGTTTAGAAACTCTTTATCCTCTCCGCACCCGTTCTCTTTACACAGCTCCTCTTCTCTTATCCTCTAGGGTTCTCTCTCTCTCTCTCTCTCTCTCTCTCTCTCTCTCTCTCTCTCTCTCTTCTTCGGCCACGGTGAGTCTCTCTCTCTCTCTCATGGTGTCTTCGAATTGAGCAACGCATGCGAGTCGCAGGATTAAGAAACGGGATCAAAAGTTTCTGTTTTTTTGTTTTTGTTCTTGTTGGATGTGTTTTGATGCCCTTTTGAGAGGAAACCGGTTAATCTCATGGCGTTTGGAGTTCATTTTAGCTGCTGTTGTGGGGGAAAAGCTTGGCTTGCATGGGATTGTGGATTTTGATTCAGAATTTTTAGGTGATTAATTTTGGGGCTTTTGTTGGGTGATGTCGATTAGGGTGGGGAATTTTTATTTGATTTTAGGATTGGTGCTTCTTGCTGTTAATTTTGTGTTAAATGGGTATTGCTACTCTTTTGGAGCTATCATTAAACTTCATGAATTTACTGGGAGAAAAGTTAAGCATGGGATTGCCAAGCAGAAAACCCTAGAAATCTACTTCATGAATTTACTGGGAGAAAAGTTAAGCATGGGATTGCCAAGCAGAAAACCCTAGAAATCTACTTAGATTGAGGGCCATTTTTGGCCCTGCTGTAGGGTCTAGTGCTGTTTGGTCAAGTAGTATCTAAGAAGCACTTTCAGGTGAAGCAGTTTATTGGATTCCTCCCAACAGCAGCAGAATCAGAAGCTCCGAATTGGAGCCTCTGCTTTTGGCCCTCAAAATCGTATCTTTTTTCCTTCTGGTTGCGGCAGAAGCTCCAAAAAACTACGATTATCAAACATTCTGCTGTAAAACAGAAGCTCCTAAGATGTGGCCACAAGTGGAAGTTCTTTTTTCGTTGCGTCGGTCATTTATCGCTCTCAATCAGGTGTTGTTCTACAATTCGATGTAAAAAAGTTCCTAAGATGGTTGTTTGCTTTGCAGATGAATCGGGAAAAGCTTATGAAGATGGCTGGTGCTGTTCGCACCGGCGGAAAGGGCAGCATGCGCAGGTTTTGATTTTTGACTATTTCTATGTTATTTCATCCGGGAAATTGTTTGGTCAAAGCACTTGGAGCAGTACTTCAGTAGTTTCTAATCACTTTTTGGACATTTCGACTGTTCGCATGTTATTGAATAATTTTTCTTAATTTCAAGGAACTCTTTGCTGGGGTATTTCTCGAAGAAATTGCGAAGCATGCTAAATTACCCTTGTGTGATCACATAGAAATTTTTTGTGTGAAGGGAATGAACCGTTAACTCCCTAATTGTCGCCGACGTTTATTTTTGGTTGCAGAATCAACCCTCTGAGTTCAAAACTGGATTTTTCTCTTTTCCATTGCAATTTTCTATCTACTATCTTTCATTAGTAAGATTGGATGATTTTATTTCGCATTCGATCCCAACCATTGCATGCATTGATACATAGGAAGAAGAAGGCAGTTCACAAGACCACAACTACAGATGACAAAAGGCTCCAGAGCACCTTAAAACGCATAGGTGTGAATACCATTCCTGCCATAGAAGAAGTAAACATTTTCAAAGACGATACAGTTATCCAGTTTACCAATCCCAAAGGTGAGTAGTGCATCATATTCATCAAAAACTTTGCTTGGTAAGTGAATTCCTGCCATTTTCTAATGCTGTTTTCTTGTGTTTCTTCTGCAGTGCAAGCTTCAATTGCTGCCAATACATGGGTGGTTAGCGGATCACCTCAGACGAAAAGTATGTTTTCACTATTCAGTTTATGAGTTATTAAAAAGAGAACTATATTATTTATCTGGAAATATGCCTGCCTTGGCGTGCTTTTCTTGTCTGAGTGCCCATTTGGCCAAGGTTCTAGTCTTCTAGAACTTCTTCTCTATTCTTAGGGCATTAGCTGAGGCAGTTTTCATACATCAAGTCTGGAACTTTTGGCTGCATTAGAAAGCAAAAATGAGCTTTTGGGCACCAAAAGTGAATCTCCACTATTGAGCTTCTGTATTTAGCTGCACGTAGCTGTTGGAGAGAGCTTAATGCAAAAACTGTTTATTCTTCTTGCTCTACGCTAGCAGCATTTGCGCGAAAGCTCCGGCTGGGATTAACAATTTTTTAATTTGAGATTAGACATTTGCTTGGATAACTATGTCACCTAGAAGAAACTCCGGCTTTGTGGCTTTTGCTGTAGTTACTTCATCGAGTGATTACAGATCTTTTCTATGTTAATTCTTTGGTGCAGAGCTACAAGATATTCTGCCTGCAATCATCAACCAGTTGGGTAAGTTATCTTCTTTCAGCATAAGTACTTGTTCTGATTCTTCAATATGCATCGTCTTTTTGTGTCTTATTTAGAGAAGGCCTATAGTTTGTAAGTGAAACAGTGAATTATGTTATTCTCTCTTCGCTCGTGTTCTATCATGCATTGTTATTCTATTTTGTTTCTTGCTGTTGAATCATTCCCTCGGACAACATTTAGGATAATTTCCCAATCACATTTCAACATCTTGTTAAAATTGAAATAATTTTGCAAGTTCCCCCCCCCTCCTTTTGTAGTTAAATTGTATTTTAATTTCCTTTTTTGTTTTTTGTCAATTCAGGACCTGATAACTTAGAAAACCTGCGGAAACTCGCCGAACAAATCCAGAAGCAAGCACCCAACGCCGGTGGAAATGCCACCGGTAGTGGCACAGCTCAGGAAGACGACGACGATGACGACGTGCCTGAGCTCGTGGCTGGGGAAACATTTGAAGAGGCTGCCAATGAGAAAGAAGCAGCGTCGTAAAATTTTTGGCTTTTTCTCTTCTTGTTAAGCTGTTCGTCGCTGCTTCCTGTTTCATTTATAATATCGCACAAGACTTCTCAAACACCTCAATATCTAAGACCTTGTTTTAGAAAACTAACTTCGCTATCTCTCCTTCCTGCGTGTATGCGGATTCGCCGAAATGAGCTGATGAAGTTGTACAATCATTTTCTTTCATTTTGCGCTTTTTACGCGCTTCCAAAGTAGGCAAATCTGAATGCTTGTGTGTGTGGTGTGCTTCTACTGTGTGCTGAACATGGATTTTGGAAAGCTGTTTACTCCTTTCCGATGATCTGAGTATTATATTTGGTTTTGAGTTTTCAAAGAAAGATAATAAACGAGTGAATGTAAGTGAAATGAGGCCTCACCATGGTCACTGTTTCCAAAAGTGGTAGGGATTTTTGAAACTGAGATATCAGAGAAAATCAAATCATAAACCACATGTTTGTGCTGTTGAGTATTTGATTTCCTTTCTTATGAGATTCTTCTCTGTGAAACATTGGAAGAACTGGAACAAAGTACAGATCCAGGAAACAGAACTGTTTGAAACATGCAGATGGCATTGCAGATTGTTCTGTTGTTATTGAGTATATGCATATTTGTAGACTTCATGTGAATGGTGTGGCATACAGAAATTCATGTAGAAGACACCCATCATAGCAGTAGCTTCTCTACATCTGATGAAACAGAAACCTCAAATCAAGGGTGCAGATTCTAGTTACAGATCTCGCTTATAAAGTTGTTAAATTTTTTTATTTGTAAGATATTTGGCTACTATTAAAGATGAATTAAGTTTAAAAACTAATGTTAGTAGATAAGTTAACAATCATTTAAAAAATAAATAGAGCATTTAATGTAGGTGTATTTTGAAAAGGGTTATATACAGTATTATTAGGAAAAGAAAATTTGAATGATTCTAATGTATACTCATGCATATCCCTAGTTCATTTATTTATCATATCGAACCAATTAAATTATTATCTCTATTAATTGATATTATTTATAATAATAATAATAATAATAACAATAATAATAACTCGTAAAAATTTATGTACAACCAGATTTATCAGGTTGTTTTAGATTACACCATTTATTGAGTTCGCTGCATTGTATAACTAATTATCATTGGGAAGCAAATAGTATCAGAAAATATTTCTTTTAGTTTAGATATCAGTTCATAATCTTTTTACTTATATAATTATTTTTTTAACCCATACAGATTCACATTATTTATTTTTATACACAGAATAATTTTTTTAAGAAAAGTTACAAAATAATAAATATCTTTCAAATAATATATATATATATATATATATATATATATATATATATATATATATATATATATATATATATATATATATTTATGAGCCTGTTCATCTCACGTGCTTTGTAATTATGTTGACACGTTCTAAATTTGCACCGAGTTATTTATTTAATCTCCTAAACGAGGCTACACTCAATCTTTTTAAATCATGCTTTGAAATTCAACAATGTGTTCAGTGTCACAACAATTTAATCCTACCCACTTTAAACTAATCACTTAATTTACTTAACATTTTTTTAATCACTTTCCTATTATAAAATTATCCTTGTAAGACCCGCCCCGGCCGATTAAAAGTGCAGGTCACTATCACTATACCCAAAATACCCTTGCCTCTCTGCCCGTTTTTCCACTGTTATCGCAACATAATAATACCAGGTAAAGGAGCTCGCACTTCCAATAAAAATTATATAAATAATTAATAATAAAAAAATATTAAATAATTTTTTTTTATCTTATTTATTTTATCTATCAAAATTTTTTTTATTATTGAAGGCGAAAATGAATCCGACGACGTGCAATAGTGACGATAATGATAATCTTTCAACCGCGGCAGAGGACGGAGTTGACGCATATTAGTGAGAGAAGAAAAAAAAGTGTTATAATAAATTAATTTGAAATATAAATGTAAAAATTATAAATAGTAATAAAATTATTTAGATATTAATTGAAAGTTGAGTGGGAGGAAGAAAATGAATTACACCGTAGTAAAGATAAAGGAAATGATAAAAAAAGAAATTACTATGAAAAAAAAAGTAAAAATTATGTCTATAATTTGGTGAAAGAAAAGTGAAAAATCAAGAATCATCAATGTGACTAATTTTTTTGAAAATTTATATATATTAATAAATTAACAATTTAGTATTAATTTATTTATTTTTTAATATAAAAAATAATATTATATATAAAATTTGTTATAGTACACATAATGTAATTATCTTACAATTTCAAATGGAGTTAAAACATAAAATAAATAATAATAAAAAAACTAAAACCCAGTGTGCGGAGTAAAAGCGTCATTTCACACGCAAACCCCTCCCCATATGTAAACTGGGCAAGCCGGCGACCGAGCCCGCGTGGAAGGTTTCCAAACATAGAACCCGTACATGTACCCCGTTTTTAGTGAAACTGTTGCATGGACCTAATCCACCAACAGTTTCATACTCTTACGTATAATAGTTATTTAATAATTACTTATGTCACCAAAAAAAATAATAATAATAATTTTATTGATTCTCATAATTATGACTTGTTAATTAATTAATTATTTTTTTTTAGAGATCCTAATAAGACTACTTAATTGCTAAAAATCGGTCCACGGATAAGTGGTGGACCAGGTCCACCAAACAGACTCTACTATTTTTTGAACTTTTCTATTTGAATCTTTGCAATATATAATCACCCCCTAAATAAACCCCCTCTCCCCCATCTCTTCCCCTATCGTGAGTTCCCAAGCTATAAGAAAAGGAACCCCACACCCCCGCCCCCCCCCCCCCCCAAAAAAAAAAAAAAAAAAACCGTTGCGCTCATTCCCGATATTCCCGTTCACGCCGTTCTTGGCCCCCTCTATCTAAATCTCTTCTCATCTCTCTTTGGGATTGGTAGAGATTCTCCGAAGAAGCGAGAGAAATGGGAGGAGAGGCGGGGATAGAGATCGCTCTCTCAGCTGAATCCGACCCCGCAATCCTCACCGCCGTCGCCGGAACCCTACCGGAGAAGGTGTCCGGCGACGTCGATCGGATCATCGGCAACGACGACGACGACGACAAAGAAGGGGGAGGAGAAAAGGAGGAGGGAAAGAAGAAGAAGAAGAAGAAGGAGGAGGCGGAGGCCGTTATCCGGCCGCCGCCGCACTTACCTCAGCCGGAGGCGCCGCCGGGGATTGCGAGGTCGGCGTCGGTCTCCCACGAGGAGCACCGCCCGATCCAACGGTCCGCGTCCGCCCAATCCCCTTCCGGCGTCGACGTGGCCTCCCTCGGCCGCTTCCTCCGCGACCGCGGCTCCTCCTTCTCCGCCGCGATAGCCCGCCGCATCTCCTCCCTCTCCGGAGACGACGACGACCGCCGCCTCTCCCCGGCGCCGGTGACCGAGTTCGACATCTCCGGCGTCAAGGTCATCGTCCGCCTCAAGGACGACGACGACGACGACGACGACGAATCGGGCGACGGAGATCGCCCCGGGGAGGT
The DNA here is from genome assembly GCA_029168755.2 of Tillandsia fasciculata. Classification (NCBI taxonomy): domain Eukaryota; kingdom Viridiplantae; phylum Streptophyta; class Magnoliopsida; order Poales; family Bromeliaceae; genus Tillandsia; species Tillandsia fasciculata. Next base: position 28,375,960 of record CM054934.1, on the reverse strand, counting down.
GGCGGAGGCGGCGGAGGCGGCGGCCCCGTTCCCGATCAAGGGCCGGATCAGCTTCTTCTCGCGATCGGGGTGCCGCGACTGCGGCGCGGTGCGATCGTTCCTGCGCGGGAGGGGGCTCCCCTACGTGGAGATCAACGTGGACGTGTTCCCGGAGCGGGAGGGGGAGCTGATGGAGCGGACGGGGGGCCACCACGTGCCGCAGATATTCCTGAACGAGAAGCTTCTGGGAGGTTTGGTGGCGCTCAACTCGCTACGCAACAGCGGGCAGTTCGAGCGGAGGGTGAGGGAAGCGGTGGCCACGAGGCGGTGCCCCGACAACGCGCCGAGTGTTCCCGTGTACGGATTCGACGGCCAGGACGACGCCGCTGCTGCTGCTGCTGATGAGGAACGGACGGACGGGATGTTGCGGGTGGTGCGGGTGTTGCGGCAGCGGCTGCCGATACAGGACCGCTTCGCCCGGATGAAGCTCGTCAGGAACTGCTTCGCTGGCGCCGACTTGGTCGAGGCCATCATCCAACACCTCGATTGCGGCCGGAAAAAGGTCATTTTAACATTTCTATTATTATTATTATTATTATTATTATTATTATTATTATTTAATTTAGAAATTGCCTGTTTTGACTTTAATTTTTGGACGGTTGATTGATCGTTAGTTAATTGGTTAGAGAACCCCCCGGCCCCCCTTTTTTTTTTGGCCCTTAGGATTCTAACTTTTATTGAGAATTTGTAAGTCAATGTTAAAAAATAGAGGAAAAAAAAAAAAAAAACTTTTACTATTAAAAATAACACGCGGAATAATTAAAAGTATATATATATATATATATATATATATATATATATATATATATATATATATTAGATCCTCATCTAATCTAAGGTTTAGCTGAATCATAGAAAATTATCCAAAATTTTAATTAATAATTTTTATACTAATCTTTATTATTTTTTTTTTTTGTATATATTAAAAATTTAAAAGAAAAATTTTCAATTCTCGGAGGAGCTGGCTCATAAAAGGTCACGTGAGTTGAGTGGTCGGCTGGTGGGTGGGTCCCACCTAAGTCATAGCCTATTGGATGATTGGTCCAATAGAGAGTTTGATTCTCTGGTGGGTCCCGCTCAGTTTGGTTATGATGCATTTGCTGCAGTTTTGTAATACGAGGAAAATTTTGTGTAGTGGACGCGTCTCCGCTCCGCAATTGGTGGTGCCCTTCAAAAATAGCGTGCAATTTGTCCACCATGTCATTTATGGACCGCACAATTATTTGAACCCATTCTTTCAACCAAAATGATATGATCAGATCATATACAAATTTTTACAACAAATTTAGATGCATGAATGTTTTAGTTAGAATTGTAATAATATTTGGTGGGCAAAATTGTAATTAACTTTTTGTATATATGGTTAATTTCATTCCGCTATATATAAAATATATCGAATAGCAGATATATTTTTACAAAGTTTAACTTTTTCATATTTATTTCTTTAAAATTTCTACGTTGTTTAAAATTTAGTGTTTTAAGTATGATGTCTTAAAGGGTAAAAAAATAAATTTATCTCACTCGCTAATGGATATTGACCGTAAAAATATATATAAACAATATATGATTTTTGAAGAAATAAATATAAAAAGTTAAACTTTATAAAAATATATCTGCTATTCGATATGTTTACAGAAAACTGTATGAAATTAACCCAAATTATAAATATTAAAATCTTTTAAGGAGTAAAAATTAAACTTTTTTACTATCAATTTTACAATAAAATTCTTTTGTCTTTAAACATAATTTTAATCTTACCGTGTTACTAAAATAATGCTTAGAAACTGTAAGTTGCAAAGCAATTTCTAGTTTAGAGGAATGAGATGATGGACAAAAGTCCAAGCAATTTTTTTCTCTCTCTATTTCTCTAGAGAGGCTTAGACGTGTAAAATTGGAATATTGGATATGTAGATAGACCCCACACAATTAGTGTTCGTCTCCCTCGAACCTCTAAACTGTTGAAACTGTACTAAACTCGTTGATCATTATTCGTCTGAATTTTTTAAACTGTTGCAATCAAATTTACATTTCAATTTGGTTGACTAAATACTACGGTATGATTGTCGACTCTACAATAATTAAAATGCCACGTTATTTTTATATTAACGATGTGTCAATAATTAGTTTACTAAATTGGATTGAAATTTTATTGCAATAGTTTAGAATGTTCAAGCTAGACATTGTCATAGATTAAAGTTTTGCACTTTTTTTCTTATTTTGCTGTGAATGGAGAAGGCATTTGGGTATATGCAGCAACACTTCTGTAATCGTTCCAGATGATTCAAATAATGAAATGGAGGGCCCAGATTTTGAACGCCAAGTATAGTACACGATTTATCAGTTCTTGGGTCGACTTGTTTTGATTTGAATTTTGTGGAATTTGAACGTTCCCAACCTTTTCGGCAATTTTTGACCGTTAGAAATATTGTACTCTCTTGTACGTACAAAGCACATCACGCGCAAAACCAACGAGCTGGATTTAGAGAATTATCAAAATGACGTGCTCACATGGCCCTCTGAATTGTTCTAGTTATTCCCTAGAAATGTTACGCTGAGTCAATTCGATGAATAGCTACATTTAACATATTATGCCGAAAATATGTCACTTAACTGTAATGCCAATTCTACCTGTTCTGGACTAGGATTACTTCTTTTCTTTTTTACATTTTTCATTCAAATTGATAAAAATTTATGGCTTGAATTGTCGTAGGCAGTGGAAATTGGGAAGGAGCTTTCGAGGAAGCACTTCATTCACCATGTCTTCAGGTCAGTTTCAGATTAGACTCAATTCTCCGTTGAATAATCAGAGGGTAATGACTTACACACAATTTCTTGTTCAATCAGAGAAAATGATTTTGAAGATGGAAACAACCACTTCTACCGGTTCCTCGAGCACGACCCTGCCGTTTCAAAGTGCTTCAATTTCAGAGGTTCAATCAATGACGGCGAGCCCAAGTCGGCGGCCGAGGTGGGCCAGAGGCTTACCAAGCTAATGATAGCCATACTTGAGGCCTATGCTTCTGATGATAGGCTACATTTAGACTATGCTCGTATTGGCGCCAGCGAGGAGTTCCGGAGGTATGATTCTCCTGTCACAGCAGTTCAAGCAGAATTTAAGAATTTCAGAATGAGGAGTCACTTAACACCACCCAGAATTATTCACCAGACAACAGTATTATTCAGAATTATCTTTTAATAATAACAGAAATGGGTATCTAGTTTTTACATATCTTGAACTTAGTTGCTATCTGACAACTGGTTCTTTAAAATCCTTTACAATTTTAGCATGTATAAGCATTGTTCTGCTTTCTGGTTGTTCTTTGATCCGAAATGTAACATCATAGCTTGGTTATAACTGTTATCTTCCTCCACTGTACTGTCTCAGATATGCAAATCTGGTTCAAGATCTGCAGAGGATAGACCTCTTCACCCTTTCGCCAGAAGAGAGGATGGCCTTCTTCCTGAATCTTTACAATGCCATGGTCATCCATGCCGTAGTAAGGGTCGGCCGTCCCGGAGTCATCGATAGGAGAGCCTTCTTCACCGACTTCCAATACATAGTCGGCGGCTATCCTTACTCCCTTTCCACTATCAAGAACGGTATCCTACGATCAAACCGAAGACAACCTTACACTCTGATCAAGCCATTTAGTTCAGTTGATAGGAGATTGGAGGTGACATTTTTTTTTCTTCCAAAATTGAGTTGCTTTGCTAGCATAGTTGCCTGAGGAATGCTATATATATATTCACTAATGCTTGGTTTTGTAAAATAAATGTAGTTGGCTCTCGAAAAGGTGAACCCATTGATCCATTTCGGACTGTGCAACGGGACCCGGTCGAGCCCGGCCGTCCGTTTCTTCTCCCCCCAAGGGGTTGAGGCCGAGCTGCGACATGCCGCGAGGGAGTTCTTCCTCAATGGCGGTATCAAGGTCGATCTCGAGAAGAGAACAGTGTGTCTCACCAGAATCATCAAATGGTAAATTACAAAGTTTATTGTTTAAGTGGATTTGATTTTCCAATTGCTACAAATTACTCAACCAGTACTTTATTTTTGCAGGTATAGCACCGATTTTGGTCAAGATAGAGATCTTCTCAAGTGGATTCTGGACTACTTGGATGCAACAAAAGCTGGGCTCTTGACTCATCTAATGAACGACGGCAGTCCGATAACCATAGCCTATCAAAACTTCGATTGGTCCCTGAACTCCTAAAATGAGAATTTTTCTACTTCTCGATCCCCTCGTGCGCATATCGCGTAAGTTACAAACATTTTTTGATGAAGTTTCTATATACTATATACATGGAATGGCAAAGCGTGTGTCGAAGATTAGCTGCAGAATCAGAAAGAATCAAATAGCATACAGAGAAAATTAGCTCGAGAAATATGTTGTATATATAATACCATGAACTTGTTGAGTGATTACTTCTAGAAGCATAAAGGCGAAGAAAAAATCAAAAAATAGGAGTGTATGGGTGATGTTTGTTGATGCCATTAGCTGCAAGGTGCCTTTCGGCAAAAGCCTAGTAGAGCTCATAACAATTTGCGGTATGGTTTGTCACAAATAATATCTGTTCCTTTCTTCTTCTTTTTTTTTAAATTTGCTTTGTTTGCTACAAGGTTTATTTTTGATATCTATATATGATGCTACAGATCTGTCTCTCTTTGATTGAAATGATTATGATTATGTTGTTCATCTCTACATCAACAATTCTTATAGATTCATATTTTGTGTTGTTTAAAAGCAATTGCAAGGTTATTGGCAAGATTCGTAGGTTATTTGATTCGGTTCAACCGGTTCGGTCATACCACTTGGCACGTGGTGATTTATTTTATTTCAATATATATATATATATATATATATATATATATATATATATATATATATATATATATAATTAAGCTACTATTACCAAGCATTTGTACTATTATTTTTTTGACTCTTGAATAAAAGAATGTGCGGTTAGGATTATGTTGTACGTTTGTAAGTTTAACGGCATAGAATCAACTGGCTCGGTCATATCGACCGTACCACTTGCCACGTGGTGATTTATTTTATTTCATATATATATATATATATATATATATATATATATATATATATATATATATATATATATATATATATATATATATATGCTACTATTACCAAGCATTTGTACTATTATTTTTTTGACCCTTGGATAAAAGAATGTGCGGTTAGAATTATGTTGTACGTTTGTAAGTTTAACGGCATAGAATAATCCAAATTAGGTCAAATTTTAATAAAAAATTTTACTTAACATCAAGAGTGAGACCAAAATTTTCGATTTGAAATTTGAATCTTTTATCACTATTTTTTATGAGATTTGTAGTCGTTCCTTTAGGAGCTATTCGTTCACTAAGCAAACGAAGTCAAAAAATTATGAAATTTTGTTTTAGATAGTTCTAACATTATAGATCAAGTTTAACAAAATCGATCGCCGAATCGGATGTCCCATTATTGAAAACAACTTAAAAGCATGGAGGTCTCGGTTGTGACGCCCCAATAGTCCCACATCGAATATGAATGGTATTGTGATTGGGTATATAAGAGACATTTGGATGCTAGTGATAATAATTAGGCTTAAGCATTTTAGGCTGTGATTTGACCCAACGATTTATTATTGCTAGTGGGCCGGGTCGTTATATTTGGTATCAGAGCCAGTCACCAGCCGGAAGTGTGTGACGAATCTTTGCTAAGCTTTGGTCTAAGACAAGTCTTACATCGCTTAGTGATCTTGGGTTGTGTGTGTGTTTAGACTGACAAGGACGTCATGTCTAAACGGGGGGAGTCTGTGACACCCCAATAGTCCCACATCGGATGGGAATAGGTTGTATAGTCCCACATCGGATGGGAATAGGTTGTGATTGGGTATATAAGCATCTGCACGCTAGTGATAATAATTAGGCTTAAGATATTTTGGAATGTGGTGTGGGCCCAATGAGTTATTATTGCTAGTGGGCAGGTCGTTACATTTGGTATCAGAGCCAGTCACCAGCCGGAAGTGTGAGGGAGTCTCAGTTGAGCCAGGATCTGAAAGACAAGATGGCGGACTATGTCAGGGGTCTGAATGACGAGGCTAGCGAGATAAGTCTCACATCGCCTGATAATCTTGGGTTATGTGTGTGTTTAGGCTGACGAGGACGTTAGACTTAGGTTATGTGTGTGTTTGGGCTGACGAGGACGTTAGACTTAAACGGGGGGAGTCCCCAATAGTCCCATATCGGATGTGAATGGGATTGTGATTAAGTATATAAGAGACATGTACAGTAGTAATAATAACTGGGTTTAAGCATTTTGGGTTATGGTTTGGGCTCAACGAGTTATTATTGCTAGTGGGTCGAGTCGTTACATTTCGTATCAGAGCCAATAACCAGCCGGAAGTGTGTGATGAGTCTCGGCTGAGCCTGGGTCAATATGACAGGACTAGCGAGACAAGTCTCACATCGCCTGGTGATCTTGGGTTGTGTGTGTGTTTGGGTTTAAACATTTTGGGTTGTAATTTGAACCCAACGAGTTATTATTGCTAGTGGGTCGGGTCGTTACATCCGTACTTTCAAAAACATAGGAGCCTAGCTCTCTTTCTCTCTCTCTTTCTTTTTCTATTCCTTTGATTAATTTCACCCCTTAGATTATATTATTTTACCAACCACCCACTAAACGCAAGGAGTTCACTATTATCCTAACCACACATCCTTTCATCCAAGAGTTAAAAACCTATAAGCATCAATGACTTGGTATTTTAAAAAATATAGAAGTTCAATTATATATATATATATATATATATATATATATATATATATATATATATATATATATATATAAAGTAGAGTTTATATACTTTTAAAAGCACAAGCCCAATCATGTTTATGAATTTTTTACAATTGAATTTGTATTGAGATTTGTGCAATTGTAAAGTCAACTAAAGATAGAGAAAGAGAAAGTACAATTGCACAAATCTCAATGCAAATCTAATGGTAAAAAATTTACAAGGATGGATGGACTTTTGCTTTTAAAAGTATATAAGCTCTGGTATATATATATATATATATATCTTGGCTGCTATGTTATAGATAGTACAAAATCATTGGTTATATTAAGTTTTTAACTTTTGGATTAAGAGATATGCGGTTAGGATGATAGTGGTTCCCTTGGATTTAGAGGGTTTTTAACTTTTGGATTAAGAGATGTGCGGCTAGGATGATAGTGGTTCCCTTGGATTTAGAGGGTGATTGACGAAATAGTATGATCTAAAAGGTGGAAATAGTTAAAGAAATTGATTTAATGACAGAAAACTTAATAGCACCAAGTGTTGATGTTATTGATAGCATAGTAGCAGAACATTATATATTTTACTATATGTAGATATAGTCCAGCTATTATATAATTATAAATACGATCATCTTCGTACTCATAAGTTATTTTCGATGATATAACTTTCGAATCGTACCGTTAAAAAAAATTAGAATATTTAAGCATTCTAAAAATAAAATTGTATAATTTTTTCATATCATATACCTTACAATCGAAATGTCTCAAAATTGACATTTTCAACTGCTAGTATGGAGTGTTTTAAAGTCAGCGATGTAGAAGAATTGAATTTTGTTGAATTTTTAATAAAAAATTATATTCATTGTATAGATCAAGATTAATAACTTCGATCTTGAATTTAAAATTTGTTAAATTTTTTATAGAAAATTATATTCACTGTATAGATTAAGATTAATAACTCTGATCTTAAATTTAAAAACCGTATTTTCTATTTATAGGCAATCGTTTGATTTTAACAGTTTATTTTATACTGATCGACTTTATATAAATTCAAGAGATTACTAAATTTAATTTCTAGATATTTTAAATGCTATAGATCATGCTTAATAGTAGGGATAATCAATTCGGAACTCCGTTGTCGGAAATAACTTATAATTATGAAGGGTTTTATACTCATTAGTATAGCCGCTCTACAATCTTTATAGTAGGGCTAATACGGAGGTCTTCGAATTCATAAGTGGTTTTAAATAATAGAATTTTCGAATCAACTATCCATATTATTAAGCATAATTTAAAATATTTAAAATTTTAAATTTTATAATTTTTAAAATTTATAATAGAGTCCATGAAGCAATCATAAAAAGAATGAATAAAATCGAATAATCTTCTAAAAATAAAAAATCAAAATTTTCAATTTAACATCGAAATTATTGATCTTTATCTAGATAGCGAATAGAATTTTCTATCAAAAATTTAACTGATTTTGATTCTTTTACATCATTAACGATTTTAAGGTAAATGATATAGAAAGATTATAAATTTTGATTTTTAAAAATTTTAACTATTCTAAATTATATTTAACAGTATGAATCGTAGATTCGAAAATTTTATTATCAAAAATAATTTATAAGTACGAAAAATATCAGATAATGAATTATTATTATTATTATTATTATTTTAAAAAAAAGCCTAGTGGATATGGATTAGGATGGAAATCCATAAGCTACGCATGTGGGCTTGAAATCCATAAGCTACGCATGTGGGCTTGACTTGGAAAATAAAATGTTGACTCTACAAGTTTTGACTTTGACTTTTCGTATCTGGTAAAGCTTCAGGAAATGTTTTAGAACACTACAAACAATTAAAACTGCATCATTTTCTAAGGTTTACATATTTATTGAAGGGCATTTACCTTTTAAACAATTTTATTTATTTATTCAAATTAATCTTAATATCAGTTCAACTAAATTAATCTTCTAGGAAATGATGTAATTAAGTCATTGTGGAAAAAGTTGTACCAGAGCATCACTTAAATAGTCTTCCTTTGGAATTACTTGAAAGTTGCATTACCTGATTTGTTTTTGTATGTAATATCGTATTCTGCATATTACAATAATTCGGTTATAATATATTTTTTATAATTTTATCAACAAATATATTTATTTATTAGTGTTAAAAGTGCTTCAATAATGTAAAGGTCGGTGAAATCATTATACTAACGAAACATAAAGTTTTTGAAAGACTAATTTAGTACTCAAAATTTAGGAATGACAATTCAGCTCGCTGTTCGTGAGCCAGCTCGTCTTCGACTCGAAATGAGCTCGAGATCGAATCGCTCGTTTAGTAAACGAGCCGAACACGAGTCGAATTTTTAAGCTCGTTCAATAAACGAGCCGAACACGAGCTGGGTCAGCTCGCTCGAGTTCGGCTCGATAACAGCTCGAATATATATATATATATATATATATATATATATATATATATATATATATATATATATATATATATATATTACTATTTAGATTTTAGACCATCAATTTTTTATAAATTTTAATTATTAGATTAAAATTTTAATTTTTTAATTTTATACCGAACAGTAGGAATGAAAATTAAACTTGTTGTTCGCGAGCCAGCTCGGCTCGTTAATAAATAAGTCGAACACGAGCCGAATTTTTCAACTCGATATTTAAACGAGTCAACTCTTATTCGGCTCGTTTATTAAACGAGTCGAACACGAACCGACCCCAGCTCGTTCGTGTTCGGCTTATTGACACCCCTAAGAACTGAATATAATAAAATTTAATAAAAATATTGAGATACTATTTGGATGCATAAATATTTTGTTCAATACATGAGTTTAATTGGATGAGGTGAGTAGTTATTTTATTTAGTCTTCGAGTCAACTTTCTGAATATATTCTCGAAAAGAGAAAATACTGGAACTTCGTGGTGATTCTGAAGCCTACTAAAACCCTGCTATTCTCCGATATTTCTCCTGGCCTCAAAAATTTTGTCACAGTCCAATCCTACGCGCCAATCTTGCTCCAAGCACATTGAGTCAAACAGTTGACCAGCCCCAATTCTTGAAGATTAATTAATTCATAGTACCATTTATCTTCTAATCTATTTATCTAACCCAACATGGGGGTTGGGGAACCTCACATTGACACGTGTTCTCCAACCCTCTACATTTGTACTTCCCTACGGATAGAAATTATATAAATAATTAATAATAATAAAATATTAAATATTTTTTGTGTATCTTATTTATCACATTTATTAAAAAAATTTATTATTGGCGGCAGAAATGAACCCGACGACATCTTTTCCGACGACGGCGATAGTGACGGTGACGATAATCCTTCAATGGCGGCAGACGAGCAAGATGGGCGCACATTAGTGAGAGAAAAGAAAAAAAATAATAATAATGAATTAATTTGATATATATATATATATATATGAGAATTATAAATGATAGTAGAATTGTTTTTATACATTAATTAAAAATATAGTAGGAAGAAGGAAAAGGGTCACATGCTAGTGACAATGAAGAGGAATGTGAAAGAAAAGGATCACCATGAATTATTTGGAATTAAAAATTTGGTGAATGAAAAATAGTAAAAAATCATATTGGTAGTTTGGTAGAGAAAAAATAAAAAAATTATATAGATGAGGGTGGCAAAAAATTTTAAAATTTCATATAGATTAATATATAGCAAAATGCTATGTGTGTGTGTGTGTGTATATATATATATATATATATATATATATATAAAACTAACTAGCACTTTGTAGTATTGAGTTTTCTATCCTTCAATAAAAGAATGTACATTAGAATAATAGTGATCTCCTATGATTTAGTGGAGGTTGATTAAATAATATAACTCTTAAAAAATTATTATAATCCTGGCCTCATATTATGTTATCGAATGGCTGAAAAGTCAATAGTACTAAGTACATTGTACTATTGATATATAGTATAGTAGTGGAACTCATATATAATTAGACCACTATATTACTAATAGCACCAAATTATTAAGTTATCGACCTTTGGATAGAATAATAATAATTTCATAGAGTTTTGTCGATAGTTAATAGAATTATATATATAATTATTTAATATAAATTATAAATATATATAATTATTTAATTTTATTAAATAATTTCTTCTTGCTACTTTACTTTTTATCGATTGATTTCTTTAAATTATTTTAAAAGATTTCTCTCAAATTTATTTCAATAAGCCTTTATAATAAAATAATTTAATTTCTAATGAGCAATTATATAAATTTATGTTCTGCATATACCAATTTTAAATATTTTTATTTAAATATATTTAATTATAAATTTATTTTTGTATAACTTTATTTAATTAATAATTAGACTAATAAAATTATATAAAAAATATAAAAACATAAACTTAATTTTATTTTTAAAATATTTTTATTTTCCTAAACTGCAGAATAATTTGCATGGAAGTTTATATTCTCCAGGTCAACCAAGTTGTTTTAAATAATCTAACATTATTAAACTCAGAAAAAACGATGTACTCCGCAAACGATTTTTGAACCCACTGAATTTTAATTATAATTTGATACATTTTTAAAATTCATTCAATTTTTTAATTTACAATAATATGATATATAGTTGATTCACTTGCTCCTTAAAAATTTAAAGAATTGGTTGAAATTTTTTTTTTGCATCATGCATAGAATAATATATCATATTTTTGTTAGTAAAATTGAGTGGATCGAGTTTGATAAAATAACTTGATTAAAATAAAAAAAAAATTAAAATTAAGTAACTTTACAAAATAAAACTCTGTGATAAATTTTGTGACCAATTAATCATATATATAATAAAAAAATTATCCTTTCAAAAAGATATATATATATATATATATATATATATATATATATATATATATATATATATATATATATATATATTTTTTTTTTTTTTTGTAAATTGTTGTTGGATCAGATAAGAATTAATCTCCTATTGTGCGTGGTGATGAGTCATTGTTCTTTCTTTTTTAATCAGTGAATTATTAGTCCCCTTCCATATATTAATTAAGTAGTGTTACCAACACTTGCACACAAATAATAAATGTATTTTTTTTAGTATATTTACGTTTCAAATATAGAAAGAAATTAATTCAAAATTATAATAGCTAGAACAAACCCCACATGGTTTGTTACACCAAAATTTTATTTTATACATATAGAGAGAGATAAACTGAGATTCTATTTGTAGCAAACTCTGTTACTACCGATTTATTTTCGATGATGAAAATTTTTAAATTGACGATTGGCATCATTAAATATGATCTAAATTATTTAAACTATCTAAAAATTAAATTTCATATCTTTTCGATATTTTTTTTCTTGCCCATCAAGCAGACACAAAAATGAACGGTTGAAAATGAATATTCTTCAAAAGCGATGATAAAAATTTTATAATCAATATCAAGAATATAGATCTTATTTTAAATAGTGTAAAAAAATTTCTGATCAAAATTTATCGATCATTAAAATTATAAATTTTGTAATACTTTGATCATTAAGTTAATTATATCGAAAAAATTTAAAATTTAATTTTTAAATATTTAAATTATATAGATTATATTCAACGATACCAATTGTTGATTTGAAAGTTAATTTTTAAATATTTTAAATTATATAGATTATATTCAACGATACCGATTGTTGATTTGAAAGTTCTATCATAAAAAATATAACTGTAACAACAAAACACTTTTGCTATTCCAACACTATATATTCTATATGGAGATAATTATATTGTTGAAAACTTCTTTGTATAGTTCAAACGAAACTTCTCAGATGATGTTTAGCTCTTCAGAAAAATATGAAAAAAAAAAATTTATAAAAAAAAAATTCTTCTTTTTAATCTTCTGACCATTTGATTTTAATATAATATTTTCATAAAAATATATTTTTTAAAATATTTTTTACTTTTTTGAAGAACCAAATACAGCTTTATCTGCTATTAGAGAACTCGAATCAATTAAAAAAATTTTAAATATTTTTTTTAGAGGACTTGGACCATTAATTAAAACACCCTTATCGAGAGGGCATGGACCAATTAAATGTACGCGGCAAATATAAATGGTAATTAACCACTTAAAATTAAATTAAGTTCTTTAATAATCGAATCAATTCTCAGAATACTAATTATATATATATATATAGATATAGATCACGAATATGATAACTATTATTTATAAACTTGATAACCAAGCTAATCCAAAAAAGGATTAAGTTTGATTTAATCCCTACTAACAAAATAATAATAACAATAATAACATCTAATTTATCGTGTTAATTTTTTTATTCCTTGATGAGCAAACCTTATTAATCTTCTTTCTTTCTTTTAGATATATATATATATATATATATATATATATATATATATATATATACATATATATAGTTAAATCAAAATGAGATAAGTGTTTTATTTATTTTCATCAATTTTAAGCAAAATTTAACAATAACATAACAATAATAATTAAAACTACTCAAATTGTGATTCAAAAAAGGCGTACTATTTATTGTAACTCGTGCATTGACTCTCATAATTCCATCGCAATTCTCTCCAATATATTCCTATTTTACTTCTACTATTATATATATATATATATATATATACCTTTGTAGCTTTTTTTGTTCATGAATTAATGTATTGTTGTTGTTGATCAAAACATTATTAATAAATACATTTACAACATATTACGATCGAGATCAGGAAATAAAAAAAAAAACGAGATCATGGGGATGTGGTTCAAGGTGGCGGGGGCGTCGGAGTACCTGGCGATCACCGGAGTCTGCATCGAAGACATCAAGCTCGCGAAGAAGGCGTGGATCTTCCCGGGGCAGTCGTGTACGCGGTTCGACATCTCGCCGGTGAACTACACGTTCGAGGTTCAGGCGATGAGCGCCGAGAAGCTCCCCTTCATCCTCCCTGCTGTGTTCACCATCGGCCCCCGCGCCGACGACGAGGAGAGCCTGCTCAGGTACGCCAAGCTGATATCGCCGCACGACAAGTTGTCGAACCACGTAAATGAGCTGGTGCAGGGCGTCATCGAGGGCGAGACGCGGGTGCTCGCCGCGTCGATGACGATGGAGGAGATCTTCAAGGGGACCAAGTCGTTCAAGGAGCAGGTGTTCGAGAAGGTGCAACTTGAGCTCAACCAATTTGGGCTGATCATATACAACGCCAACGTGAAGCAGCTCGTCGACGTAAGGGGTCATGAGTATTTTTCCTACCTGGGGCAGAAGACGCAGCAGGAGGCGGCGAACCAGGCGAAGGTGGACGTCGCGGAGGCGAGGATGAAGGGGGAGATGGGGGCCAAGGAGAGGGAGGGGCGGACGAGGCAAAATGCGTCCAAGGTCGACGCGGAGATGAAGATCTACTCGACGCAGAGGGAGGGGGAGGGGAAGAAGGAGGCGGTGCGGGTCGCAACCGAGGTGAAGATATTCGAGAACAAGCGGGAGGCGGAGGTGGCGGAGGCGAACGCGGAGCTGGCGATGATGAAGGCCGGATGGGAGAAGCAGGCGAAGGTGGCGGAGGTGGAGACCGCCAAGGCGGTGGCCATCCGCGAGGCCGAGCTGCAGATGGAGGTCGAGCAGAAGAAGGCGGCGCAGCAGACTGAGAAGCTCAAAGCCGAGAACCTCAGCAAGGCCATCGTCGACTACGAGATGAAGGTGCAAGAAGCAAACTGGGAGCTGTACAAGAAGCAGAAGGCGGCGGAGGCGATGCTCTACGAGCAAGAGAAGGCGGCGGAGGCCCGCAGAGCTTCGGCGGAGGCCGCATTCTACGCCCGCCAGAAGGAAGCGGAGGCGGAGCTCTACGCCAAGACCAAAGAAGCCGACGGGCTCATAGCCTTGGCGAAGGCACAGAGCACATACGTGTCTTCGCTGCTCGGCGCGCTCGACGGAAACTACACCGCCCTGAGAGACTACCTGATGATCACAAACGGAACGTACAAGGATATCGCGAAGATCAACGCCGACGGAATCCAAGGGCTGCAGCCGAAGCTGAGCATTTGGACTAATGGTAGCGGCGGCGAGGGCGGTCTCGATGGAGGGGCGATGAAGGAAGTGGCGGGGGTTTACAGGATGCTGCCGCCGCTGCTGAAGACGGTGAACGAGCAGACGGGGATGCTGCCCCCGGCATGGATGGGATCCCTCGGAAACGACTCAAATTAAGTGATGATATATTAGGGTAAGGTCAGGTTTATGAAGATGAAGAAACTGGTGATATAATTTTATCCTCGTTTTCCTATCAAGGTATAACATAATATATTCTGAATAAAACAGCATATCCACACTATCATTATAGATGTATCTTAAGACACTGATTCACAAAAGAATTGAGCAGCAGTACAAAAGGACCAATATAAACTCGAATCAACTTAAAATCAGATAACAAATTAAGTCACTCTCCAAAGTGCATTCATTATATAGATCACCCAACTAAGAGAGAAAGCATAGGAAAATTGAACAAGAAATTCCCAATTGGCCATTGCACATTGTTCCGCAAACTCACCAGATTTAATCAAAGGGTACCCCAGAAACAGAGCTTGTTCAAACTACTGCAGCAGTTGAATTTGAAAACAAATGCTAGTCCATGCAGAACGAATAAAATGAAAAAACAAGGCTACATAATGGAGCAAAACAAATTGAGATATGCTCAGAATCAGAAAAAAAAAGATCACGAAAAAGGAAAAAGAATAACTAAAATTAGTGGTCATGACTAACTAGTGTAAGCACAATTAATGTGATCATGCCTAAATTACAAACAGGAAAAAACAGGAAAAAGAAAAAAGTGCTTAAAATACTTGTTTGTCACAAAGATTTGCACCAAGTTTACTGGGGAAAACAAAACCTAATGCTTCTAAATATTGGTAACCGATTACTCGCAAGAGACTTCTGGAACTAAAAAGAAATCTTATCAGAAGTGAAATTCTCTTATAGGGTTTTCGCAATCTATAGTTAATACTTGCTTAGGCAAGTTCGTATACTTTGCATGAAAAACCAATGGCAACATACTGCAAGCCATAAGCCACGTCACCCGCACAAAGATGATATGTTCTACTGAAGTTGCTATGTGAATATGTGAAAGTGAGCCATCTTTGCACAAAATACTTACAATGCAAAAAAAAAAAAAAAATGGCATAAGATATCAAATACAAAAGCAAGGAAAATCTATGCTATACGCAATCAAACGAATTTTAGATCCACAGCAACATTTATTTAGTGCTATCAACGAAATAACATAAAATAAAAAAGAGAGGACAAGAATGATTGGAAGATCTATAATTAAGGACATAAACCGAAGCTACAAAACTACATATATTCAGTATCATGGCATCATTTAGATGATTAGGCATAACTTAGAAGACAAAGTTTGCTTCAACATCATGGTCTACAAAGAAACCCAATGCAAAGGTTCCAAAGGTGCTCTTTACCACAAAACATAATCTATTACTCAATTATATGGCCGGATTATAAACGAATTGACATGTATATATATGAGCACGGCATGTTCTACTGCAGAATGCAGATTTATCCCAAAAACTAATGCACACAACTTATAAGGGCAAATCAATCTGTAAAAACACAACAAGCTACATCCATCGATTTAAGTACCTATCGACACAAACTGTGACGAACAAGCCGCCTCGAAACTGACAAAATATCAGCACAATATGACCCTATGCCGATGGCACGGTTCTTTGACTAAGCAAGTAATTACATCAATAAATTACAAAAGATACACTTAAGATATATAATAAGCAATTAGAAAATATTGATGCAAAACAAAATAAATATTTTATGCCATCGTGTATCGGAACACAGATACTTTTTGCACAACACATCTACAAGGGGCAGCACACACCAATGCCGTACCGTATCGGCAAGTGCTCGGCATGACCATGGGCCATGGCACTTAAAATCCTTGCTATCAACCATACTATCAAAAGTGAAACATTTAACCAACATTCAAATCCAAAATTGACAATATTATGATATAATCCAAAATCCAAAGCTACAATGCAGAACAAGTTGGAGCAATCTATCAGAAAATAGAGATTTGGCGCAATCTATCGACGCTGCATGCAATACATTCATCCATCCAAAGCCCCTTATTATTTCTTATGTAGTAATTTCTCTTCTTTAGCTAGGATAGCAAAATTAGATCATCAAAAGCACAATATGTGACCAACATTCAAATCCAAAAATTAATAAGCAACAATTCTCAGCAGATTATAATAAAAATCCAAGATCCAAAACTACTACAACGCAAAGCACGTTATAACCAACTATCACCAGCGAGATGAAATCGAAACATTACGACAACCGAGTCCAATGAAACTAAAACCGAAACCACTAGAAAAGAGAGAGAGATTGTAAGGGATCTAAAAGAGAGCGGAGATATCACCACAACCGCCGCCACCGGGGGCTGGGCTTAGAGCGCGCCCCTGCGTCCGCCGCCGTAGGGCGCGCGGCCGGCGTAGGCGGGGATGGCGGGGACCTCGGCCTGCTTCTCGACGCCGGGGAGATCGGCCATGCCGAGCGCGGCGAGCATGTCTATGGTCTCCTTGTCGACGAGGATGGAGTCGACCTTGAGCGCGGACTCGTCGGGGACGAAGTCCATGCGTCGCTCGCGCTCCTCCTCCTGGAGCTTGAGGGAGATGCCGCGCACGGGGCCGCGCTGGATCCGCCGCATGAGGTGGGTTGAGAACCCAGCGATCTTATTACGAAGGCGCTTGGAGGGGATGATCGCCACCTCCTGGATCACCTTCTTGTTGGTATGAAAATCGAGGGTCATGCGGGAATAATACCGCTCGATCACCTGGCGGGAGGATTTTTTCACCGTCTTGGTGCGCACACGACCCATCTTCCGCGGCGGAGGTGGTGGCGGCGAAGATCTCTACGGCGGCAACGGCGAGGGTGACAGCGGCGTTGGATGAGGAGCTACCGCGGCGGCGACGATGGAGGAGGAGCTAGGGTTAGGGTTTGCTATTGGGAGGAAGAGGGAGATGAGAGCGGGTTTATAAAGGAGACGCTCTAGCTAGGGTTTCTCAACGATCGCTCCCTGATTCGTTCGTATAAATCTCAGCCGTTGATAATTTATAACGGGTCGGGTCAGAATCTCTATCATATCGGGCGAGGTTTGCATCAACACCCATTAGCCCTTTGTGGGCCTCGACTCTGGCCCACATAGAGCAGGGCCGAGCTTCTAGATTCTGGGCCTATTTGGGCCCATTACCATAGAAGAACACACAAGTACAAAACAATGAGGGGTTTGATTTAGAGCATGTTTCGCTTAGCTTGGCGGTTCTGCACGACGTGTTACTGCAAAACCAACTCATTTCGCAATTCAGTACACGACTCTGCCTCTGCCACTGCGTTTTACTATTTCTGCGCACTAAGAGGCTAAAACAAGTCCTTTTAAGGCGAGGTAGAGATAATAACATATTAAGAGTATGGTGTTTATATTCTTTTTTCTATAAATTTTTTTTTATCTTTCTGTAGAGCATGGTTATAGGACGTCTTATTCGTGCTGTACTTGTTATATAAATTGTAATTTTTGCAAAGATGCGAAACATGCTTAATATTATCTGATTGAATGATTTTTATATTTTTGCTAAATTTTTTGCTTTAAATGTTGGTTATAGATGTAGGCAATGTGCTCACCACACTAAATAAGCAAGCATTTTGTATGTATGTTCATGTGCATGTACAAGTTTTATTATAGCAATATAAGGTGACTTTCCCTGCTTGTACCATGATATGAAAAACACAAAGATAATATTTAAAAATAGGTACATAATCATTCTTATTTTCTTAATAAAAAAAGGAAAAAAATAAAAACTATTTCGTATACTTTCGATCAGGAGAAAATAAGGCAGCACCGAAGATTTTAAAGAATAATTTAAAAATAAAAATAAATATAAGTCATTGTTGGAATAAATTATATTAATGGTTTCAAAATTAAGCATATTGTGACGCCCCAACTTTTTCCAACTTTTTAGGAGATCACTCATTTTATAACTATTTTAGCTCTGTCACGCTTAACTTTCTTAATTTTTTAAGTCTTACTATCACTCAAAATGTTATAGTCAGATTAAAAGATTTAGTTTTATTATATCATTTATATATAAGACTATTTCAAATTTTGGAGGTGTCACATTCCTCACTCTTTAAGTCCTAACGCTCGTCATGCTCAGGCACATTCACAAATACCAGACGATGTGAGACTCGTCTCACTATTTTAGCCGACCTTGTGAGAAGCTCCACTCCACCGTTGTTTAAGTCCTAACGTTCTCATTATACTCAGGCACATTCACAAACACCAGACGATGTGAGACTCGTCTCAGTAGTGTTAGCCGACCTTGTGGGAAGCTCCACTCCACCCACAACAGTCATTAACTAGAGAGGCTCACTCTACCCGCTAAATAACTCTGACTCAGTCGAAAGTCGTCTCACATTTTCGGCTGATGAGTGGTTTTGATATTCTCAGGAGGTTATTCATCCTAGAACTACTCTAACTCTAGCACGCTTAATTTTCTAAACCACTTGAATCTTGCTACCATTCAAAATACTATAGTCGGGTTAAAAAATTTAGTCCTATTATATAATTTATATATAAAATTATTTCAAATTTTAAAAATATCACACATATTGTACATTTGTCCTTAATTTTTAATTTATTATATTTTAGTTATCAAAATATCAGATGTCACACATACTGTACATCAGTCCTTACATTTTAATTTATTATATTTATTATATGAGTTGCAATCAAGTTGTCGAATCATCTTTCCGTCTTTCGACCTCTTATGCTTATCTATAAATTTAAGAGAAAAATATTAAAATTTAATTATGATTTATCTAATAAATTGAGGGGTAGAGTGCAATTAACATCTACACATGTCCAATCCATCTCAGAATTTATTTTTTGTGGATAAAGACAATGAAATCACTGCCAGAACTGGAAAGTGATGGAACAACCTCCAGAATTATAGTAGTTGGAAATTTTGGGCATTCTAAAGAGAAATAATTTTAACAATTCCATTCTTATTAATTTTGGTCAAATTTATTTAGCTAATAAATAATATTCAGATATTATAAATTACTAAAATTTTATTTGTTAAAATCAAAATTCAATTTGTTCAGATAAATAGATCGAACAACAAATTTGATAGTTGAGTAAATATATTGCACGCTTTTATAGCGATCGAAAACTGTTTTCATTTGTGATTGAAAATTAAACCAATTTTGAAACTTTTCTTATATTATTTAAGTAGAAAATTAATTTTGACCATTCCAAGTGGTCTTAGTTTCACTTATTAGTTACAATAATAAGGCATCGTGTGGAATTACATGAAATTATATTATATGCAGTGAAAAATATATATTTTTATATAAAATATCGTGCAACAAATCGTACTGGATCTCAATATTAAAGACGCCCTTAATTAAATTCAATTAATAAATGATAGTAATGTATAATAAATTTTTGTATTAAAATAAGAGTAAGTTTTATTTTAAAAAATTAAAATACTCTAAATTGTTTATAAATATTTATAGATGGTAAAGTAGCTCAACCCTTTTCTCCTACTATTTTCACATATTTGTCTAGAGAAATAAGTTTGAAAATTTTGTTATGATGTTGTTGGGGCTGAAAATAGTGATCTGCGATCGGTCCCTGGGGGTGACCCTCCGAGTGTGATGCGCTGCGTGCCAAATGGATTAAGTGATCGGATCGAGAAGAGATCTGCTCGGTCGTATTCTTCTCAATCAACTCTCGCGACCGTATGGTTTAGATTAGCTGAATCGAAATATAGAGATAGAAAGAATTCGGCCTAAAGTAGCTGAATCGTGATACGGATGCAAAGATATGACAAAAATAAACGGCTAAGTAATCGATTGTAAATTTTGTATTGAGTGGAAAGGGGTTACAAAAGTAACAAATACCTAATTACAATTAATCTACTCCTAATAAATGCGATAAATCTATCTAGAAAAGCAGTAAAAGATATGAAAAGTAGGAGATGGTCCTGGCTTACGAGGTTGCAGGACCCCTTTTCCTTCAATAGTTCGAATATTTATACACTTTCCGAACCATACTTACAGGCACCGATTTGAATTATCGGCGTGATTTGGAGATAATTATCATGAAATCCTCAACTACTTCCTTTTGAGTCGAAAATTTTTCAAATAGGATAATAGTCGTTTTTCCGTCTAGATTCATCCTCTTATTAACGCACTGAAGTGTGATTTTTGGCGCTTTCCAATGCTGAGCGTCGCTTGCCGTTTCGGAGTTTGTTATGGGATTCGCACCCCGAATCTCATACTCTTTCTTTTTAGAATCTTTCCTTCTTCAGTTCGAGTAAGCGAGATTTGATTCTGACTCCACCTTTTTGGCCACTCGACTGGAGCGGATGGTGTTTGTCTTCAGTCGAAGTCGATCTTGGATGAGGCGGGAATCTCCTTCGGTTGCTTCTCCTATCGGCTGCTGTCTTTAGTCGATGGCGTATGTCGCGTCAAGACGAACACCATCCGCTCGACCAAATCAAGACGCAGATTCTTCTTCGGTCGACCCATCCCTCTATCGGCTAATGTTTTTAGCCGATGATATACACCACGTGTCGCTTTCTTAAGTGAAAAAATTTTAGTCTCAACATACAAAAAAGTAAAAGAAGCTTGTAACTCGAAATCAAAAGTCATAAATTAAATATATTGCACGCTTTCATTGAGATAGAAAATTAAAGCAAAATTAAAACTTTCTCTACATTATTTAAGTAGAAAACTTTGATCATTTGAATTGGCTTTAGTTTCAACTTCTTGGTGAAAATATCAAAGTTGTCAAAACCAATTACTACTTAATTTGGCCAGCTTTTGTAAAATAATAATTACATAAAAAACAGTGGGATCATCAAATCTCGTATACTCTCTTATTTGTCCTTTTACACTTAATTTGTTTCGATTATGCTCATCAATATAATCTTAACTTGTTTTGCTTGAAAATTCCTTTCTTTCTAATGAAGGTTTAAGCCTTTTGTACTATCCTTGTTTTGTTTGGTTATTGAAATTAGCTATAGAGATAGGGAATCTCACTTTTGTTGTATAAAATTATTTAATATTTTTATGGGGCGTCTGAATTATTAATCAGCACTATTACATTTACACTTAAATCAAACTATTTGAATTTAAAAAAAAAAATATTTCATAAATATATACCATTATTTACCTTAATGTTTAAGTTGTTTTGAAAATTATATAAATTTAAGATCACTTGATCACTGAATAAATAATACCGATTCCTAAAAAGTTTCAATACCTTAAAACGGAATTGATGATGAATTTAAATGATCAGTTTCGGATGCAAAAGTATGTTATTAATTACTAAACTAATGCCGAATAAAAAAAGTAGCGTATGCAACCATTGTCTTTGAGAAAAATAATTATCTTTACTTTATTTTGGAACCAAACACTGCATTTATATGTTGAATTTATTGGATGGTGTTGGGCCGAAATATATTGATGACCGTTGAACTGATCCGATCTGTGATCAGTCTCCGAATTGATCTTCTGATGTGGTTGCGCCGCGTGCCAACCATTAGGCCGAGGAGTGATCCGCTCAGTCAAGTTTTTTTTATTCGAACTCTTAATAAAATTTAGCTTGGAAGAGCCAAACTGAGACAAATGGGTATTAATCAACACGGCTGAATCAGTTGGTTCGCTTGTATTGCTCGAAAGAAAGAATTACAAGGGAACGATTATAAATACGACTATTTCTAGAAAAACTGTAACTGTAACGGAAAGCAGTAAATGTTGGTATGAACATCTACCTAGTAAAGCTGTAGATACAGATATTGAAAATAATGAATAGCAGGGATAGTCACTGGCTTACGCTGCTGCAGGATTCGCTTTTCTTTGATGCTTCGCTTATTTATACTTGTACGAGCCACGTAGACAGCTGTGTATATCGTAGTTTGAGAAAAATCATCGCGTATCTCTCAACTACTTTCTTCTGAAATGATTCTTTTCGGTTGGATAGTAGTTTTTTTTCGTTTACGTTCAATCCCAAAATTGGCGCGCCGAGTCGTGATCCTCGGCGCTCATTATTGCATGGCGCTGCTTGTCATTCTCGTATTAGTTGTATGATCCGCGCCCGAAATCTCGTACTTACCTTCTTTAGGATCTTTTCTTTTGTATTCGTTTACACTCCTTGTTGGCTCGAGTAGCCGATTCCCGATCCTAATTTCGCCAGTTCGACCGAGACACCTGATGATTTATAACTAGCCGAAGTCGGTCATGATCAAGACGCGAGCACCTTACGATGGCTCTTTCTTCTACCGACAGATATCCTCAGCCGATGGCTTGCGTCACGTGTCGTCTCCTGACTTGATCGTACTGTATTTTATGTGCCAACAATTTTGACCTCAACAGATGGTAACTAGTAAAATTGAAACATTAATCCAACACAAGAATATGTGAGTAGCCTAATTTGTAATATGAAACTTTTGAAGTGCAAAACTGCAAAAATAATACTGACTTACAAAAAATAAGATACTTTTACACTTTAAAATTAATATACATCTTACACTTTATTCAACTAATGGATGAGATATAATCACTAACTAGTGTAGTAATCCGCGTGATGCAGCGGACATATATTATTATAGCTAAATTTATTACAACAATATAAACAAATTATTTTAAAATCTCGATATAGATCAATTCAATATCAAATTACGGAATGAAATCATGCTACGACAAATTTAGAGCACTTACCAAGATCTCGCCCTTTTGCAATAATATAATCATGTGTTGAATTACGATTTACCGGAGAATCAGAGAAATGCACCAGCAGACAAAAGATAAATCGTTGTAATAAATCGCTAACGATTTCTGCAAAAAAATAAAATAAAATTGGTAAAAAATTAAAATACGTACATAGTAAGTGATAAAATAAAGTATTAGGTAAAAAAGTTACATTAGGGTTTACAGCAACACCAAATAGAAAAATCTGATATAGGTTCCTGAGGCAAAAAAAAAAAAAAAATAAATAAATAAATAAATAAATAAATAAATAAAATTGCATGATGTTTCTGTAAAGAATCGCTCACAAAGAATCAAAAGAAAGGGGCGGCTATTTTTACCTCTCGAGGTGGCGACGCACTTGAAGACAACGGCAGCACGCTCCCACGTTCTATAGCCGGGCAATGTCAGCAACAGGGCGCGAAAAACTCCGCCAAGATCACCCCAGCATAGCCCAAAACCAACCACCAAAACTCTTGATTCAACACTCAAACTGAGGGATTCTCCACTCTTGCGGCCGCCATATCGATCTCCACAACCATTGCCTACGCCTCTGGCTCCACCATCACCGTCTTGGTTTCCACCGCCATCACGTTCACCGCCTCCACCACCGTTACGACCACGCCGCCGAAGTATCTTGTATGGGGTCTATAAAAACTCCATAAAGAAAAAGAGGAGGTAAGAATGTGGAGAGTCGGGAAAAGCGGATGGCATATAAGAAGAAAATGCAAATTAACACCATGCTTAATTAACTTATTAAATGGCAATTATGATTTGTTGAAGTATCAAACGTCACCACCACCACAATAATTTAATAATGTATGTGGTAGAAATTATTATTAAATTAATCAATACATGTATGTGGGGAGGTGTAGGGACGGATGTTAGATAAGAAGAGAATACATTGAGGGAAGGTGAGA
This sequence comes from Tillandsia fasciculata, assembly GCA_029168755.2. Taxonomy (NCBI): domain Eukaryota; kingdom Viridiplantae; phylum Streptophyta; class Magnoliopsida; order Poales; family Bromeliaceae; genus Tillandsia; species Tillandsia fasciculata. The sequence continues at coordinate 28,351,352 of CM054934.1, read as the reverse complement.
GGTTGAGAGAGAGAGAAAGTAGACAAGTATTGTAAAAAAAAAAAAATTAAATTAAATATTTTAAACTATGGAGAATGCGCCACGTCACCTTAAAAATATAAAAATTTATAGTATGATATAGACGGTATAGATGGTATAGATTACATCAAGTGATTAATAATTTTTTAAAAATTTATTAGATGAATAAAATATAAAATATATAATTTTTTTTAAAAAAATATACAGACAGTATTGCTTGATTTATTAATGTTGCAGTTTTCTTCCCAAATCATCCTACTCCAACACAAATTCCATGCTGAAGACATGACCTATTCCTTTCTCCAATCCAAAGGATTCTCAACTTAACATCATGCAGCTTTTCACTCCAAATTCTTTCACATTTTCTTGTTACAATTAATGTACAAATGTACAAATAGATCAAAACTGATATTAATTAATATGACAGTAACGCAATTGTATTGTCGCTAGTGATGGTGTTACAATGACTAAATGACATATCAAGTACCATTTTAGCTCTGCGTTAATATCTAATCAATAAAATTATAATAGAAAAATTAAATTAAAATATAAATTTTAAAAAACTAAAAAAATATAATTTAGTTTCAATAATAAAATTATTATTTTTTTGTTTTTCGCCTTTTTCATGCTATTTTGAGTGACAGTGTATATTAACTATTTATTGATTACAATGATGTCATATAAATATATATATATATATATATATATATATATATATATATATTTTATTAAATTATACTTAAAAGGTTGGTAAGCTGAAACTACTAAATCCCCTCTAAACCTAAAAAAAGTGGTCAAACCACGTCCCACCTATTTCCACCTATTTTATTAGATTAATTTTATATAGTTTATTGTAAATTTATCGAATCGTAAATATATTCTTACAAAATTTAATTTTTTATATTTATTTTTTAAAAAATTTTAAAATTTTCATATATATTTTTTTATTATTTATTTTTTAAATAAATATAAGTAAAATATTAATTTTATTTTTATAAATTATCCATCCAAAATTTTTAACTCTTCAAAATATATCTATGACTAAATATAATATCTAAAAAAATAAAAAAATAAATTTATCTTACTCGCTAATTAAGATTAAGTAACAGTAGAAACATATATGTACAATTTAAAAAAATTTTTAAAAAAAATATAAAAAGTGTTTATTATTTGATATATTTTTAAAAATAACTCATTTTATTTTATTATTTCTCCAATCCATTTACTTCTTTCCCCTTATTATTATATTATTATATTTTCCTTCATTAATCTCTATCCATTTCCATCAAAAAAAAAAAAAAAAAAAAAAAACAACAACAACAACAACAACAACAAGAAACTATTAAAAATTCTCAAAGAGAGAGAGAGAGAGAGAGAGAGAGAAAGAGAAAGAGGAGAGAGAGAGAGAGAGAGAGTGTAAGTTCGATGTTCTCTTCTTCCTCTTCCTCTTCCTCTTCCTCTTCCTCACTATCTACGCCTTCCCATTGGAGGTGATTTCGCTCCTATGCGCACCCAAATTGTACCACAAAATATGAGCTTTGTAAGCTTGTGAGGAGGAGGGCTCGCACCCACGCGACGTCTCCGTCCCCATCCACTTCGAGCTCCCAGGTGAAGGCTCCACCTTTCCGTCCCCGAAACCCTAATCATCTCAAAGTTCCGATCTTGGTGCAATTTGAAGCGATTTTGGGGACCCCCATTTGCGATCTCCCTCCCCCCCCCCCTACGTTTTTCCAGTTCATGAAGAAGGGTTTTTGAGGTGTGAAAAGGAGAAGGATTGGGCACTAATGCCGAATAGTGATGTTGGTGGCGACGGTGGTGCCGAACCCGAATCGAATTCGGGGTCTAATAACCCCGGATCGAAGCTCGTTGTTGATCCTCTTCGATTGGGGGAGAAGGGAGGAGGAGAAGAACGGGTGCTACCCACGCTGAGTATTGTGATCTCTCAACCGGAGGAGGCTCCGAGCCCTAAAGGCGATGTCGCGAAGGTCGGCGCCGTCGAAGGGGCCGAGAAGGTCGGCGGCGGCGGCGGCGGCGGTGCGTCGGCCGCAGCGGCAGCGGCGAAAAAGGGTTGCTTGCCGCGGTCGGAGAGTTACCATGAGCAATGCAGGTATATATACATGCGATTTGCTCATTTGAATTGCTTTGACCTTTTCAGTCCTAGAATCAATTGATATGAGGTGGAGGTAGTTTTTGTAATGATGGAGAAACTTCATGGACTCTAGTTTTAGTAAAAATTATAGCAAAGATTCAAACTTTAGGTGTTTTTTTCTGTTAGATTGCAAGAACCAGAACAATTTTTTTTCGAATTTCTGTTTGGCCCACTAGATTTAATTTGGTGCGGAACATCGATTAACTGTTGTTTCTTTTTATGTTTGCTGCGATTGGGGCCACAAAATCTGATTTGATGCAGCATTCGGTTGATTGGCAGATGAGTTACCAATTTTTAGATCATAAAATTGGGGAAAGAGAATGCTTCTTTTAGTGCTGTTTTTGGTCATTGTTAGTGCAATTTGAAGAAACGGTCGACAAAATTGATCAGCATGCTTGCAGTTCCAGAAATGAAAGCTAACAATAGGTGTGATCTTGGCAACCTAAATCTGTTGAGATTGGTTACGACCGATGTTTCCTTGTTGATCATATATGAAATATATAATAGCACTAAATGTGATGAAATGACTCTATAGGCTCCTATGTCTTCTGCATTAGGTACTGGTTGGGCCTTTGTGAGCAACCTAAAACTGTGTATAAGAACAGAAATCATTTGAAGTTGGTGTAACAACCAAAATCTTTACCACCTACACAATGGCCAGATCTTACTCGAGCCACTTCCACTTCGGTCGAGTGGTTCAAGTCGCTTGTTCTTATATATATATATCTTTAATGAGATGCTAAACTTTGCTGCTTTCATGCTGAGAAAACTTGGTCAGAATTTGTCAGCAACCGTCAGAGGAGCCTTTGGTCGATCTTGGGTGCAGATGCCGAGGTGAGCTTGCGAAGGCACACCGCTCCTGTATCGATGTTTGGTTCCGTACTAAAGGCTCGAATAAGTGCGAGATATGCCAGTAAGTCTTCCACTTTTATAGCTCACTAACTTTGCGTTTGCTATTAATATTTTTTGAACTCGAATTTTTCATCTTCGCAGACAGGTGGCTGCAAACATCCCCTTTCCGGAATCCCAAACCAGTGTAAGTTCAGTCGCCTACAAGTTCACGCGGTACTTTTGTGGGTTTTATAAAAGAGTCGTACATCGAATACTTTTAACCTTAATACAAGGAAATAACTCCAAGTTAGAAGTTGGGAACTGTTCCAAAAAAAAATTCAACTTCAAAACTGTTTTACTGATTAAAGATAGGGACTAGTTTGTGCTACGACTTGTTTAAGTGAATTATTGGATACATGCTAACATATATAGAGCTCGATTTTTCTTAATTTTGTCTCTGGTATTGATTTTGTTTAACAGAGTAATTATTGGGTGTGGAGGGTGGATTCTGCCTTTGGAGGAAGACGCATAGAACGTGAAAGGGTATCTACGTCGCTACGAGTCTATGACTGCGTTTTTTTGTGTGTTTCTTATATGTTCTCTTCTTTTTTCTTTTTTTTGTGTTGACAGAGTTGCTTTAGCCCACTCTGGGTTGCGTTTGCAATTCTGATCGGAGGGCTCTTGCTGGATGTACTGATTTCTGTTTCTCTCGGTGTTTCCGCACTGCCTGTGAACATCATCATAGGTACAATCCCTTTAACATATAATTGAAGGGCCTGTGTTTTCGTGGAGTTGTGCTATATCAAGTTGCTGGCACTGCAGTATCAATGCAATTGAATAGAACCAAAATTTTTAACCATTTTTCTTTACTTTTTACATTTCTATGTACCACTATTAATACTTGGACGAATGTTTGTAACATAAGTTGCGATCTGTGTAGGCGTCCTTATCGTGCTGGGACTGGGCACGGCTCTTCGGCTCGCTCTCGAATGCTGTCAAGAATGGGGCTCCAGGAGAAGCATTCAGAGGCTGGACAACATGGCTCTAGCTGCTGGATATCATCCTGGAGTTTAACTGTTCCTGTATATATAGATCAATAGATTTTCAAATCATAGTGTTTGATCAATTTTCTTTTTTTTGGATTCCGAAACAGTTCTTTCGACAAATCAGTTGAATGCCAAATAATTAAATCGTTTGTTGTTCTCAATAACTTCTACATATATATTTATGTATATATATATATATCAATGTCCAATTGAGGTAATAATAAGATAATTTTATAAACATTTTGCTCAAACATAAAAGTTTGATATGAGGTTTTAATTTTTTTGTTCCTAGTTTCAACTGTAACAATTGAGTCCAGATTTTTCAGTAGTGTATATGTAAACTTAATTACTAATACTAAGCTTTTAAATATTCTACAATACAATAAATTTATTAGCCCATATAATAATAAGGTAAAACCATTAATTGCACCAAACTACGTACGAGCGACACCCAATTACGTAACTTACATGGGACGATGCATCATCGATCCCTCCCATTTCCCATTCAAATAAAAAGATAAAAACTCGTCTCCTCGTCTCCTCGTCGCCTCACCACCACCGTTGCGCGAATCTCAAAGCAACGCGTTGGGTTGTTGTTGCGCCCTCCTCATGCAACGTAGGCCGGTGCGTCGTCGCCTTTGGCGCGCCTAATGTTTGCGCGGCGCCGCACCACCACGTACGACACCCCCGCGCCCGCGAGCGCCGCAGCGGCGGCGCCCGCCGCGGCACCGGCTACGCTGCGCGAGCCTAACCCCGCGTCCCCTCCGCCGCTGCCGCCGCCGCGGCTCTTCGGCGGGGCGAGCCAGGCGCCGCCCACCGCCGCGTCGGCCCGCGCCAGCCCCGCGTCCAGCGAGCCCCGGAGCCCCGCGGCCGCGGCGCGCGCAGGGGTGGGGCTGGGCGCCGCGGAGCGCGCGCGCGGGGGGACGACGCCCGGGTGGAAGAAGTCGTAGGCCGAGGGGGAGAGCGCGATGGGGGTCTCGAAGGGGAGCCCGTGGGGACGAGACCCCACGATGATGCTCCCTCCTTGGCCCTCGCCCGTGGCGCCCGCGAGGAGCACGAGGAGCGCGGTGATCAGTGCTGTTACCAACTTAGCCATTTTGGAAATTTAGCTTCTCTTTTGGTTTGGGCTTTTACTTCTTATAGTAGTGTATGGGTTTTTGTTTGTGCTTATACATACACACACACACACACATATATATATATATATATAGGAGAGTGGGAGAGGGGAAAAGAAGGAACCTTTTTAATTAGTTTGGCTCTTTTTTCTTCTTTTTTTTTGGTTTGAGGTTTGGTTGGTTAGGAAGTTTTTGTGCTGGGGGTGGAATTAATGGGGGAATGGGAGCAAAATGATGGGAAGGGGTGGCCAAAGAGGTGGGAGGGGAATGATGTACATGAGAGCTTTGCCAAGTTCAAAAATGTTCTTGGGTTCACTACTTTAGAAATTGCTCATGTTTTCTTTTTCTTTTTTTAATGTAATTAAATTGGCTATGTTATAGCTAGAACAAAAACATTAATGCTTATGCATTAAGGTCAAAATTTGTATTTTTGGAATTTTGGAGTGTGAACCGCGGTGACTTCGAAAAAAATCATCGGCGTCAGCATTTGTTTTGATACTAAAATCGTAAAATTACTCGAACTCTCACTTGCAGATATACAGAGATCGACCAACTTCAAAAAGGTAGGAGACAAAATCCAGATTGATATTTCTCTATTTCGACAATCTAACTGTATTACAGAGTACTTGTATAGAGCTGTATTATATAATCTACTTCGATTAGACCGCATTATAAAATTTTACCAATTGTAATTCTACTTGTGATTAAGTTCTGTGTTGTATCAAAGTACGCACTCATAATAGGAAAACAAATTCATATGACAATTTTTATTTCTCTTGTGGTGTGTGTTTCAACAGCTTCATAATGCAAATGATGAGGAGGGGCAATTTAGCCAATGTAGATGTATTAGTGTTATAAGTGTTGCTTCAAAAACCAGCAAAGGCAAAGGGCCAGAGCCACGCAGATATAGTAAACATATGCAAAGGAGTGTGCAGTGGCTCATCTTGGCACTTTGAAAATGCACCATGCCACATTATTGCTGCTGAGAGCAAACGCGTGCGTTGGTGAAATCAATGGCATCTAAAAAAAAAAACTAATATTAAAGCATGTCACGCTCCATTTTTCTTATATATGGTTGGGGTCCCCATTAATTCTCATAAAATTTATATCTGGCTCAGTTATATCATCACCTGGGCCTCACTATGATATACAATTAATAGTGCTTCACAAAGAAGAGTCATAAGCATTCAATGTGTGCATATATATATATATATATATAAACTTGATCGAGTTCGCGGCAAATTCGGATTCAGATTCGCATTTTACCGACCTACTGTTGGAATTATAGCTAGTCTTGGTTTTGAGTGAACATGGTCCCTTATCGGTCGAATGACTCGAACCTGAGTTCGTGTTAATTGATTGAGGCAATTTTAGTTCAATATGGGTCGAATGACATGGGACTAATTGATCAATTAGCTAGTACAATGTTGTACATGCATGTCACATGTGGATCTACCATTTCCTGTTAGATTAATTTGGTGAGTAATTTAGTATAAGAAGCAACTAATCCTATATGTTTTCTCAATTATAATTTTCTTTCATTAATTAACTTTTTTTTTCTTTTTTTTCTTTTTTTGGAGAGAAAAGACAGCATGCTACCGCTTCATTGAAAAAAGATTCAACATAGTAAAAAGAAGAGGCAACCCGGCCTCGCAAGAGCGAAAAAAAAAAAAAAAAAAAAAAAATCATTAAGAAGTACATAAGACTTTTCAGAGGCTAAGGAGTGAACGGATATCCGCTGAGAGAATATTGGAGGTGGTCTTCTTCTTGTCAAAAATTCTCCTGTTTCTTTTCAGCCAAATAATCCGTCAAGACGTCGCAATAGTCGTTAAATCTCATCTTTTTATGGCACCGCTTTTGAGATCGCTTACCTTCCATAGTCTATTGACAGAAAGACAGTTTAATTAGAAATACTGTCTTATAAGGAAACAAACCCTCTAGTAATGATCTAGTAAAGTCGCATCTTACGAACAGATGGTCCACCATCTTAGATTCCTCCAAACAAAGGACACAGCAATTCTCTTTTCACAAAGTTGTCCAGTAAGAACTTTACCGTTGAGAACAAACCACGTAAAAGTTCTCACTTTAACTCCTCCATCTGATAAGAAGAGCAAATCTTTTAAACGCTCTTATTAGCTCTTTCATTTCAATGCACTTTATTGTAGATATAATACATGGCTCTCCTTCTTTAATTACGCCCTGTAATTTTCATTTATCAAATATTTGACTTTATCTTTCATGTAATCAAATTCCTCATGTGAAGTATATATATAAAAGCTACTCATAAATCAAGCAAAACCTCACCCATCAAAGTCCATTTTTTTGGCGTATAGTTGGAGTTTGATGAAATAGTATTGTTTCGTGAAGTGAAGCTACTAATTAAAATAGCTATTAGTTTTCATAATATTAGAATTACAAGTTCAAAACTGAAGCATTTACTTTTTAAATTCAAAATCTTATTCAATTAACTTTCTGTCGCAGCAAAATCAAGCTTTCAAAATCTTATGATGCCTAATTCCTTCTTGTTTAATTAGTTTAGTAGCAATTATAGGCTTAATTACACTCTACTATATTGTACTTTAGTATTATTTTTATTTACTATATAGTTAATTCTTTTCAAGATATTATTTTATTAATATCTACACTGTAGTTTAGATATAATTTTATTTTTCTACCTTATATTACTTTTTTTTTTCATAGATACCACTAAAACTTTTTTTTTTAATTATTTTATTATTATTTTTTTTTGCCAATCTCTAGTATATTATTGCTAACAAATATATTATTTTAAATAAAATATAATAATTTTACTAAGAGACATTAATTAAATAATTGAAAAATATAAAATAAATCTTAAAAGTTTATATCAAATTATTTTAATTATATTTTTTTATTTTTATATATTTTTTATGTTAAAATGAGTTAAATATAATTGAGTGGCCGGCGCCTCTGAAAAAAAAAAAAAAATAAAATAAATACAACATAAAAAGTAAGAAAATATATAAAATACTGTTAGGATTTGATTAGATTTGTAGTTGAATGCTAGTTATATTAGAATAAATATTTAAATTTATTAGAGATAAATTTATTAAGATTTAAATATTAATTAGAATAGAAATCTAATTAAACTAGAATTTGATTTTTTTTTTTTTTTTATGTAAGATATAAATATATCATAAGTGCTATTATTTTGTTGATGGTGATATATAGAATAACTTACCCATGGTGATGGTGATATATAGAATAACTTACCCACACCTATGCGGTAGGATCAACGTGTTCATAATTTTAGATGCACTTTTAGAATGTGTTTGGTTCAAGTAAAAGCTATAACTGTTTATTTTAAGAATAGGTATATGTTCAAAAACAAGTAGGAATAAGATTAATTTTGCGTTTGGATGAAAATTGGGTTATTTCTGAAACTAAAAAAATAGCGTTTTGATAGTTATAAGAGTAATTATAATTTTAAAATAATAATACTTTATATTTTATTTTATTTTGTTAACTATTGATAATTCTAAATGTTAGTTGATAAAATAATTAATAATAATGAATATTATTAATAAATAATTTAATTAACTACAAATAATTTAATTAATTAATTAATTATAATTAAATAATTAATTAATAAAATAATTAAATCAGTCAAATTATTAAATTAATTAAATAGGTAATACAATAATTAAAATTATATTTATTTTAATTAAGCTTATTCTCAAGTGAAAAAAATTTGTTCCAAGAAAAAAAGTTAGAACAGTAGTTCCAGCATTATACCAGTTTATTCCGAAAAGATAAGAATTGTTATTTCTATCCAAACCAAACGCGTTTGAGAACAAGACTGGAACAAGGTTTTATTCCAGGCCTTGTTCCAATACCAAACGCTGCCTTAGTGAACGAGTATATTCAAGAAGGGTGATAAAGATTTAGAAATAATGTTCAGATTGAAACTATTTTATTGTAGAAAATGAGTCATGTGTAATTCTTTGCTTGATTAATAAATTTTATTTTATTCGTATTTTTTGTTTTGATTTTTTTTTTTTTTTATGATTTTGTCGGTTTTAATTTTATTAGAAAATGAATTTATAGTAAAACTTTAATTTAACATTTTTATTATAAAATCTCAACAAGCGATGCCGGAGCAAGCACCGAATTAATAGTAGTCAGTATCAAAACGACTTATTAATTTACAAAATTTGATATTAGAACGATCGGAAGTACGAATCAATTTCCAACTAGTACAGCAGAGCAGGGTATAATTAAGCCTAATTATAAATGAAAGGAAGAGGAGAAATTATTCAAATGGTTACATTAATTTTATTGGAAACTCATAATCTCAACACACATACACTGAAGAAGTAGCAAATTAAGAAAAAAAAAAAAAAAAAAAAAAAAAAAAAAAAAAAAAAAAAAAAGAGAAAACACACAAAAGCATTGATAAGATCATCACAAATTAAGGCTCCATGCCCAAGAAGTTAACTGCTGAATAAAAGTCAGCAACAAGGGGACCCTGCACGTATACTATACTTATAACGTACTGTAGCCTTTTACAACAAAGTACGTACATATACAATTTTGTTACGTGCATGTGCATGCATGGGAGAGCAAGAGATAGCTAGGAATTTTGTTCATGCATTGCTACGGTACGATCCCAGAGCCTTCACAGCGCCTGCTCTGAGGAGGTACTGGTGATAAATTGCCGCGATCGCAGCGCCGATGAACGGTCCCACCCAAAACATCCACTGCAAAATCAATAATAATAATTATACCAAAATTAATAAATAAATTTATTAAATTTGAACACTATATACTGAGCTAGTTATATTAGTTCTAATCATCATTTAAAAAAAAAAAAAAAAGTGTTCTTATATGATCTAAAATCTAGAGTAGGTGAGTGGAAGTTGATGACCCCAAAAAAAAAAAAAAAAAAAAGTAGATTCCTTCTATATATATATATATATATATATATATATATATATATATATATATAATTAGTAATTTTTAGGAACAAATTAATTAAGTAATTAAGAAGATAAAAAGGTGAATTAATAATATATAGTAAGTACCTGATCATCCCAAGCCTTATCCTGGTTGTAGATAACTGCAGCTCCAAGGCTCCTTGCAGGGTTAATGCCCGTTCCAGTGATGGGAATTGTGGCTAAGTGAACCATGAACACTGCGAACCCAATTGGGAGAGGAGCCAAAACCTAAATACATATATATTTATGCAATTAATTGGTGATAATCAGATTATTTTAGTAATGAGAATAATTAACAAGTGTAAAAACTTATTTAAATTGTTAGTTACAGTGACAATTCATTACATTAGTAGAGTTGTTTGAAAAAAGTATTAGTATTGAAATGGCTAAAGTACCGGAACGTGAGAGTCGCGGGCGTTGCGCTTAGGATCGGTGGCCGAAAAGACGGTGTAGACGAGAACGAATGTACCGATGATCTCGGCGGCGAGGCCGGTGCCCGTGGAGTAGCCGGAGCTGAGCTCATTGGCTCCGCCGCCGTATCGGACGTAGTAGGCCTTTTGGAAGCCCTTGACAAGCCCGACGCCGCAGATGGCCCCAAGGCACTGCGCGATCATGTACAGCACGGCACGGACCAGCGACACCTTCCGTGCCAGGAACAGCCCGAACGTCACCGCCGGATTTATGTGCCCTCCTGTTTGTATACATGCGAAAAAGAGAGCGAGCAAGAATCATGAGACATTGAGACCATATATATCACCTACTAATTAAGGTCAGAGATATTTAGTTTGTTAGTTAGATACTGTACATGTGTTTACGTACTGCGGTGATTGAATTGACCCACCTGAGATCCCCGCGGTGCAGTAGACAAGGACGAAGATCATGCCGCCGAAGGCCCAGGCAATGCCGAGGATGCCGACGCCGCTACACGCGGCGTCGGGGCTCAAATTCGGGTCCGACTGGTGCTTGTAGCCGATGACGGTGGCGACGGTGATGTAGAGGAAGAGCATCGTAGCGATGAACTCCGCTATCACCGCACGGTACAGCGACCACCTGGCGAGCTCCTCCCCGTCGACGAGCGGCACCGGCGGTGGGTCAGCGTAGTCCTTCACACCGTATTCGCCAGCGCCATATCTCGGCTCTACGTCCTTCCTCATTCGTACCTAGTGTTTGTAAACTTCAGAAACTACGAGAAGAAAGAAGAACGAATAAAAAGAGACGAGTAGTGGTTATGAGTGTGGTGATTGATTGAGTGAGTGTGTTAGAGGAGGAATATGTCTATATGTATATATATACACACATATAGTGGGTGTGGAGAGTGCATAGTGGGTAAGGATTTGGAGATGATGAGATTGAGATTGAGATTGAGATTTTTTATTTATTTATTTATTTATTTATTTATTTTTTGTAGTTTTTAAATTTGTAATATTTTGCCGCCCCACGCCGACCACCGCACATTTAAAGTAGCCTGTGGTTGTCATTGGCCATTGATATGCCAAGCACAACCCCACAAATTTTGACAATAAAATTATTTTAAAAGTAATTAATTATAATTCAATATTTAATTAGAATGTATTGTAAGCTAACCTGCTATATATTATGGTAATAAAATAAAAAAAAATTATTTTCTATAGGAATGCTAAAAAATAATTTTCTATAAAAAATTATTTTATAGGAAACGCCTCCAAATTTGATGAATTTTTATGGAGCTGTTCATGAATTTTTTTAATTTTTTTCCTAATCATGATTTAAGAATACTGTAGAGTTTTAGTACCATAATAACTTGGATTAATGCTAACCTCTAGTTATTAAAAATTCCAATAAAATTGAGTGGCTTAAGACGACTCGTCGGCTAATTTGTGTAGTTATATTTGTCACAATTGCGAGTCTTATGTATATATATGCAAAACGCGCAAATACAATATTAAACACACATTTTGATGAGCACCATGGTATAATTTTAATTAATTTCCTTAACGATTATTATATATATATATATATATATATATATATATATATATATATATATATATATATATATATATATATATATATATATAGTCTGGCTACTATACTAGTAATAGTACTAAATTATTGGTGCTATCAAGTTTTCTACTCTTAGATCAATTCTTTTGATCATTGTCATCCGTTAGATTTTACTATTTTTTCAACCACCTATTAAATCCAAGGGGCCTACTATCATCTCAACCACACATCTTTTAATCCAAGGGTTAAAAACTTAATAGCACCAATGACTTGGTACTATTAATAGTATTCCAGCCTAGCTCTCTCTCTCTATATATATATAGAGTCCGGCTACTATACTATTAATAGTACCAAGTTATTGATGCTATCAAGTTTTCTACCATTAGATCAACCCTTTTAATCATTTTCATTCGTTAAATTTTACTATTTTTCCAATCACCTATTAAATCTAAGGGGCCCACTATCATCTCAACCACACATCTTTTAATTTAAAAATTAAAAACTTAATAGTACTAATGATTTGGTACTATTAATAATATTCTAGCTATCTCTCTCTCTCTCTCTCTCTCTCTATATATATATAGCTTTTGTAAAATATATATATATATATAGCTTTTGTAAAGTTTGGATGGGTGTTATGGTATAAGCTGGTCATGTGTACTTAAAATAGTTGTTAACAGTGACAAGTAAACTACTACCACTCAATCATTAAAGGCACAAGAAAAATTCAACAAGTTGATGACATATAAAGTTGCAATAAACAAATGCTATTCCACTTAATTAAAGAGTGTTTGGTTGTATATACACCTCACAAAAGTGAGAGTTTAATTTATGAATGATATGTATAATTGTTGTTTGGAGAGCCATGTTTGATGCTTTGCTTTGGCTATGGATGTTGTTAGCATTTAGAATATAAAAACATTGGTTGATCCCCTGATCCAGGAACATTATAGCTGTATCGCTTTTGATTCACACTTAAATCGATGATTTCGCATGTCGCTTTAAGATGACAGGAAATGGAGATGACGGTGATTATGGGACTTTTTTATTTTATGAGTGTCTGACCTAATTTTCAAAACCCTAATCTACACATACTAACATAGAAAAATTAAAAAAATGAGGAGGGGGGGAGAAAGTAAGGTTACCTTTTGTTAGTGGCCTTATCCTCTAGTAGACCTGTGACCACAAGAAACCGACCACATTATTAGACATCTCATTTATTGACTAATTACAAAATTTGAAAAGGGGAAATAGGATTAAGCCATAGTTATCGACTTAAAAGAGACCAGATCATAATTGAGACCTGTGGGCGAGCACTCTCTATAAGTTATGGATTCAATTCTCGCATACGCTAGATTCTGAAATTGACGAGTGAAAAATGGAGCAGGTGAAATGGTCTAAAGAGTAGCTGTAGATAGATCTGATTCTCCTCAAAGATTTCAACAAGGGTCAACAAGGGAATACACAGGGAAATTCATATCCACATTTGATGCATAATTTTTTTTTGGCACATGTTGCTGTAATAACAATCCAACCCAACTCATCCAATAGAATCCTGCATGTGGAGTGATTCTGCTGTCCATCTTACAGCTTACATCTAATAAGTGATCGACAGTGCTACACAGAATTTTTCTATGCATAGAGCCTGCTGCTCATCGACAGCATGCATCATCGAAATAAGCAGAATTAGTGATCTAATTGTGCTACAAAGAATGGAGGGCTATAGAGAAACCGTATCTCAAAGATTATCAAATTGCAAATTGTAATATCTTCGGATTTAAGGGAGTTGCGCGCTGAAATTGAGTTTTTCTACAGTAAATTTAGTCCATAAAATTATAACTCTGATACAACTTATCATTCTTGGAGTTTCAACTTTTAACCAGCAATTTAACCTTAGGTTTTAATTTTGCCTCTAAAGCCCTCCAAAACCTTCAATAAATAAAATTGCAGTGCATAGAAGCTGCAACCTGGAACATCCAAAATTGAAAACAGAGCTCAACAAAATGGTCACAAGTAGTATAAGAATTCATATGGAGAAACATACTTTAAGATCAAAACATGGGCTCGTTCATTACAAAACAACACAAATAGAAGCTTGGATGGTAACAGAGCATACCACTAAGCCCTACACAAAGTAACAAATAGAATCCATGGGCATAAAATGAGCACTATATTAATAGTAGATGGGGGTCGCAACAACAGCAGATTATAGCAGCAGATTATAGTGCATCTGTCGACTAAAATTACTGCAACTGAAAATAAGTATCAGAAATATAGTTGAAACTGGAAGAACGGGGAACGTTCAAATCCGCGACAAACTTTTGGGACAACCATCAAAGCCAATGCATCAGCAGAAAGAGACCACCATCACAGAGTGTTTGCGGATATAATGCAAGATTTGAACAGTTTATAAGCCAAATATAGATAGGATTTCAAACGTTTACATCCAAACTAGGCTGTAAGTTGGTCTTATGAACATTTTGAATGGACCCTCATTAGTTAAATTACCAATTAGCTATCAGCCATAGATTGAACTCAGGAACTCTTATTAAATGGAATCCACTAAAAAAATGTATAAAGCGATCGAAAGAATTGCTGTTATGTTTAATGGAATCCCCAAATCGACAGCTGCAAATAATTCAAATCAAAACAAGCAAAGCTTCGGCCTGGAAGAAGTTAGGAGATCTATTTTCGAAAAGTCTATAGTTGAGGGCACCATACATTTTGACCAGATAAGGGTCATTTTCATCACAAGTATTAACTGCTTACCCAACAACAAAATTCCTGCAACATAAGACCACCGACCGACCTGCTAAATCTCTTTCAAACCAAAATATCATTTGTTTGTTCTAAAAACATCCCAGAAAAGCAGCTTCAATACTGATAAAACCGACTCGCGCCGCAAACAGGCACAACAAGGTCCAATTATTATATTTAACACATAAATTTTTTTCAAAAAAGTTTTCAGTTCCATCAAAGACAAAAATCAGAACAAGCAAGCTGCTAACTAGTCACACAATAACTCAATTCTACAGAGGTGTTCCTAGTTCTTAACAAAAGCTCACGAGAGGACGTATTGTGTGGATCATAATAATAAACTCACCGTGTAAGCTATTACCAGAGAAAATTAAAAAGATTCATTACATAAGTGCAAGCTAAATACATCAAGTGTGCCGTAGAGAGCTAGGTATTGTACAGCGACGGGAAACAAGATATATCAAAATGTGTACAACCATACTAATCTCCCTACATTTATACTTATTCATCGGCAAATAACTTAGCTACATGTTCCCGAATAAACAAAACAGTAACTAAAGAATTATACGACATTACCAATGCAGTGTAGCATAAGAAGCAAAAAACCGCGGCTTTTCTCATAATTTTTGTTTATTTTTATAACCTATGTTACCATTGAACAATAACATATGAATGAGTAAACATTACGAATCTAGCATAACCACATAGAATTCAAATTCGGATATCAAAAATTATAAAATTGTCCACGCTAATGGTTGGAATAAAGTGAAGCCATTTCAAATTGCTCCAAACATCTAACTCAAAATTCGCACAAAAGCTCCAAATACTCTCTCTTTCTCTCATAACACAATTAAAAGCATAAAAACTAAACAAATACTGAGATCACAAGATAAAGATCGAATTTTTAACGAGGGGGGGGGGAACAGGATCGACCTCACTCGGAGGGGACCTCGACATCGCCGTCGGAGATCTCCTGCTGGAGATCCTTGGGGTCCTTGCCGTCGACGGTGCAGCCGACGGAGACGCAGGTGCCGAGGATCTCCTTGACGGTGCCGGAGAGGTCCTTGGCCATGGATCGGGGGCTCATGACGCGGGCGATCTCGACGACGTCGTCGAGGGAGATGTTGCCGTTGTGCTTGATGTTCTTGGTCTTCTTGCGGTCGCGCTCGGGCTCCTTGAGGGCCTTGATGACGAGGGCGGCGGCGGAGGGGACGACGCTCACCTTGGCCTGGCGATTCTGGACGGTGAGCTTCACGGTGACGCGGAGGCCCTTCCACTCCTTCGCCGTCTCCTTGGCGATGTCCTCGCCCACCTTCTTCGGCGAGAGCCCGAGGGGCCCGATCTTCGGCGCGAGGGAGCTCGCGGCGCCGACCTCGCCGCCGGTGACGCGGACGTAGACATCCACCACCTGGGACGGGTCGAGCTTCGGCGGCATCGCGGCGTCGGCGTAGGAATGGGGTTGGGGTTGGGGTTAGGGTTAGGGTTTTTGAGGTGGCGGGGTGGAGGAGGAGAGGGAAGTTAGGGTTAGCGTTGGGGTGTTTTATACACATGTACGTACGGATGGAAACAAGGCCCGACCCGATAGGCCATATATGGACCAGGCTTTGGATATCAAACTTATAACTTTAAATCTAACCGGGCTTAAATTTTAGGCCCGAAAATGTTTGGATCCGACTATCATAATTCTGCATACACCGGATCCGATATTTTCCTGTCTTTTAAAGGTCTGTTTAGGCCTGAAATAGATAATTTTGTAACTCTGGAAAATTTTACGATTTTAATTTTTAAACTATTTGAATGTATATTGTACAATTTTATAAATTTTTTAAAAATTTAAAATTTAAAAAAAATAAAAAATATATATTAATTTAATATTTTAAAATTTTAAAATTTTAAAATTAAAAATTTCATAATTTGAAATCAAAATATAAATTAAAAAATTAAATTTAAAATTTAAAATTTTGAAATGTAAATTCTTATCTCTAGAATGTTAATATAAAATTTTATATTAACAGTAGTAAAAGATAATAGAAAGATGAAATATATTAATCTTGTTTCTAGAATATTAAAAAATTTAATCTATCTATTTTATTTTAATTTGATGTAATTAATAAATAATTTAATTCAAAAAATATTTGAAAAATAATTTTTAACATTGAGATTCAACAAAATATAATTATAAAGATTGCTACTCTAATAACAACCACTCTATTTTGTTGGCACGATTTTAGAATGATGCAGAATAAACCACTTAGATTTTTAAAAAACGCATTGTTTACTGGTTGTTGGTCTCGAGTTCGAATTTTAATTGATTCATATTTTCAGCTAAGCTTATTTATTTTAAAAAAATAAACTAAGCGGTAGCATGTAGGGATGTCAACGGGTCAGATTCGGAGCGAATTTTTAAAAATCCAAATCCGAACCCGACTATCAAATCCAAATCCGATTTCGAATCTGAATTCAACAGATTTTAAAAATCCATATTCAAATCCGAACCCGATCAAAAATTTAAAATCCGAACCCGAACCCGAAAATCCAAACCCGAAATAATTATTTTTTTTCTCTTTACAATATTTCAAAATATATTATATTAAATTTAAAATTTTAAAATATAATTTTAAATATAATATCAAATATTCATATACACATATATTATATAACGCAAAATCAATTTGGGTTCGAGTCAGATATAATCAAAATTTATATCTATATTCGTTTAATATCGGATAAATTCATTTCGTTTGGATTCAGATTTGGATAAAATTTCATGTATCCGTACTCATTGACATCCCTAATAGTATGCTATCTTTCTATAATAATAATAATAATAATAATAAATTTGTTTTAGAAATAAAATTATCTTTTCACAAAGATCACTCCACCCGGTGATAGTGTAGCCTTTCAAAGAAGAAAGTACTTCGGATTTCAAAAATTCAATAAAATAGTAATGTCACGGATTCGATTCCTACACGTGCAGGTGTTGAAAGAGAAATTATTGACTATTTATTTATGAGTTAAAAATAAGTTCAACTTTCTACTCCGTGATAATAGGTCCAGAAGATTAATAAGTTAAGTTGAATGAGTTCAATAAATTATATAGAGTTACGTTTCACAATACATCTAACGGTAAAAAATTCAACAATAGATCTAACGTTCAGTCAAAATTTATAACCGCTGTATTGAATTAATGATTAGTGCATTTCTAGCTACTCAACGGATTCGACAAATAACCATGATCGAGGAGCTTTCATGCTAAATCCGTTGTACGCTAAGTAAAATTTAAAAATATAAAAAATATAATATATTTTGAATCTGTCCTGATTCATCAAATAAATGATCCAGCACAGATACATCAGATACATTGAGACCGTTTTGTACATAAAAATTTTCTGCGCACGAGACACTTAGCTCGATGATGATGATGACGACGATGGTATTTAATTCAATGCAAACCCTTTCACGACACGTGGATGGAAATAAATAAATAAATAAATAAATAAAAATTCCTCGTAACTAACGTAGTAAATTTCCTCGACATCGTATTGGCTCGCCCTTTGTCGTGAATTGCTTGCCACGTCATCATCAAAATCCACCCTCCGATGCCTCGATCTTATTTTATTTTATTATTATTATAAATCAAGAAATGACATTTTCGTAATAATTTTTATATATATATGTATAAAAAAAGAAAAAAAGAAAAAGAGCCTTATCCACATCGCCCCCTCCGCTCCGCTCCTATAAATTTAACACCCCCACCTAACTCCCCTTCTTATACGCCACTGATCACACCAACAATCTCTCCAGGGACTGGTTTGAGGAAAGAGAAAACTCCGAGGGCTCTTTTGAAAAAACCATGGCGCAGTGGAACCACCCGGCGACGAGGCGCCCGCCCCGGTACTTAGCGGCGAGGCCCGGGCCCGACCCGGCGGGTCCGACCCCCGAGCCCGACTCGGCCGAGTTCGACGAGGCCGACGTGTGGGGCGACGGTTCGGGCGAGGCGGGGCGGGTCGAGTCGCCCTCCGACCCGGATGGTCCCCGGCGGAGGGGGAGGCGCCAGAAGCGGGCGGTGGATCGGGTCAGCTACCCGAGGTCGTTGCCGGTGACCGTACCGCTGTGGGGGAAGCCGGAGGGAACGGACGGCGGGGATGAGGCGGGGAGGGGGTGGGTGGAGGGCTGTGATGTGGATTCGCCGTGCGGTGAGGTTACCGGGTTTGGGTTCGTCCCGCCGCACGAGATGCTGCGGCGGTGCCGCGCCGCGTCCTTCTCGGTCCAGGAAGGGTTGGGTCGGACCCTCAAGGGTCGTGACTTGAGCCGGGTCCGAAACGCGGTTTGGGCCAAGATCGGGTTCGAGGATTGAACCCGGTTCTTTCTTTCTTTTTTTTTCTTTCTTTTTTTTTTTTTTTTTTTTTTTTTTTTTTTTGGGTGTAATCAGTCCCCTTCGATTACCAATTTTTATGGGAGGAGGTGGACGAGGATGAGATAAGTTTGTTTTAATGTGTGTAGTTGTATGAGTGAGTTAGGTTTGTTAGAGTGTATGAGATTGTTTTTTTTTTTTGGATTCGATCTCTAATGGAAATTTTTATCTTTTTATCAATATATTATTTTAACAAAAAGTAATTAAATTTAATAATAAAGGAGTTCCTCAATTGAGAATGACTTAATAAACTTGTATTTATAATAACATTGTAATTAAAAAGCATTCTACTCACTACCAAAAAAAAAAAAAAAACATCATATGAATTTCTTTTTATATTAAATAAATTTATTAAATAATAAATTTTATTATTATTATTAATTTTTCAATACCACGCTTAAGACGCTTTGAGACGTTTTAAGTATCGTTGAGTATACAAAAAAAATATCTCTAAATATTAAATTTTTTGTAGTGAATGTTATGTTATGAAAAGTGTCAAAGTCTTTGTTGAATAGTCAAAAATTTAATAATATTAATAATTTGATAGTTATTCATAGAAAAATAATAGTTAGTTCAAAAAGATGCTTGTTTCATTCGCATCATTTTCAACATTTTTTTTCAATTTGAGTGTGGAGAAAAGTCCTCCAAACTTACGTGACATCATCTTAGAGAGTGATTGGTGTTTCCAAAGTCCAAATAAAAGAAAATATAAAGGAAAATACGGTAAGGCTACGATCATATGAAAGAACTCGACATTGTGTTTTTTGATGCGCGACTTTATAAGTTTACCTCTCATATGAGCTCATCATAAATAAAATATATATATATATATTCGTATCAGATTCATGTGGGATCCAACAAAGTCGTAGATAATAATTATCCTTCTCAAATATATATATATATATATAGTTAAATGAGAACTTTGGCGTTTTATTATTTATGTATTGAGATCTCAAATGAGTGATTTCTTTATATATTGACTAGGTTTTATAAAAACTTGCGATTTCTTTATATGTTGTAAATAAAAAAGAAAAAATATATGTTATTTCAAAAGCTATAGCTAAAAGAGTTTTCTTTTTTTTAAAATGGGTTTATGAAAGCTAAATTTGAATCTAGAGACCTAAACAGCCCTAGCCCTAATGCATCAATAAATTGATCCCCTCTATATATATATATATATATATATGAGAATTGTGTAGAAGAGGTTTTTATTTTAGTTAACAACTAACAATGGTTACAAACCATTTTTTTAACAAAAGTTAAAGTTTCTAAAGAATACTAGAATAATAATTAGAATGCGCTCATAAATACTGTCAGAAAAATTCTTGTGTTATAGATCAAAAAGGTCCATTTAGTAATGGAATAAGACAGAACTAACTATTCCAGGGATAAGTATAAAGTACGAAACTAGTGTAAAAAAACGTTTGGAATGATTTCAGGAATAAAAGATTTTGTGTTTGGTATGAGAATGAGAAATAAAAGAAATAAAGAGTTTTAATTAGGGTAAATTATTTTTTTACCCTCAAACTTTATTATGTAATAATAAGGTGAGAGATGGTGTCTCGGTAGACATGGAAGGGTATTTAAAAAAAATGTAAGAGGGTGGTTGGGAAGAGTGAGAACACTTATTCTAGTTGTGCCGGAACAAACTATACCAATTGATTCCTGATACGTTTGAAAGAATAAGAGGGATATCCCTCCTATTTCCGGTTTTAGTTCCATATCGCAGAGTTTTGAGAGGTTTAAATCGTTATTAGTAGATCATATGATAATTTTTTATCTATTTTTAGAACTTATTCTTTCTTTGTGTACATTATAAAAAACCATTTAATTTTAGGAGAAGTAGGTGAACTATATACCAACCCTTCAATTAACATTACCAAGAAGACACTGACTACTTTTAACAGTGGTATCAACTGCTCAAATTACTTGCCCACTCCTTGACTTAAAAAAAGCAATCACCAGTAACTTCTGCTTTATTAGCTCATTATTGAGTAATAATCCAGAATATTGTTTTTTCGAAAATGCATTGTTTTATTTGCACAATATTAAACAATAAAATTTACTTATCAACTGCACTTTCAAATATATATTTATTTGGATTAATTGCATACGGCTCTCTGTAAACATATCTAATAGCAGATATATTTCTACAAAATTCAACTTTCCATATTTATTTCTTCAAAAATCTAACTTTATTCATATATATATTCCTAGAAAAATCTAGTTAAGTATAGATTAAATATTTAATCTTGGTTAGTTAGTAAGATAAATTTATCTTTTTATCCTTCCAGATATTTTTGAAAAGGTAAAACTGTCATTTCATATATAATCTGTTAAAAAATAAACAGTGAACTAACGATAATAAACAGGAGAAATATATATGAATAACTTTGGACTTTTGAAGTGATAAATATGAAAAGTTAAACTTTGTAGAGATATATCTGCTATTCGATATGTTTACAGAAAGCAGCATTCAACTAACCCTTTTTATTTATACTTCCCTACAATTACATTACATTTATAATCAATGCCAAATATGGTGAAAATTAATTAAATTTGGGCATGGCCCAAGCCCTATTTATTTTACAGGCATTGGGCTAGAGCCTGAGTTTAAGGCTTGCTTTTTAGACAGGATCCATTCCATTTTAACTTATCCTATTTAAAATCTCTCTCTCTCTCTCTCTCTCTCTCTCTCTCTCTCTCTCTCTCTCTCTCTCTCTCTCTCTAAATATATTTGTTTTATGATAATTTAATTTCGCAGATGATAAATAGTTGTTGTTGAATATGTAGATTGAATATGTAGATACATAAATAAGTATACATAATATAGGATCATGGTAGTTTACAGTTCAATAGAAGAATTTTACAGTTAGAAATGCATGCACACTTATACAACAATAGGTAAGAATATTAGTTCTATATTGAAATAATTTCGATTTGTATATAATGTGAAAAGTTTATGCGCCTATTCGCTTTTTGTGTTTGGTTGAGAAAGTGGCTGCGTTTGGTTCGGGTATAAGCGAAAATTAGTTATTCCGGAGATAGGTATAAGTTCAGGTACAAGCAATAATTATAGTAATTTTGTGTTTGGTTGAGTATAAAGGTTGTACTAAGATAAGAAAAATTGTGTTTGGTAAGTTAAAGAGTAATAAGAATAATAGAGGGGATTAAAATTTATAAAATAAAATAAAAAAAATTTAAAATTTTATAAATTTAAATATCTTATAATTTAAAAAATTTTAATTAAAAAATAATAATAATAAGCAATAGGTGGAACAGCTGTTCTACCTGTAGGGTGGAATAGCTGTTCTACCTTTATACCGGAATAACCTGATATAGGGGAACAGCTGTTTTTTCCACACTTAAATGCTGTTTAGGTATAAAGGGGGGATAACCTCCTTATCCCCTTATACCGGTTGTCAAACGAGGCATTAGGGCCCGTTTGGATTCGGTATAGAACCGGGAATAGGAGGGATATCTCTCTTATTCTTACAAACGCATCAGGAATTAATTGGTATAGCTTATTCCAGCACAACTAGAATAAGTGAGAATTACTGTTCTCATTCTTCCCAACCACCCTCTTACATTTTCCTTAAATACCCTCTCACTCTACCTCTCACCATCTCTCTCCCTCTTATCTAAAAGTAAATTTGTATGGAACTACTGTTTTATTTTTTAAAAAAATAAATAAATTTATTCCAGATTTAGCTTAATTAAAATAAATATAATTTTAATTATTATATTAAAATTTTAATTAATATAATATTTTAACTAATTTAATTATTTTCTTAACTAATTATTTTATTAATTAATATTTAGGGTTATCTAGGAGTAGTTAATTAAATAAGTTAAATTATTATTTAATTAATATATTTATGTTAATTAATTAGATAACATATTATTATTTTAAAATTATAATTACTCCTATTCTTACTATTCTAATTTAACTATCTAAATATTATTTTTCTTATTTTCGAAAATAATTTAATTTTCATCCAAATATAAAATCGATCTTATTCTTACTTATTTTAAAATTTGTATCTATATCGAAAATGAGCCAATTCAAAACACATGAAAATTTTCATACAACAAAAATAATATTTTAGCAGTTTAAGGTATATAAGTATGTACATACGAGTACTTTTGTTTTAGTACACGATGTGTTAATTTTTATTGTTTGGTTCACCGTAATTTTACTTGCAGTAGAAATGTCATAATTGATTTCGGTCCTACAAAACAAACAGCTACATTGAAAAAACTTTAGTTCTGCAAGTAAACAAACAAACCGTTAAGATTTGATTAGATTTATAATTAAATTTTAATTAAATTAGATTAATATTTAAATTTGTTAGAGATTAATTAATTTTTAATTTAAATATTAATTAGAGTATAATTCTAATTTAAGTAGATTTGGATTTAATTTAGGCAGAGTTTTTATATGTCTCCAATATATAGAGCATATATATATATAACTACGTATGATATTGAGGATGATCGTACGATACAAAAATAGATAAAAGAGATAAGTCTTCTAGGTTTATAGAAGACGAGAGAACGGTGAGAGAAATTCAGGAGAAGAGCGAGATTCAGGATGAGAGTTCGGATTGAAGCTACTCTATTGCAGAAAATGAGTCGATGTAATTCTTCTCTTGGTTAATGAATTTTATTTAACCAGCATATTTTCTGTTTTGATTTTTCTTTTCTTTGTGGTTGTATTGGTTCCAGTTTTGTTGAGAGGACGGATTTATAGTAAAAATTTGATTTGACGTTTCCGTTGCGAAATTTCAATTCTAGGCGGTACTGGAGTGGATTGCGATATCGGAGCGAGTTGCGGATTCACAGAATCTGGTACCGGGGCGAGTACCGGATTTTCCAACAATTGGTATCATAGCTAAAGGTTATCGATCTTCGGGAAAGAACGACGGAGACGGCCACGAAGTTCGAAATCGAGAAGTTCGGCGGTAAGAACAATTTCGGCTTGTGACAGATTAAAATTCGAGCCGTTTTGATACAACAGGATTTGGACCAAACGTTGAACGGAAAAAAGGCAAAGCCGGCGGAGATCACAGATGCGGCATGGGAGAAGATGGAGGAGAAAGCGTTGAGTACACTTCATCTATTATTAGCAGATGATATTCTTTACAATATAGCCAATGAATCAACACCGGCAAAGTTGTGGAAGAAATTTGAAGATCTGTACATGACCAAGTCCTTGACGAATAGATTGTATCTAAAGCAGTGACTGTTCATGCTGCGGATGCAAGAAGCGACTAGCCTACATAAGCATCTGAACGAGTTCAACAAGGAGGTGACCCAGTTAACCAGTATCGGAGTCAATCTGGATGATAAAGATAAGACGCTTATTTTACTTTCTTCGTTACCAGTGACATATGAGCATCTAGTGACCACGTTACTTTATGGTAAGGAGACCATAAGCGTGGAGGCGGTCACGGCGACAATTCTTTCGAATGAGATGCGAAAGGTGACTCAAGAGTTCGGCATGCAAAGCCATGATACAGCTTTGATGGTAAAAGCGAAGAATGAGGCAAAAACATTGGCAACCGGAAGTAGACAAAAGAAACCGTTATCCGAGGTGGAGTGCTTCTATTGTCACAGGAAAAGTCACATTAAGCACAACTGTTATAAGCTTAAAGATGATCTGGATGAGCTAAAGCGGCAGAAAGGAAAAATTGACGCGGATCAGGACAAAGAGACATTAGCGATGGCGTAGGCGACAGAATCGGAGATGATCGATTCTGATGTGCTATATGCGGTGACCGATGATACTAAAATTTTGAATGATGTATGGGTGCTCGATTTGACATGTTCCTTTCACGTCTGCCCAAAAAAAGAGTCTTTTGCTACCTATAAGGCGATAAAAGGTGGAAAAGCTCTTGTGGGGAACGGGACAGCGTGCAAAGTTTTAGGAGTCGGCATGGTGAAGATTCGGATGCACGATGGGGTTGTAAGGACGCTGACATATGTACGACACGTTCCTAGTTTGAAGCTGAATTTGATCTCATTAGGTGAGTTGGACTCGAAAGGCTGTAAAATTCCAGCTTCAGGTGGAGCTATGAGGGTCCAAAAACGACATCGGGTCGTTTGCGTGGCGAACAAACACGGAAACTAGTATGTTCTGAACGGGAGAATAGTCAGAATCGAAACAAAGTCATTTTGGGTTCCAAAAGTTCGCAGAGGTGCAGTTGCTCAAGATGGAGTGATGGATGCGGCAACATCAAGTGACAGAGACAAGCTTAAGGTGGAGCTTACGTGGTGAGCTCGGTGCAGCGATTGAAGATTACAAATCTAATCAAGGTAGCGATTGTTAGGATTTGATTAGATTTGTAATTAAATCTTAATTGGATTAGGATTAATATTTAAATCTGTTAGAGATAAATTAATTTATGATTTAAATATTAATTAGAGTATAATCCTAATTTAAGTAGATTTGGATTTATCTTGGGCGGAGTTTATATATATCTCCCATGTAGAGAGCATATATATATAAGTACGTATGATCTTGAAGATAATCGTACGATACAAAAAGAGAGAAGAGAGAGAAGTCTTCTAGATTTATAGAAGACGAGAGAACGGTGAGAGAAATTCAGGAGGAGGATGAGATTCATGACGAGGGTTCGAATTGAAGCTACTCTATTGCAGAAAAAGAGTCGGTGTAATTCTTCTCTTGGTTAATGAATCTTATTTCATCCGCATATTTTCTGTTTTGGTTTTCTTCTCTTTGTGGTTGTATTGGTTCCAGTTTTGTTAAGAGGATGGGTTTCTGATAAAAATTCGATTTCACGTTTTCGCTGCGAAATTTCAACTCTAGACGGTACCGACATGAATTGCAGTATTTGAGTGAATTGCAGATTCACAGAATCTGATATCGAAACGGGTACCAAATTTTCCAACGCAAACGACTTCAATCTGAATCTGCAAAGAAAACAGACTGGCTGCCCAGTAAGTATGAACAAACAAGGGAGTTTCTTGACTCTATTCTTGGTTAATTCAATTTTTCCAAAAAATCAAAAATCAAAGCATCATAGTCACATCCTCCAGCAATTCCCAACTATATAAACTTTCATTATTTTATTTATTTTCTATTATCAATTTTGCTATTGATCAGTAGTGATAGCTTCCTCAGCTAGTCCAAGACTCAAAGCAAGAGGCTTCTAGAACTTTGACTGATACTAATTAGCATAACACAAACAGGGTCAATGAAAATGATTTGCAATTAGCCATATCTCAAATTTTTCAAACCAAAAAATTGACTGGAAAATAGACATTAGTTAAGATCAGATTATTAGGCGACCCCACCAGTTCATTAGATCTTATTTAGTTCGAGAATAACGAATATTGTGATAAAAAAAAAAAATTATTTCAGAAATGACTTACTATTTCAGAATAGTCATAAATAAAGTAAAAAGTGTTTGATTTGTAATGTTGTTATTATCAAGAATAATTAAAATAGTATTTAATTAATTTTATAGGATATCTAGTAGTTTTACCGAATCCAATCTTTTCCAACCCAATTCCTCTTCAGCCTGATCGAATTCGAATTCGAATTCAATCATCTCTAGATTAAATAAGATTGGGATAGAATTGACCTTTAATTAGCATTAGTTTGCACCATACAAGTTGTCGGAATTAATTAGGTCGGATTGGGATAACTCAACAATTACATCGTTCGTAACCCGCAAACCCGGTTTCACCGAATCCAATCTTATCCAATCCGATTCCTCTTATCGAATTCAAACTACATAATATTTGAATTAGAATAACTAAACAATTTAAATCGTTCGCATCCTGCAAACCCTATTTCACTAAATCCAATCTTACCCGACCTAATTCCTCGTCAGCCTGATCGAACTCGAACTCAGCCAAATCCAAGCTAAATGAGATGGGATTAGAATTGACCTTTAAATAGCACAAGTTGCACCACTTGATGAACATGGGTGGGGGGCTCACTAGACCAAACCTTTTAATTGGGGTGGGACCCAAGCCCTAATTGCTCATTGGGTCTACATTGGGTCTAAGACCACAAGTGTGTGCCAATCACACACCATTGCATGGCTACTCAAAGCCCCCCATATATCTTTTTCATTTTTCCTTCACTGCTTTTATTGTGTTTGTGCGTGTGGAATGAAAACAACACAAGACACCATCTCCTTTCAATGTTCTCCCTTCAAACACCCTAAACTTGATGATGACCCCCCAAACCACTCTCATTTCTCTCTTTCACTCTCACATTTGTTGTACTAAATATTTTAAAAATCAAGTCCAACAATGTACTTAGATTAAAAATTATTGTCAGCTACGTCAGCATAACGTCACAAATATTTAATTATATTTTTTAATTTATTATATAAATATATATTATTATTATTATTATTATTATTATTATTATTATATTATATTTAATTACAAAATACTAATTTTTAAATTAAATTAAATAGATATAAAATTCTAAATTTTGCCAACATTAAAAATAAAAACAATTATAAAATTACCAATAAAACGATAAAAAATTATACCGTTAAATAAAAGAATTAATTTCATATAATTTTCTATATCTAAATTGTTTATATATATTCATACCGTTCATTTTCATTGTAAAAATATAATTAATTATAGATTAAATACTTAATTATTTAGTTTTTTATCTTTTCAGATACTATATTTAACTATAAATATATTTTTTAACATTTGAGATTTAAAAAAAAAACAAATTTATAAAGATAAATTTAATATTTTACGTATATTTTATTAGAAACTAGATATTAATAAATAAATATAAGAAATTAAATTGGGTAGGAAAATATATAATTTTTCAAACTAAGTGCAAATTTGAAAAAGAGGTGAGGGTTGTCTTAGGCATACCGGGGGTGAGCGTACGGCAGGCCGGACGGCGTACTTTTTATCAACTGCTGTCGGGTTCGGAGATTCCAACGTGGCGACGTCTCACGTCTGCCTCGCGGTGAAAAGTCCCTGCTTCTCAGTTATTTCCACATTTGCCCCTCACCTCCATCTTATTTACACCCGCAACCCCCTCGTGCGCCTCATCGTAATATATTCGAAATTCGAGCCTAATATTGTAATCTCCGGTCGGCATATGACCTGTGTCGACCGCGACGACGCATCGTTGATTTAACCGTGAGGAGAACCGTTGGATTCGATCTCAACGGTTTAGATTATTTGGGGCACGAGTATAAATATAGAAAAATATTTTTGGTACATCACACCCATTTCAGGATGGAATAAGTTTTACTACGCACTTCAAAATGATCGGTGAATAAGTCTCCATCCTGAGATGGATGGAATGTACATGGTACATCCATTTCTGAGTATACGAAAAGTATTATTCTAAATATGAAAAATATTTTTTGTACACCCGAAATTAGATGTATATTTTACGTCCACAAATTCTGAGGTGGGATGAATTTTGCTGGTCATTTCAAAATGACCAGAAAAAAAGTCTCAATCTCTGAATAAATGGGATGTATATCGTACAACCGAAATTGGATGTACGGATAGTATTGCTCCTCTACATATATAACTAAATTCTATTTAATTCCGCAAACTATTAAGTTTGTCCGCGCTTTGGTTCTCGAATTTTAATTTATTGTACAGTTGATATTATTATTTTATAATTTAAAAAATTATAAAAAATATTATTTTATCATACTATATTATGTAAAAATTTATAATAATAAATTTTTTTTAAGATTATTTTATATTTAGATATAATTTTTTGAATAACATAATAAAAATTCAACCATTTACCAACAAAAAAAAATAATCATAAAAAAAATTAAAAAAATGGACTCCACTTATTTAAATCATTTAAATTTAAATAAATAAGACAATTTGATGACCCACCCCAAAAAAATTTAAAAGTAATTAAAGCGGAATTAAATTTGGAGGGTGATATTTTCACGCTGCTTCAATAAAGTGTTACCTTTTGATGCAAAGTCCCCCCCTTTATTTTCTTTTTTTTTTAATTAAAAAATAAGAGACAATTAAAAAGAAAGATAAAATATATAATTTTTTTAAAAAAAAGGAGTCAACCACTTGATTTAGAATGTTGGTGGAATCAATTTGAATATGGATATAAAATCAAAAAAATATATATGAAAAGTATATGTAATTAAAATATGAAAAGGAAAAGGATTTTCTCTTTTGAATATAACTTTTTGTTTAAAAATACAAATCAAACAATATTTATCAATTAATTTAATAACTATAAGTCATCCAATTTTTCAGGAAGTCATTCATCCACCCAACTTTTCAAAAAGCAATTCATTTTAGATCTATTCTAACTAGGCAAAAATTTTATAGCGAGCCGACCTTCACCTACCACAACCGTTAACTGAAAAATACTTAACTCTCTTAACCTAGCACGCTTAACTCTCTTAATCTCTTAGGCCTAACTACCACCGAAAATATTATAGCTGGATTTAAAGATTTAGTTCTATTTATACCTTTTATATATATATATATATATATATATATATATATATATATATATATTATGAGGAAACGTCAAATGTATATCTATATCCCTATGGTAATTGGGTCCTCAAACTACGAGCTGCAAGGTACATTGGTCAAAGTTTCATAATTAATGTCCTACTCAGAGACACTCACAAGCAACAAGCGATGTGAGATTTGTCTTGCTAGCCACGCTCTGCACGCTATATAATTTTGATTCAGATGAAACTCATCTCATATTTCCAACTCCTCAAAGTCTTAATGTCCTATGACTAGCGATGTCATGGCTCTGCATATATAATTCTGACTCAGATGAAACTCATCTCACATTTTCGACTGCTAAAGTTATTATCATGACTAGCGTTCATGGTCTCATATATCCAATTGAAATTTTAATCACATCATATATAGAACTATTAGAGTGTTACAAACTCTCCTCTTTTAGATCCTGATGTTTTCATCAAGTCCAAATCAAATCACAGATATAGAACAGATCAGAATTACCAGGCAATTCCAGAAGACTAATAAGTTGAGTTGAGTGAACCCAATAAGTTGAGTGGGACTGCAGTCCACAATACAATAGACCTAACGACAAGAGACCCAACAATAGACCTATTGTCCAGATGGTTAAGTCCGGTTAAGACCCATGGGCGATATGTCTGTACACTTTAAGTGAAGTTTTAAGTGATTTGGTTGCGTAATCTAACAGCTCGAGCTTTACATAATATTTTGGGTGGTGGTTAGACCTAAAAGATTAAGAAGGTTAAGCGTGTTAGAGTTGAAGTAGTTCTAGAATGGATGACTTTCTGAAAAATTTGGGCGTATCCGGTGCACTAGTAATAATAACTCGTTGGATTTAAATCATAGACCAAAATACTTAAGCCTAATTATTATAACTCATGTTCATAAAATAAGCGCAATCACAATTTCATTTTTATGTGCAAGACTATTGAATTGTCATAATAATTGATTTTCAAATTTTAAATTTAAAATCCAATCATTTTACGTTGTCCACTAAATTTATTTCTAAATAAAATAAAGAAAGAAAAAGTCAAAATTTTCTTTCTAGTGTAAACAACTAGGCTACGACTAGTAACACACTAATAAAAAAAATTGGACACAATTTATGTAATTTCAATCATGCATCTCGTTCTACCAAAACTCAAACAAATAAAGAATAAATTTAGATTAATTGCGATGTCAATCTACAAACAACAAAGGTGTTGGCTTTGTTGAGATTTAGCCTCGATCTTTTAACTTGTTAGTGCTCTTTTTATCGATCCAAAGGGACCATCATTCTGCTCTATGGCCGGAGATCAGATTTGATTGAGTCACATTCAAAATGGCTTGATGATGGGTTGGACCGAATCATATTTTAAGTGGCGTGAGGTTAGTTGAACTAAGACACAATCGAGACTCATGACCGTCATTTTGTACACTGTAAATAAATTACTTATATATTTCTAATTACTCGAACTTTTAGAATTAATCATTAGCTGTGATACCCCCGAAATTTATATTAGTTCTATATATAAATAATATAATAGGACTAAATTTTTTAACCCAGCTATAATATTTTGGATAGTAGCAAGATCCAAAATGTTAAGAGGATTAAGCGTGCTAGAGATAGAGTAGTTCAAAAATGAATAATTTCCTGGAAAGTTGAGACGTCACAGTTGGTATCAGAGCCAATCACCAGCCGGAAATATGAAATGAGTCTTAGCTGAACCAGAATTATATAGCGGGTAGAGCGTGACCGTTGTGGCTGAAATGCGGCTCCCCATAAGGTTGACTAAGGTTAACGAGACGAGTCTCATATTGCCTGGTATTTGTGAGTGTGTTTGAGCCTAACGTGGATGTCAATACTTAAAGGGAAAAAGAATGTGACACCTCCGAAATTTACGTTAGTCCTATATATAAATAATATAATAAGACTAAATTTCTTAACCCGAGTATAGCATTTTAGATGATAGTAAGACCCAAGAGGTTAAGAGAGTTAAACATGCTAGAGATAGAGTAGTTCTAGAATAGGTGACCTCCTGGGAAGTTAAGGCGTCACAGTTGGTATCAGAGCCAATCACCAGCCGAAAATATAATATGAGTCTCAGCTGAGCCAGAATTATATAATGGGTAGAGCATGATCGTTGTGGGTGAAATGAAACTCCTCACAAGGTTGACTGAGACTAGCGAGACGAGTCTCACAATCGCCTGATACTTGTAAGTGTGATTGAGCCTAACATGGACGTTAGGGCTTAAGGGGGGAAACAATGTGACACCTACGAAATTTGCATTAGTCCTATATATAAATGATATAATAGGACTAAATTTTTTAACCCGACTATAACATTTTGAATGGTAGCAAAATCGAAAAGCTTAAAAAGATTAAACATGTTGGAACTAGAATAGTTTTAGAATGGATGAATATCTAAAAAGTTGGGGCGTCACATTAGCACCAACGATCCGACGCTTTTCATCTGAATTAAATTTAAATAAGTTGTAATCATCTGAATCAAATATCCAACGTTTTAGGAGCCCTACTTAGTAGCAAGCGCAAGTCTTCTGCACTGTTTATCCAATTTATCACCTCTATAAAAACACAAGTTACACTTATCTTTTCATTATTTGCACTTATTCTTCGATAAAATACCGTGTGTGTATATATATATACATAGAATTAGGCTAGAATACTATCGATAGCACCAAGCCATTGGTACTATTAAGTTTTTAATCGTTGGATGAAAAAATATGCGATTGAAATTATAGTGGGTCCCTAGGGTTTACTAGGTGGTTGGTTGAATAGTAAAAATTTTAGGGGACCACTATAATCTCAACCGTATATTTTTTCATCCAATGGCTGAAAACTTGATAGTACCAATTATTTGGTGCTATCGATAGTTTTCTAGCCGGACTATATATATATATATATATATATATATATATATATATATATATATATATATTCATTAAAAGTAAGATAAAAATAAATGCCATAAATTAAAATTAAAGTTTAAAATTCATGAACAAAGAGCCAAAAAAACTCATCTAGCTATTTGTTTATGTTCATATAACAGGTAAAAGCATGTGAGACTTTAAATTATGGATTGAGAGAGTAAAAAGAGCAATACTTACTATATATATATATATATATATATATATATATATTTAAAATCAGATGTATGATATACATTTTATTTATTTCAAAATAATTTTTTTTTTATAGTTATTTCAAAATGACTAGTAAAATTTACTTTATCTCAAAATAAATAAAGTGTAAGATGCACATCATATATATTTAGAATATACAAGTAGTATTTTTCAAGTAAAAATATACAAAACTATAAAAAAAAAGAAGTAATTATTTTTTAAAAATTTATTAAATTATAAAAATTACTTTATTTTAAAATAATATATATTCTATTTAAAATTTACAAATAGTATTTTTTAAATAAAAATATGTAAAACTATAAAAAAAAAGTAATTAAATTTTGTTTTCTTAAATTTATTAAATTATAAAATTCAATGTAGAATATTTCATTTAATGTGGCAAAATGTAATTAATTTGGTATAAATGGTAGGTGTAATCAGTGGAGAGAGGGGACCTCTTACTGCTAAAAAAAGCTGACCAGTGATTAGTGTTAGTCAGTACCAGTGTCAACAAACAGCAGCCACTGCTTACTCAAAACTTCTTTTTGTTGGGAAAATATTGGACAAATTCATCAAGCTTCAGTACTTGCACAAATTGACCCCTCAAATTTTAATTTAAAAATCCTTCCTCATTTATTTATTTCTGATTATTATCTAAAATTTTTAAATTTATTCTAAAATTATCATAATATTTTTTAAAAAATTTAATTTAATTATGTTGAGAGATATTTTTTAAAGTAATCGTTCACGAATAAATAAATTATTTTTTAATTTTTGAATGACATGTTAAATATTTATTTTTTTTCTTCTAATTATTATGAATGGAAAATATATTTTTTTTTTAATTTAGACTTTTAAAAATATAATTTCTATTAAATTAATTTTTTATTTTTTTTAAGTATTTTATATATCAAAATGAACTGAATATATACTCAACTATTTTTCGCAAGTATATTTTAACTGTAATATTAATTTTCATCTAAAATTATAAATTTATTAATTATAGTATAAAAATAAAAAAAAATAGTTAAGTACTGTTTTTCAAAAAGGTGGTAATTGTATAAAAAGTTAATATTTTTATTTTAATTTTATTTTGGGGTCTAAAGTATAAAAAATTATAAAAGATGAAATACCATCATTTTTTTTTTTTTTTTTCTTTTTTTTTTTCTTTTTTTTGTTTTGTTTTGAAATCACAAAGGCATTAATAAACGCCCCTTTTCCCAATGAAAAAAAAAAAAAAAAAAAGAGAGAGAGAGAGAGAGTGATGAGAAATTAAAAGCAACCCCAGGGGTGTTTCTACTTTTTCTTCTCCGTTCCTCTCTCTCTCTCTCTCTCTCTCTCTCTCTCCTTCAGATCTCTCTCTCTCTCGGAGGAGGAGGCCGCGAAAACCCTAGCAAAACCTCGCGAGGCGAAGAATCCCCAGCGCAGATCCCGTCGGAGGCGTCGCGGAAGATCGCGGCGGAGCGAGCACAGCTCCGGCGACGGCGCCGCCGCGGGAGACGGCGCCCGGGGGCCGGATCTCGCCCCCCGCGCGGCGGATCGGCCCGCATTCGTAGAATCTAGGGGGGGATCGAGATCGGGATTGGGATCGGGAACGGGAGAGGGAGGGGGAGGTAGGATATAGGGATATAGGGTTAGGGTTAGGGTTTTGGGGAGGGCGGGGGGTGGAAGAGATGTACAAGAACCAGCTGCAGGAGCTGGCGCAGCGGAGCTGCTTCAACCTGCCGTCGTACACGTGCATCCGCGAAGGCCCCGACCACGCGCCGCGCTTCAAGGCCACCGTCAACTTCAACGGCGAGGTGTTCGAGAGCCCCAGCTTCTGCACCACCCTGCGCCAGGCCGAGCACTCCGCCGCCGAGGTCGCCCTCTGCGCCCTCTCCCACCGCGGCCCCTCCCACTCCCTCGCCGCTCGAATCCTCGTACGTTCCCTCCTTTTTTTTCTTGATGCAACCCACTTTTTTCTTGATGCAAAATGATCTGGAAAAAGAGAAACCCCTTCTTCCACCTCCTCTTTTGTCCGATTTCGAACGAATTTCTTCGATCGGATGGTTTCCTCAATTCGAATCGGCTCTCCGGAGCTCAAAATTCATGAAAATTTCATGAAAATTGCATGAAATTGGACTTTTTCCAAAATTTCCCCCGATTTTTTCGGGAAAAAAAAATCGAATTACCGCGAACGAAGAAAACGAGTTCGATTTCCAAAATTCAAACTAATCACCACCATTTTTTTTAAAAAAAAAACAATAAAATAATTATTATCTTAATTAATGGCGAGCTTCGTCGGAACGGCGACGGTGCGAACTCGTCCTTTTATTTTATTTTAACCATTTATTATTATTATTATTATTACCATTAAATTTTTTTAATACTTTTTGGTCCTCTTTTTTAAATATTATTATTATTATCATTTTCTTTTTTAAGAAAAAACTTAGGTCTCCGTGCATTAACTTCGTGCTTTTATTGCGTTGATTAAATTAAATTAAATACTCGTCGAATACGTCGTTTTGTGGTTTGGATACATTAGGGTTCCGTTTCCCACCCATTATCAACATCTCTGTGTGATTTTTAATTGTTGAAAATTTTAAATAATTTAATTAATCGTGTGAAACCCTAGAAAAAAAAAAGAAAAAAAAAAAAAAAAAAAGAGGCCCTTTTGTCCCCATCTGTGTGAAACCGTGTGCCACATTAGGAACCTATTATTGTTATTGTTATTATTATTATTATTCTAATTAAGAGAGAGAAAAAGGATTTTTTATTGATAAAATCCTTGATTATTGTAGATTCTAATTAAGAGTTTTATCAATCTAATGATTTTATTTGCTAAAAAGTACTTGATTATAAAAAAAAAAAAAAGGAAAAAAAAAGGGGTTGAGAGGGGGGGCCTCTGTAGAGTTTTACCTAATTTGAATTAATTAAATTAGTTGAGTGCTTCTTGGGGCGGCGTCAAATGTAAATTTTAATTAAATTTGAGCTGACTTGGGGTGGGATTTTAATGGCGACAACATGGGTGGGTGGGTTTGAATTGAATTTGGAGCACTCACCTAACCGCACCAAATGGGTGAAGACAAGTAGGGCCCAATCTCTTATTATTAGTAGAAAGGTGGGCACAAAGGAGCTGATTTTTAGTCAGCAACACTATCCATAGTCGAATCTGTTTCCATTTTCTTTCATTTTGTTTAAAAAAATTTGTTTCCAGTGTAAATGGTTTTGATTTGGTGATTGGTACTAGCGGAACTGAACGATAGCAGCTTAATCGTGTAATCTGACGAAAAAGTTGTTGTTAGTAATATAGTCGGTTAAAATGGATGTTAAATTCTCAATCTGTTTAGAACGAACTTTTCTTTAAAAATGTCGAGGATTGTATGGTGATTCATCAACACTTACGCCAGGATATTGAATTTAGTGTGGATTAAATCATCTTCTCGCAGGGTGCTGCATATTCTGGACAAGTGAATTTCTTATGAAATCGAAAATTTGGTCTGGTTAATTTTGTCGACTGGTTTTCTCCGCGCTTGGTTTCCATTGCTTGCACTAATTCATCTCACTATAATCCGATCGTTCTTTTCGTTCATGAAAGATGGAATATTTTTAGTTACCGATCTTGAATTCGAAAGAAATTGCTTTTCCTCTTGACTTCCGATTGCTCACTGTTCCCTCAATTTTTTCATTACCAATTCGAACACAAGTTCGTACTTATCGGTTGTCCTTTATGTAATCGTGCCTCTTTCACATTTGAGTTTTTTTCTTCTACATTTTCTCAGTAACGTCAGTATTCGTCTATAACAGGATGAAACAGGGGTTTATAAGAATCTGCTACAGGAAGTAGCCCAAAGAGTTGGAGCTCCATTGCCATCGTACACAACTGTACGCTCTGGCCTTGGTCACCTTCCTGTATTCACATGCACGGTGGAGCTAGCAGGGATCACATTTACTGGTGAACCAGCGAAGAATAAGAAGCAAGCAGAGAAGAATGCCGCCATGGCCGCATGGTCTTCATTAAAACAATGTGAGCCCATGTCCTTCTGGTAGATTCCACATATTATGCAGTGATACTCAGGCATCTAAGAGAAAAATAAGATTTTTTTTTTTTATGCATTGTTGTAAAATTGTGAGTTCATCTTTTTAGTAGTTTCCGCATCTGATTTCTATTACTGTTATTAATATGTGATAAAGAATTGTCAGTTTGACACTAGAGACATGTTTGGTCTGAAATGCTAACTGCATGTCGGATTTCATATCGAGTCCTAAGTTGTTAGCTGTATACTCTCTTTTAATTTTTAATATTTTGGCTTATACGTTGTATTTTTGTTAGAAATATATCACCAGATCTTTAAAGATATAAGTTCGACATTGAAATCAAGTGTCCTAGTCAATGTGAACAAATCTATTTGCAACAAGCAGCTGCTATTATTAATATACAGTTCTTTCTTTATCGTGGCACTACTTTTATCAATATCTGTATTTTGAGGGCAATTTTCAAAGCACAACTATGCATACATGTCAGCTATGTCTTAGTCATTGCACGTACAAATCTGTTTATCTGATTTCTGTATGAAATGATATGCTTTTGTCATGTCATTTTTGGTTTCAGCCCTATCTTTTTTCATGCCATTTTCATGTTTCTGATTTTTGGTTTTAACCCTGGAAGAGAATAGATTGCAGTATTTATAGGATTTGCTTCCACTTTGATTTTTTTTTTTTTTTGACTACCTGCATTCACAACAGTCTGGGATATATAGGCTGCCAGACTGCAAAATGCGTGCACTTTCTTTTATTCCAACACATTTGTGTTGGGAAATTATACAAAACTTCTGAATCATTTCTTGTCTTTCGATTTGTACTTGATTCTAATCACAAGTTCGCTAATTTAACATTCCACCTTGGCATATGGGACAGCACTCATGCTCTGCAGATCACTTAGTGAAGTAGCTTTTTGTGTTTATTATTTCCCACTCATTAGCATGATCTGGATTCGACCATCCGTCCTACACTTGCTTTAGTAGGGTTTCAATAAACAAACTAGGTGCAATATTTTTTTAAAAAAAATTATGGAGTCATAGACATATGCGGTGCAATCTGCTGTTA
Source organism: Tillandsia fasciculata (assembly GCA_029168755.2). Taxonomy (NCBI): domain Eukaryota; kingdom Viridiplantae; phylum Streptophyta; class Magnoliopsida; order Poales; family Bromeliaceae; genus Tillandsia; species Tillandsia fasciculata. The sequence goes on along the minus strand of CM054934.1, from coordinate 28,313,340 downwards.
AAGTTTGTGAATTGCTTTTCCTCTTCCGTGTCAAGTAGCTCAAAACTGATCCTTCTCCATAAATCAAGCTACAATGGCATCTTCATATCTTATCATAAACTTACTGTAATTAAGACCTTCCTCCCCCTCTCTGTTCTGCTTTAAATCATTTTGAAATGTAGCTAAATCATTCTTTCTTCATTCAACAGTGGCACAGCAATCGGCAAGCTCATCATCCGAACCGGAGAACAACGATGAGCAGGAGCAGATCAAGATAGCCCGTGCGCTACTCAACTATCGGCTTAAGGAAAAGATGGCGATGGCCGCCCATAACCCTCACATCTCACCATTCCCCAAGAAGTTCCCTCAAACCCTAGATAATAATAGAAGACCTCCAACAATTCAACCTCCACCCTCCTTGTGCTCGAAAATTCTCCCACTAATCCGACCGAAATCTAATCCAAGAACCCGACCTGTTTCCCCTTGTTTTATACCAGATAATAGTACATTACCACACAAGTTCCCAGCAGTCGGAGCCTTACCTTATGTTCCTATTAGGCAGTTGGGGATGACTTGCCATGCAATGGCTCCGCCGGTGACAATAAGGACGGCTGTGCCTGTGTTCTCAGCTCCGCCTCTTCCACCACCGCCAGTGGCCATTATGGGCCGCCCGCCAATCCGGATGGCGTCCCCTGTTCGTATCAGGCCTGCTATTCCAGTGTTTGCCGCCCCGCCTCCCGTATCGTCCATGAGTTCTGTCCTTCCTGTTCGGGTAAAGGATGTCCATGCATCACTTAAGGAAGTGCTGCCGGTTGTGGTGGCCCCACCACCCGTTCAAGCTCAGGTGAAGGAACCGCCGCCGGCGGTTTCCGAAGCACCGCCGCCGGCTGTCTCTGCCGCCCCTCCTCTGAAGGAGACCGAAGGAAACGCCAACTGTAGTGCGGACACCGTGGCGAAAAGTCCCGACAAAAGTATAGTAGCAGTAGTAGTAGAGGGGCTGAAGCAACTTGAGATCAAGTGAGTATGGTTCTTTTTCCTTTTTGTTTTACATTGCTCTTTCGCTGTTGTCTATGCTTCTAGTCTGTTTTCATTTTGTAGTTCTTCTAAATAGCAGTTTTAGGGTTTTTGGGCAGGCTACATTGTAATATGAACCTCTTAGCTTTTCAGATGCAAATCTCAGAAACAGCAGATCCTTTGCCCATATGTTGTTGTTTAGTCCTTTGTAGTAGCTTTGCTCTCCTTTTATCCACACTACTAGCAGGGGGGGGGGGGGGGGGGGGGGGTAGTCGATGTTTGCTGGGAAAAACTATCTGATCCTTCTCTTGAGTTGATTCTAGAATAAAAGTCCCCATTTTCTGCTGTGTTTATAAGTGGAGGAACAATTGTAATTATGAGGGATATATAGCTGATATAAGAAGTTTAACAGTTAGAATAAGGGGGGGAGATAAGCACAGGTACAGTCTGCTATCAATTTCTTTTCTATTCTAATTTAACCCTTGGCTTTGTTTCATTGATCTGTTGGGCCTAGAACAGTTATGGTAGTTGGCGAGGTGGACGAGGAATAAAGTTCCCCCCCAAAAAAAAAAAATTGCTTTGCGCACTTGCTGGGTTGTACAATTTTTTTTGTTTGTTTCACCGAAGGTAAAGGTGAAGTTTAGATTAAAGTAGATTTGGATTCAGGCGAACTAGAGTTTAAATGCGAAGTATTTTTTTCTCTTCGTTGTTTGTTTGTTTGTATGGTTATAAAATTTACTGTATGTTTAGCAGGGAATGAATGATCACAAAAGCTTAAGGCGTGAGAGATGGGTAAAGTAGTTTATAATTCTTTTCTCACTTTCTTCTCTGTAATTTGATTTTGATTTTGATTTTGATTTTTGATTTGATTTAAGTTTTAAGTTATGGTAAACTTTTCTTATGAATTGCATTAGCCATGCAAATTAAACCCACCTTATCACTACCAATAATGAAAAGAAAAAGGCAGCAACAATTTCGTAAGAAGCAAATACAAAAGGAAAGCATCCCAAGTGAGATCCTAGCTTTTATTTTGCGAATCTCATGTGATTAAAGGGCTTCGGTGGATCAGCTTCTCACCTCGGCTCCTTTTTTTGGTCCTTTATTAAATCGAAACCTCAAGCAGATGAGATCAACTAGTGAAAAAATTCTAACTTGAACAGGAAGGAACAACTACTATAGAAACAGTTCTAGTCCTATGAACCAAGCCCAAATAAAAAATCAAGTGCGAAAACATAAGAATCAAATCCTCCTCTATAATATTCCATTTTGTTGAACAACTTTCCCAGCACTGGTTAGCTAGCCTGCGAGAGAGCGAAACGACTGGAATCAAATGTTCTATATAACTTTCATAAATAATATACATGGTCAACTCAAAAGGATAAGTAACACCACCTCCAAAATTTAACTCATTCGCTTTCAGAAAACGAACATTCTACCAAGATTTGCCAACAGGAACCGGATTGAGCTCCGTTTTGTCTGTCACTTCACTCAAACCCCCCCACGAGAAAAGCTAGATCAAACTAAATAAGTTGAGAGGGCACTGGGATGAGGGATTTCTTGTTTCATACATACAAAAACGGCGTCGCTTATCCGAGAACAGCTTTGAGGTGCGATAAATAGGCTCTCACACGAAGGACCAGTTGACGAAACAGAAGGCGAGGCAATGGACGTTGTTATCTTCGCTGAGAACTTTCCAAGCAATAGCTTGCTCGTAGGAGACATGGCGGCCCATTCCCGACAAGCAAACTCCAGCTGGAAGGTGAACATAGCCCTGCGATGTAAAACCCCAAAATGAACAACTTGGAAAATGCAGGATATCCAAAAACAATGTAAAGGCATACGATCGTGTGCGAACACCAATGGGGTTGAGGCGACGTAAAAGGAAGCAACAGTACCTGTTCCATCAACTTTGCAAACTCTGCATATAGCGCTTTTCTTTCGGGTTCATCAAAGATTTTATCCAAAGAGATGTCTTGTAGCGCAACCAGGGATGTTTCTAACATGTCTAATCCAGCCTGGTTTGCGAAACTGAAGATCGGTTGTTCCTGGAAGAAACAAAAGGAAAAGCATTTATTAGAATATCAAAAGCTATAATAGGAACAGTAATTGTTGTGAGCAGCAAAAGAATTATCACAATATTAAGATCTTATAATAGCATGGCATATTTTCCTGAAAAAAAAGAGAACCAGGGAAATGTATTAAGATGAGAGTATAAATAACGGAGTCACACAGACATGGTGGCAAAAGACAAAAGGGTGGGGAGAATAATTCAAGAAATTCACGACATCTTGACTCGTACCTTAAATGAGCAGCACAAAATGGCGTCTTGATGATGCCACAACATGTTCAACAAGGAGTCCCCTGCTTCATCAGGACACCTCAGCAGCTCCAGACACAGGTGGTAACTGCCAACGTTGTACAAATTCAATTCGCACAATGAATAAGAAGAAAAAAACTACTGTGGATAAAAAGCATTTGCAATAGTATTACATAGTAGGGGCATCAACAAAAAGTATTGACAATCTCATATTCTTTTTACATCTGTATTTTGAACAGTTATTGTTCTTTCATTGGCAGCTCATGGATTTCAATGTGCTTTGCCAGTTCGAGAGGCCAGACCTGGTCGGTGCTGAAAAAGTAGGCTCATCTCCACTGCCTGTTCAACCCGAATTCGCAAGGCTTTGCGGAGCTAAGGCTGCCTCCTGACAGAATTTTGTGCCGAAAACAACAAGGGCCAATGCCCAAATATGCACAGCGTAAAAGATTAACATAGCCCAGAGTCAAGTATGAATTGCTCGGGCTCAATCCTTAACATAGCCCACAGTCAAGTATGAATTATTGCTTGGGCTCGATCCCGAGGCTTGTACTTCAGGCTAAAGTTTGGGACAAGCTCTAGTCCAAGCAGAACCTACTAATTGACACCCTAGGCCTAGTCATGCTCTTTATGAATAATGAACCAACAAAGAATTGTAGATGAAAAAGCGTATGGAACCCTGGACCATCCAACTACAAGTCATTTTGATGGTAACTCTCTAACTAATTGGTTTTTCGATGAGCATCCCTTCAACATTCAAGCTTATAATATATTTCTGTTATCTGTCATTCCCTGCAACTATCTCTGAAATAACACGAGTTCAAGATTATTCGCCATTAAAAATAAGGCAGAGTCAGGTGGACTTACTGGTAGCTCTGACAAATCCAATGAGCAAGGGTGGAGGCTTCAGGAGATCCCGGATGCAGCTTCTGACCAACGTCTGAGCCAGGCCGTGATGGAGCGATAGCCATCGCGACTCTTTGTACGGCCGAGACAATGCTTCGAACATAGTGGCGGGCCGTTGCCACAATGCTCTCTTGGAGGTGCATTTCATATGGGAACTGAAAGGCAATAGTTAGCACCGACCGCAGGCTGTAGTCACTTGGAGATTTCTCGTTGGAGGCGCGTTGCGTGGCATTACCCACTTCAAGGCTTGATGCTAAATCTAATGTACGGGTGGAAGTTATACCATCCTGCATTACACATTACAATCGCTATCAGTCCATAAAGAAATGCAGATCCCTGTTATGGATCTTTGACATGGTAATGTTAGATGAAATTATGGATCGCTATGTAACAATGAATAACACTGTAAAAGTTTGTGAACTCCACAACCATTGTTTAATCCTTTAAAGATGTTTCAACCATCTAATTGTTGTGTAGACAAATTTATACGAAAAAAAAATTGTATACCATGTATGTTTTAACCTCAACAATTCTATGAAATAGTCACAATAAGTATGACTTCAGCTTCCCAATCATGTCATACAACTTCAAACAAACTCCAGAAAACTACTTAAACTTTATCAGTCATATTAAGCTACAATTTTCAATATAAGGAACTTACGTTTATATAGTGAATTGAAAACAAAATGACTTCATACTTTATTTGTCGAGACTAGATTTATCATAGTATGGTAGAAAATACTTTGGTGTCAAGGCTACACTCGACCACAATACATGACTGAGGTGTCAAGGCTACACTCGACCGCAATACAACTCGACCGCAGTACATGACTGAAAAACGATATTGAAAAAGATGAACCACAAACCTAATTGCCACAAGAAGCAAATTATCAGCAACCCCTTCTTTATATGATATGGTTAACGGCATTTTACCATGAATAGATTAGAAAATTCACATGTAAATGAGTAAAGCAACAAGTTAAACAAAAGAACTGGAAGCACATGCTTAACTGTTTTTGTGTCCAGTGGTATGACACGGAAGCCAGAAGATATCAAGGGAGCATCATCAGGAAAATGTTCATCAATCGGAGCAAAAACAAGTTGAAAGCAGGATCCAACTGCATTCTCATCTATCCCACAGCAAAGCTGAAAAATAAGAACCGCCAAAAATAAAACTAGATTAATATATAAAATTCCCTGGATAAATGACAGTCTGCGTTCTTCATGTCATTAATTTTTTTTTTAATATGCCAAATTACAGAAAGCATCAAGGAGAAACACCAATAAACATTTACGCTTTTGAATTGACCACCATTTACAAATGCAGGCACAAAGCCTGTAATCACCGAAGAGACAAGTTGCATACAAATGACAAAATTAATACGCCAAATAGCACTGCAGACTGTTAAAACAACAAGTAAATGACTGTTTCGAATGAGGATATTTAGTGACTTTTAACAGGACCAACACCGAATAGAATACAAATATACTCAAACTAAAGAAGAACCTTATAACATATCTTAGAGCTTCAATAAAGAGAGGAACCAGTTTAACCGTTACTACAATATGATTTGATTCAAATGGGTGATCACTTGAAAAATCGTAATGATTTCATATTTTCTCCCAAGTACATAAAAGATAGACAGAGGCATTATGATATATTGATCATATAAGTATTGTCCGTCAGTTCCAATTTAAAACACACAGTATGTTAGATATCTCTCTCTCAATTCTTCTAGTTATTCTTTTGGTGATAATGATGCATCAAGCAAAGACATCAATCTACTCTATACCTAAAGCACAGTAACTGCCCACCAGCTTAACACAAATATTAAAGAACATTGATAAATATCATGTCTCACAGTTTTCAGAGTTTGACCAATTGATTTTATATTAAGAAGCTTCCTCCCGATACTACTATGCGAAGGGCAACAAGAATTGAGCAGATAGAAGTAAAATTTATTACCTGTAGCAGATGAACATCTCTAGGTGAAGCAGCTTCATCTTGGGTGATATCCTGGCCTTCAAGACGAACAACTTCAAGAATCTGCACAATACCTTAACTCTTAAGAAGTGAAAGAAATGGTTTTTTTTTTTTGAGAGAGAGAGAAAGGTAGCTAGCTACCCGCTCCGCTCCTTTTTTTTTTCCAAAAATGAAATCAACTAGAAATGTGAAGCGACTAGGCTTCGAACTTGGGACTTCCGGTACCAACCATCAATAGAAAGAAATAAATTAAGGCATCAGAAAGACATGCAACATTGGAATTGACTAATATCATATGTCATAGCATGCAAAATGCAATTACCTAAATATTGATGAAAACTAAGATAAAATATTTATTCATAATTTAAAGAACGCCCTTCAGAATCTTTTTATCTATACACGTACAAATTAATTAATTCAACATCACCCATCTTGATATCCGCTCTTATCAACTTGTGCAGACGTAAAAAGCTCACCTTAGATGGCATATCACCAAACATTTTTTTTCAAACACATAAGCTAAATGCAATGCATACCTCCTCATTCTCCACAGTGTGACCAAGTGACATGATGATCTGACTCCCAGGAAATCTGGTTGGCCGCAATGCTGGAAATGAACATGAGTTGGCCTTAAGTGTAGCAGCACAGTATGCATCCATATTGTAATCAGCCCATTCAGACCGGTGTTCCCTCAAAAACCGCACCAATAATGCTGGTGGCACACTCTAAAATGACAAAGAAAGTTAATAATAGAGGATTAGCAGATAGCAATTGGTTTTCCAAACTAACACTAGAATTTGCAGCCAAACCATACTTGTTCTGCTATACCGCATGGCACAAGCCCAGAAAGTGACCACTTCAGAAGTTAAAAAAAAAAAGGAAAAAATACCTTGAAAACACAACATTCTGGAGAAAGTTACTAGTAAGCTACTTCAGTAGAAAATTCGTGAAAAAAAATGACTACTAATCTTCTTGTTTTTTGTACTATTAAGAAAGAAATTTGCTTGTCCTTTCGGCAGTAAAAACAAACAAGATCTATAATCAGGTAAAAAAACTCTAAAGATAAAGAGGAAATTGGACAAGTTTTAAGCATAGAATATGTATGCAACATATCAAACACAGTAAGTTTAAAATAGAGGAACTATTTGCGAGGAAAAACCTTGGGATTTACCTGGAGCAACATAGATGCCCTAGCACAAATAACACCTCCGGGGACAGAGAAAGCATTAGCAGAATTCGCATCAGTCCTGATTTTCTTGGTTGAGTTACTAGCAATTACTATGTCTTCCACACCGTCACTATCCATAAGCGACCATCCATCATCATTAAATCCATTGATGGCATCATTAAAGCCTCTGGAAAAAAATCAATCGGGAGAATTGGTTTGAAAAATATCTACTTGTAGAAGCAAGATGATAATTCAGTTGTATGCTAAACAATAAGCAGATGAGGCAATAAGTATAACTGATTGGCGCAAGCTCACCTGCTCAGCCTTTGGCTAAAAGTCCGCAGCACAGCCGGCTGCCTACCCAAGGCATAAACTACTTCACCACTCATTTCCAGTGCAACTTGTCTGATGTAGCGAAGTGCCTTGAATGAAAAGAACAGTCAATGAATCTTCACAAAAATAAAAAAGGACTAACAGGAGTCTGGTTGTTTATTCAGTTAGGATGACAGAATATTTATTTCCTTACTCCCTGGCACCAAACCAACCAAGAGTATGGAAAGTTGATTAGTCTTTTGCAGAGAAATTTAGCCGATGAATGATTTGGAGAGTCACCATGACAAGCTTCTATTTCCATACCATGTAACTTCTACTTAAAAGAAAACCCATCACTGTAAAATGGAATTTAATACCTACCGCAGTTGTCATCTTCTGAGCCACTACCCTGGATGACTCATAAAGTGGTCGTAGCACTTCAGGAACGCTCCATGCCTAAAGCAAGAATGTTAAACTCTTTCTAATTAGAAAAGTTCAAGCAACAAGATTGACAGTACTGCAATCGTAGGAAAAAGTGTCACTATTTTAAGGCAAACCTCAAGATCTAGATGGTCAACAATGTGGACAATCGAGCCCCCACCATCACATGGGCGAATCAAATAACCACTAGGAAGCATTTCAGCTCTTACAAACTGGTGTGCAGAAGTCGCATTAGGGCCGCCGCCTGAACCACTCAATGATCTCTCACAGACCTTGAAATGAAACATATAGTATCAGTAAGCAAAACAACTTCATAATGCCAACAAATGAGACATGAAATTACACATTAAGCATACCACAAGACTTCCGTCCTCCAAACTTGTTGTGTATCTGAGAGTCCAAAAATCACGAGCAGGAGCTAATGTAGTCGGAGCATACATCTGCAGACAGTAAACAAAATTATATATAACCCATAAAAAAACAGACATAAAAAGAGCAAAACATTGTTTCTTACCTGCATATATACTAATTCAATTGTTCCTCCATTCCCTGCGGGAAGCATTGTAAAGACTTCCAGGCTCCTACAATCACGAAACCAAGAAGGGCGGTCTTTCAAGATCTCCACAATCTGCAAAACAAAACCATAACAACAATGTTTTGCGTCGTTAGCCCTCATTAACACTCTTACTTCGTAAACTGCAGCAAATCGACAAAATTTTACTTCTTCCATCAGAAAGAAAGAAAGACAACAAAAAAGTAGATAGACAGCAATGAATACATTAAATATATCTAAAATCAATACCTTACTAGCATAAGATGAATAATCAATGATATTGTCTGTAAAGCTTATATTAGTCCAAGCGATGTAAAATTTACATTCCAAAATTAGCACACTTTCAGCTTGCCTTTGTTGGCTCTAAATTCACAAGACCACAAGCACGTGCGGCCACCCCATTGCAACCATGTGAGATAGCAACAATCCCAACTGAATCCGGACCAGGCTAATCAAGAAAAGAACGCATACAGTTAGTGACATATTGATCACTGCTTCTTTGAAGCATTTATATGATGGCAAAAAAACAACCTTCATCCCAGGCAACTGGACCCAATCGACAGCAGTCCCCGTAGCCTTTGAGAGGAACTCTGCCAAGGTCTCCTCTGCAATGGACAGGAGTCTAAAAGAAAATAGAAAAGCATTAAAAGAACAAAACAGCAAGATGGCAAGGATGTTGTGTTTGTTTCAAGCTTGCAATACAAAAGAGAAAAAAGAGGCAACGATCTTACCCAGCAGGATTACTTGCATATCTCAGAGAATTCTGAGGAGTGGTAACAACTGATTCACAGCTTGTGTCGTTGGCCAATGAGGCCTGTACACACGAAGAGACGATTAGAAATTAACAACAATTTATTCACTAGAACACCAACAGAATAAAAGTCCACACATAGAGGATCAAAGATGAACTTGACAACTATAAAATACATGGAAGATCTTAAGGACTCCAACGCAAACACAAATCTTACTTTCTGTAGCTGTTGCCGCATGTAAGCATTCTCATGAACAAGCTGGGAGACCTGCTTCTGAAGACGCTCGTTCTCCTCCATCAGAAGCTTATTCATTGCAGTCAATTTTCTATTGACGGCCTGAAGCCGAGAAGCCTCTTTCCTCTGCTTATCACGGCACCTGGAAAAAGCAAAGACGCCATCTTCATTAACTAATGCCTTTATTTGCAGCGTCAAACAACACAAAATAGCAAAGCCCGCATATAGATATTGCTATTTTGGACAGATTCTAAATGCAGTCCCATATGCATGCAATGAAGATCTAAGATCAGAAAAAGAAAAGAAAAAAAAAAAAGCAAAGAACTTTAACATCTTGCATTGCTTTCCTAATAAAAATTCCCGGGCTTTTTTCACAGAAGCAAACAAATTATACAGTAAAAATTCCAAAAACAATGAAGTATGCTAGAAATCAGGAGAGAAAACCACAGGTGCGACAAAAATCATATCTTTACTCGAATTACTTCCACAATATTAATTACAACGGAGACCGCATAGGCCCGCTGCTCTTACCTTCGATTTTGGAACCACACTTTGATCTGCTTGGGCTCGATGTTGGATAGGATGGGGCACTCCCGAATCAGCTGCTGCCGCCGCATCGAGCTCGGCTTAGGGCACTCCGCATAAACCCTCTCGAGCGCCTCCACCTGCTCCGGCGTATACCGAACGTACTTCCCCGCATCCATGGCCTGCTTATCCAACCCCCCACTGCCGGCGCCCCGCGCCGCCACCGCCGCGGCCATTGCTCACTTCCCCCTCACCTACGCACCACCCCCTCCCTCCCCCACCCCCAACCCCACCCCCACCCCCCACGCCCCACACACAGATTCAGAAGCCGCACAAAATAAAGCAAATGCCCAAACCAAGAAGCCACCCAAATAAGTACTTCCCCTATCTGTTCGCTTTCTCTTTACTTCCTTTTCCTTTTTCACCTAATAACGCCGAGATTCTCGAGAAAACCCTGCATTGGGTTAGGAGAATAAGGGCGAGATAAACTTGACCAAAAGATTCCAACGAAAGAAGAGAACCCTATTCCAGGTTGAAATAAGCTTCCTTAAACAAGCTTAAAAAAAAAGCCAAAAAGAGGCCCCTTTTTTACCCCCCCTCCTCGTCTCCTGATCAAAGCAAACAACCGCGCAAAAATAAAGGAGCTTAACAACGCACAAATCACGCACTCCCCTTCTAAAAACCCCCAAATCGGATCAAAAACCCCCGCTTTACGCGAGATTTAGGGCAAAGACGAAAAGAATCCCCTAAATTCGACCAAGAACCAAGCTTCCGAGCTCGCATCAACCGGGGGTGGAAAGATCAAGAAGATGAGGGAGGGATCTTATCTGATCTGATCTGATCTTACCTGCTACGTCGCGAGAACGGCGCTTTCGACGGCTCTCTCGGGAGAAAGAGAGCCCGGGCGCTCGCGCATCAGACGAGGCGCCACGGTCGCTCGCGCGGGAGGGAGGAGGAGGCGCTCGGAGAGGTCGCAGAGGAAACCCTAGCCATCATCGAAGACGATGAGAGAGAGAGAGAGAGAGAGAGACCCACACACAGAGATCGATTTCTAGGGTTTAGAGAAGTGGGAGACGGAAAAAGGCGACGCAGCTTTTAAGAGAGAGAGAGAGAGACAGAGTGAGGAACATAAGCGAACACTGTAATAAGTGGCAGAGTGAGAGAGAGAGAGCTCAGTGGATAGAGAGAGAGAGTACTTGTGAAATTACTATAATGCCCACGGGTCAAGAGGTCAATTGCTGTTCTAGACCCGTAACGGCCTAACGGGTGTTGTATAAAGTGGTAACGGATGGTTATTGGTGTAGGAAATTTGTCCCTTTCTTTTATTAAAAATTTATTACCAAATTCTTGCATTTAAAATTTGCTGTAATGTTACAAATTCTTGCATTTAATAATAATTTGGACAAAATTTTATAATTTTGATAATATAAAATTATTAAATATTTTGCTTAAAAGCAGAAGATTTAAACATTTTATTCGGATAATTTTTTAATTTTATAATATAAATAAAAATAAGAAAATAATTATTGGTCATTGTTCTCACAGTGTGTCCGTAGGAAAGAATCTAATAATTTTTTTCACATCTAATTCGTACCATATGAAAAAAAGACAAAATACGTATCAATGACGTTAGTATAAAATGAAATAATTAATTAATATTTTATTTAAATTATGCTAGAATTGTTTTTACTTATGAATAAATATTTATTTTTAATTATTTACAAAAAAAAAACATTTATGATTATAAGGTTAAAAACTCCGTTTCTTTCCCATAGAGCACATGCTCAAATTTAGTTTGTATTTGTTTCATAAATAGCATACTATTTGACCCATTAATTTCTCTTTTTAACATTTTTATTATTTTTGTTAGATTTGAAAAAAAAAAAAAAAAAAAAAGGGGTCAATGCACAAGATTTTAAAAAAAATCATCATCAAAATAATAATTATCTAAGACATATCAATTTTATGAGATATATACGACCAAATTATATTACTTAAATTAAATATAATTTTTACTTATCAAATAACTATTTTTTAATATTAAGAAATTATGTTACTTTTCAAGTTTTGCTGTTTATTTTTCTTCCTAAGTAATTTTAGCTGATTTTAGATGCTTATTAGCTGTAAATTATAAGATTATAATAATTGAACTTAAATGATTTTTTTTTATATTTTACCTATGGTGATTAAGGAGATAAATTTTGATTATTTAAGATCAAATTGTTTGAAACAGATGTACCTAAACACCCATTAAAATTAAAAAGAAAAATCAATAAGTACATTACTAATGATCGGGGAATCTCTTAGACCCAAGAAATTAAGTGTTGTGATACGGAGTTGTGCTGAAAACTTGTCGATACTCATAAGAGTATAGTAATCGGACTCATATATAGCGTATGGCTACTATACTCTTATGAGTATAAATTTTTTTATACTTATAATTTTTTCGCTCTTTGATGAAATAATGTGCGGTTAGGATGATAGTGGTCCCCCTAAGGTTTAGTGGGTTGTTGGTGAAATAGTATAAATCTTAAGAACTACTATAATTCTAACTGCACATTCGTTCATCCAATGAACGAAAACTTATGAGTACGAAGGAATTTTACTCATAAGAGTATAGTAGCCGGATTCATATATAGCGTAGGGCTACTATACTCTTCTGAGTATAAACTCCTTTGTACTCATAACTTTTTCGCTCTTGGATAAAATAATGTGTGGTTAGGATGATAGTGATCACCCTAGGGTTTAGTGGGTTGTTGGTGAAATAGTATAAATCTTAGGAGCTACTTTAATCCTAACTGTACATTCTTTCATCTAAAAGATAAAATTTTATGAGTGCGAAATAATTTTACTCATAAAAGTATAATAGTCAGACTCTCTCTCTCTCTATATATATATACTAGCGCACAATAATAAAAAATATTTTAATTATTTATTATATATTTTTTTCAAATTGTTTAAAATTTATTAAAAAATTACTTATTTTTTTTAGAATACAATAGCATATTATCACTTCATTTATTTAGAATATGAATTAGGCAACAAACGAAGGTAGCCTCACATCGTGATAAAAAAAAAAAGACTAGACACAGACGAATCCAACTAAAAAAACTACTTACTAATTTAACAAAATATATATATATATATATATATATATATATATATATATATATATATATTATCAACACAGAGACTATATTATGCAGATATTTAATTGTCACGATACAGCATAATAAATAGGTCTCTACCATGAGTATTTAAATTATTGCTTTCACAATGTAATAATAAACAACATTGTGGATGGGGGTAGTAATGTCATTTCATATTTGGGACTTCAAAGGCTATAATGGAGTAAAGTGTACTGAGCTCAGAGAAGGAGTAAAGTAGAAGAAACGAAAGAGAAAGAGAATGCTTCTGCAGCTATTTAAAATAAATAAATAAATAAATAAATGTTTTTTTAAAAAAAATAATTTCGAACTACCAAATTAAAAAGACAAATTTAAAGCAGGGCTAAAAATTTTGCACTCTATAAATTAATTATATACAAAAAGATAAAATTGATAATCTCAACTAATTAATAGATTCTTTTAGGCTATCAATGAAATCAACATTTAGTTAATTTAGTTGCACAATATTATTATTTTTTTTCTACATATTTATTAATTATTATTATCAAATAATTAATAACATAACATTAACAATATAATTTACTTTTGTTTTTTTATTAAATTTAGCCTATATTACAGAGAATAATTTGCAGGCTCATATTTAAAATACAAAAAAAAAAAACTTTAAATTATAGATTTACGACTTGCAAAAGTTTAAAACTAATTACTTATCAAAATTTTCATATGGTTTATAATGAAAAACATTGATTTCCCAACAAAAATATTTAAATTTATCTTAAAAATGATTTGGGTGGACAAAAAATGCAGTATTGATTGTAGGAGGGGCTCAGAGAGGGTTTGTTTTTAGGGTATATATATAAGTGTACACCCCCTTAGGGGTGTATATCTTATATCCCATCTATTTTAGGGTGGGGTGAATTTTACTGATCACATCAAAGTGACCAGTGAATGAAGCCCCACTCTTAGATGGATAAGATGTACATCATACACCATATTTTGGGGTGTATGGGTTTTTATCGTCTTTGTTTTTTAACGGTTTAATTGATTAATGTTTACTCCACATATAATAGATGATAAAAAAAAAAAAGTTAAATTACAAAAAAAATTTCTGTAATATTCTGCTTTTTCGTTTTGTCCTCCTATTTTTTAAAAGTCTATATTTTGGTCCCTCGTAATTATCGAAATATGTATTTACCCCGCCGTCATAATTCCGTGAGTGAACCGTCAATTTTTTAAAAAATATTATTGGATGTACTCAAAATACCCTTAAAAAATGAAGAGAAATAAATTAAAATTTATTCTCTCCAATATAAGGTAAATGCATTTTTGTCAATTTACCTACTCCGTTAACGTCGTTGCCTCCTAAAAATAATTCGGTAATTACGATGGGGCAAAATGTAGATTTTTAAAAAACAGAAAGGCAAAGGAAAAAAACGAAATATTACAGAAAAATTTTCTGTAATTTAACCTAAAATAATAATAATAATAATAATAAATAAATAAATAAAAAGTCACTGAATCTTAAATAATTTTTTATTAATTAAAAAAAAAAGAAAAAATAGAAAATAGTGGGGCCCAACATGCCGAAAGGGACGTGACGTTTTAGTGTGGCCAACGAATAACTGAAAAGGGAGCGCATGTCTCAAACTATGCTCTTTGACTGTTTTATTTTTATTTAACTTTATTTTATTATATATTTATTTATATACAAATTATAAAATGAACCTACCCACTGATACTGTTTGTTTGTGCATTCAATGCACCAACCAATTATTTCAAAATCACGTGTTAATAAAAAAAAATGTTTATTTTTAAAAATTTAATCATAATATTTAGGAATTTTAATGTTAGATCGGTAACTATTTATTTATATATTAAAAATATATTTAAATTTTTATTTTATAATAATTGATTCAGAAAATTAATAAGTTGAGTTGAATGCGCTTAGTAATTCAATGGGACTGCACTTTATAATAGAACTAACGGCAAGAAGCTTAACAATAGACCTAACGTCCAGATGAATTGAGTCTGATCGAGACCCGTGTAGACGTTGTGTATGTACCCTTTAAATATATTGATTGCATATTTTTAACAGCTCGAGCTTTCGGGTTTAATAATTAGCGCCAACGATCCGATAAGTGATATGAAAAAATTATTTATTTATGAATTAAAAATAGGTCAAACTTCCTATTCCGTGAAATTAATAAGTTGAGTTGGACGATAAGAGTTCCAACAATAAATCTAGCGTTTAGATGGACGGCATTTTCACTTAATTTATTAAACTTATTCAACTCAATTTATTAATATTCTGAATCTATTGCTACATAGCTGAAAATTAAATATATTATAACCAATAAATAAATAATCCATACTTTTAAATATAAAAATACTTAAACACTCCCTATCAACTTAATCTTTTAGAAAACAAATTATTATTTTATTTAATTTAATGTGGCATTGAAAAGTAGGTTATAATTTTACATAATTATTATTATTTTTTTTAATTTAAGCTCAGGTTATACATCTATTAAAAAAATATCAAATTCACCAGTAAACAATATATATATATATATATATATATATATATATATGTATATATATATATATATTAAATATAAAAATATAAAAATATAAATTTTTCCCAGGCTATTGGGGAAAATAGTTATTTCCAATTATTTAACACAAACATTCTACTATTGTGATGGGAATATGATTGGTTCATAAATAGTTTGTGGGGACAAGATTTTGGCAACTTGTAATTTAAGTTTTAACATCTATTTTTATTATAATTTAAAGGAGCATAATTTTGAATCAATTTATATCAAAGTGTTAGATAATTGGGTGCTTCCCAATTTGGATTGTTTATAGCTCATGATGGTTTTATGAATTTTGAGTCATTTGTATTTTGATTTATTTAAGTACTAATTGAATTAAATATTTTTTCGATCAAATTTTAAAATACTATATTAGGTATTTTATTTTTAAATATATTAAATTTTATATTATTAGTTAAGACAAAATAATTCTATATCTTTTATTAATCAAAGATCCTCTATTCAAGAAAAAAATCAAAATCCCTTTGCATTATTTTATGTGTTTCAAATATTTTATGTATAAATCAATCGTTTCTGGCACAAGTGGCAGAGGACTTGGTGATTGATATCCGAGTTTGAAGTTTGGTTGTTTCATATTTTCATCTAAATTTATTTTAAAAATAAACGAAGCAGAAAACATACTATATTTCTCTTTTTTTTAAAAAAAAAAAAAATCATGTATAAAAAATTTAAACTGTGTCAATTTTATATTTTAATTTTGTATTAAATAGGTTTCATAATTTAAAAATTATTTCCATTAACTTTTTAACCGAAGTGTTATCAATGATAACATATAATAAAATCATGGGACATTAAAAATATTCATATATATATATATATATATATATATATATATATATATATATATATATATATATATATATATATATATATATATATATATTTGCAGTCGTACTTGAAGAAGGAGCTTGAATGGTTCTAATAAAAAAAATTATTAGAGACAAAACTAAAATACAGTATTAACATTATTTAATTTTTTATATAATTTTTGTTTCAAAATATATAGTAAAATTAATATAGAAGATTTTTTTATAATTAAATCCATAAAATAAAATATCCACTCACTTGCCATGTAAGTGATAAAAAACCTTATTCATGTATAATAAATAAGGTTAATTTTATACAATTTCGTATAAATATATCAAATAATATATATATTCCTACAAAATATATTTTTTTTTTTATTTTTTTAAAAGTTTTAAGTTGTTCATATATATCTGTAATGTCAATATTCGTTAGAAAAATATAGTTAATCATAGATTAAATATTTAATCTTGATTAGTAAGCGGGATAAATTTATTATTTTATCTTTTCAGATATTATACTTAACCATAGGTATAGTTGGGATTTTTAAAGAAGATATTTATAAGATAAAAATTAATATTTTATTTATATTCTGTTAAAAAATAAGCAGTATGCTAACGATTACAAACCAATAAAATATATATAAACAACTAAAAATTTTGGAAGAGATAAATATAAAAAATTAAATTTTGTAAAAATATATTTGTTATTGGATATATTTACAGAAAATTATATAAAAAATTAATCATAATAAATAATTTAGAATATAGTACATGGAATTTTGTTTGTCCTTATTTTTGATTGGAAATGTGACATAAGAATTAAGCCCCTCAACAACTATAATAGAGGGACACCTAAATTTGACTTGATGAATGTATGAAACCAAATGTATGATTATGACATTTGATAGGAGTTAATTCTCAGTGGTGATCTTGAGCATTATTATTATTATTATTATTATTATTATTATTATTATTAACACTGATTGATCTTATCGTTTGTCTAAAATAGTACCGATTAAAGCCGTCTGACGATCAGTTGATCTGGTGGTTGGAATTGAATCTATCTCGAATGAATTATTAGTTTGTCTCATGTACAGAAAAATATATTAATTCTTTATAGAATTTACAGTTACTATTCAACAGTAAACTTCAGAATTTTTTATTCTGATACAAAAAATTCAAAAACTTAATTTATTAGAATACGATGTTTAAATATTTTTCTATTTAACAAAGAGATTGCTCAGTAGTGATGCGTGGTCGACATGGTGCAACGAGTGCAGCCAATACTTTTGTAAGCCGATTTAGTTACATTATATTAAATATAATCAAATACCTAATGTGTTTGTTTCATCGTAAGCAGTATCGATAAAACTAGACTTTCGGTGTAAGTGGATGATGCACAGGCTATTTGGTGCGATGAAAGTAAAAACTATAACGTAACTAGAGTTAAATTATCATTTACTGCAGTACAACATTTGAACCTACAAAATGCGGAGGTTTTAATGTCTTCATCGAATCAAACAATAATGCATCCTTTGTACTTTTTACTTAGCGTCAAAACTAACAACAAATATAAAAGGAAACCGTAAGTGAATTTATAATTTTGAAAAAGTTATTGATGCTGGCGCATAGTCTAACACCGAAGTTACGAGATCATTCGAATTCACACTTACAATTTGTACAAAAATCGGCCTATCGACTGCAGTAGGGTATAGGACGAAATCGTATTCGCGAAACTCACAAACTTACAACTTTTTGACTTTCTAATTCCAAACAGTCTCAAAATTTAGATTCCAGCATAACTATACTTACAAATGAATTTTGTTTGGATGAGACAGACAGCTCCTTATATATTTTCTTACAATGGTGTGTTCAAGTAACACCATGCATGTACTTGTCCTTTTCATGTGCCAACATTGTTGCCTTCAACTTGAGAAATATGTAGCCATTGGGGGTCATCCATCAAATCTCTCTCTCTCTCTCTCTCTCTCTCTCTCTCTCTCTCTACTTTAATGTTTGAATCACTACTTATCCTATTGTATGGGACCTTCATTTATTAGGTTGCAAGCAGGCCCAAATTTTTTATTTTACCAAAAAAGCATTTAAGCTTCCTTTCACTAATAAGGGGAAAAAAAAAAAAAAAAAAAATTAGGCTTCTATTGGATTCATATTAGTATGCAAAAATATGTAGGCCATGTCCATTGTGAAATAGACCCTCAATTATTTTTCTTCTCATTGATAATTGAGAAATTTAAATAATTGAAAGTTAACAACAATTTTGAAATTGAGTTGTGGGTGTCATTGTATTTTTTTTTTTTATTTTTTTTTATCTATTATACTTTAAAATAGCCTCTCTCTCTCTCTCTCTTCTTCTTCTGCTTTTTTTTTTTTTTTTTTTGGTGATCAATTTGTTTGCTGTGGACCTCTTTTACCTTTGAGTGGCCAACACTCTTCTCAAGCACTTCAACATCACAATTTACCTCTCTCCCTCTCTCTACCTTTGATTGTTCAACACACTTTCATATTTTCTATTATTATTATTATTATTATTATTATTATTAATTTAAAAAGATAGTATGCTATCCGGTTTATTTATAGTTTCACTCTTTTAAACCAAATCTTTTTTATACTCTCTCTCTCTCTAACGCTTCATATTATTGTGCTTATAAAATGTTCTGAGAAGTATTTAATATGATCAAAACTAATTACGTAAATATTGATTAGATTTATTGTATTTTATCTGTCTACAGCATATCTGGATTAACAACAAGTACAAATTAATAACAATGGATCTAATTGTGTAGTATATAACTACACTGGCCTTCATATTGTGGATGTATTTGAGCCCCAATGTGAAAAAGGAGAATTAAACTCATCTCCTCTTTTGGTTCACACTTTTACATGAAACAAGTAAGAAGCACCTACTTTTGACTCACACTTGGTCCATCTCTAAGATAACAATGGGCCTAAAATCTTAATTGACATGGTGACAATTTGATATTATTGGATGGACATGAAGTGCTTCACTAATGGTCCCTAACTATGACAAGTTTGGGGAAAACATGCTCCAACTTTTGTCTCAATGTGGCTCATGTCCTAACATGTGACCTATGGCCCCACATTATAATAATGTCATGGGCATTTATAGCTAATACACTTTATTTAAAAATTATTAATTTTCTTTTACATATCATATCAATTTTTTCATTTTACTAAAAATTATTTAAATTTTTTTTTTGTGAAATTTAGAATAGAGGGCGTAAGATCTACATTTCCTTATGAAGTGTACAAGTAGAATTTCTCTCATAGCTTTAGATCATGTTCAAAATGATGTGGTTGGATCATTATCTAGCTCGCGAACATGAGATCGGAATATTTTTATGTGATACTCCAATAGTCTCACATCGGATGAAAATGTGAATGTATTAGAATATTTATAAGACATGAACACTAGTAATAATAACTGGACTTAAGCATTTTGGGCTGCGGTTTGGGCCCAACGAGTTATTATTGCTTGTGGGCCGGATCGTTACATTTGGTATCAGAGCCAATAACCAGCCGGAAGTGTGTGGCGACTCTCGGCTGATATTGGATCTAGATGCCAGGGCTAGCGAGATAAGTCTAGTCTCACATTGTTTGTTGATCTTGGACTGTTGTGTGTGTGTTTGGGCTGACGAGAACGTCAGGTCTAAACAGGGGAATGTTTAGACTGACGAGAACGCCAGGTCTAAACCATAGTTAGTTAATTCGCGAATTATTCGCGAATTATTAAGAATCCGAATTAAACGTGCCGTTTCCGACTTTTTCCAAAAATTCGAAATAATTCACGAATTTTTGAATCAAAAAGTATTATTCGCGAATTATTCACGAATTACGAATTTTTGGGTGAAAAATTCGTTCTTTTTCAAGCATAGTTAGTTAAGTCGCGAATTATTCGCGAATTATTCATGAATTATTCGCGAATTATTGAGAATCCGAATTAAAATTATTTCTCGGGAATAATTTAAAATTATATTTTTTTTTTGGTTCTAAATAAATATTTTATTTATTTCTAAAATAAATTGATTAAATTATTTTAAAAAATTATAATTGTTTATACTAATAGTATAAATTTTTTAATTTTTTTTAATTTAATAGCCCGAATTTTTGATCCCGAATTTTTAATTAGTGAACGTATTATTTTCGTATAAATCACGTATCCGAATAATTGACGAGCCCGTTTTTTAGCCGAATTTTTCAACGAATTTTAAAATTATAATACGAATTTTATCCGTATTATATCCGTACCGAATTTTTGCCGAATCCGAATTAACTAACTATGGTCTAAATGGGAAAAGTCTGTGACACTCCAATACTAATAATAATTGGATTTAAGTATTTTGGAATGTGATTTGAGCTCAACGAGTTATTATTGCTAATGGACCAGGTCATTACATTTTAATAGCATTAAACACTCGGTACTATTAAATTTTTCGTGAAAGACCACAGCTAAACTCTGATAGACCATTACCATTCCAACAATATAATATTTTATACAAGAATTATAAACTCAGTAATAAAAGCGCCATAATACTATTACAAGTATTATAATCCTAAGAATAAGGTCATGTTATTAATCGAGCTATCGAATAGTAATTATGCGCATGTCGTATTTTGAGTCCCTTATCAGGCGAAAATGACTGGCACGCGGAGTTTTGTAGTGGTTCTTTTTTGACTCAGGTGTAATATGTTGTAACTTAAGCAACCAACAAGGGGACAGTGATTTGATTAATAAGATTAAGACAAAGTTTCTAACATCACTAATAGAAGCCGTCGAAAAACTAACTACGTGATTTAAACAGCCTAACAAATTCCATAAAGGATAGCGTATGATCAATCTATAGCTTATAAAGCATACGCTCGATTGAAGATCAGTTTTAGCATTTCTGCTCATATATAAAGAGTGCACGGTGAATATGAATCATACGATATTCAAGAATCATACCATTTAGTTGTGGTCGTGAAATTTGAACTCAGAATCTCTCGAAACAGAGATCGATATGATGGGAATCGGCTCAAGATTAGTTTTAACACTAAACGCGACATAGACCGCCACATATGTTTAAGTTTCGTGCGACGTAAGCATGTTTACATATACCAGAAACCATTTTAATTAATATCTCTATCTAATATAATCCAAGAACTTGTTACTTAAACCTCATTTGCAAAATAATGTCAAAAAAGATATATATTAATAATTTATCCTCACATTTAAGGCCATTTTCATTTGTTGGCCCAAAAATTTAATCAAAAATAAAAAATTTGGGCGTTCGGAGCTTTGCTTGGCCCGATCCAAAAAACAAAAATGGCCCATTTTAAATCTGGCATGCGTATCTAAAATTTAAAAGTTTAAAATTTAACTAGTTTATCTTATAATTCTTTTAAAATAATTATTTAAAATTTATTTTTTTTTAAAATTTATTATTTGAATTTAAAATATTTCGTAAAAATATTAGCCAGAAATTTAATAATTAAGTAAAAAAACGTAAAATTCCTTGGTAACACGTGCGCCCTCACGTGACTGCTTTAAAAGTCGTGCACGTCTCGAAACTTCTATCCGCGTTTTCTCCCCGAGATAAAAAAAAGCTAGGGTTAGGGTAGGGATTCGAGAGCTAGGGTTTGGTGTCATCGTCTCCGCGGCGCGAGATCGGCGAAGATGATCGAGGTGGTGCTCAACGATCGGCTGGGGAAGAAGGTGCGGGTGAAGTGCAACGAGGACGACACCATCGGCGACCTCAAGAAGCTCGTGGCGGCGCAAACGGGGACTCGCCCCGAGAAGATCCGGATCCAGAAGTGGTACAACATCTACAAGGACCACATCACCCTCAAGGACTACGAGATCCACGACGGCATGGGCCTCGAGCTCTACTACAACTGATTCCCCCGATCGCCATGGCGAAGGTCGGTCCCAGAACCCTGCCCCGATTGATCTGTAGTATTTGCTTTTGGTTCGATAAAGATGCGTGATTTAGTGGATTTGTGATATGGATGCTGTGAATAGTTTGTGGAATTAAAGAATTAGGTTGCGAATTCCTTGGATTTAATGTGTTTTGGTGATATGCTTGATGATTAATCGATCGTATAAGTTTATTCTTAATTTTGTAATCCTTGTGAAATTGCTTGCGGAGTAGGTTTTGATCACAAAATTTTTATTAGTTTCCTTACGGATTTGCTTAATCAAATACGAAGTGCTTTGTGAGATGTGTGCTTGGTTTTATCTCTGTAAGATGCATGATTTGGTGTTTACAGCTATAAACTGAGTGGATTGTGATGTGGATGTGAATGGTTTGGAAAATTAAAGAACTAGGTAGGAATTGTATGGTTTCGACTCTCAACATGTTTTTATGTTTTATGCTTAATTTTGTAATCCTTGTGAAATTGCTCGAGGAGTAGGTTTTGATCACAAATTTTTCATTAGTTTCCTTACTGATTTGCTTAATCAAATACGAAATGCTTTGCGAGATCTGTACTTGGTTTGATCTCTGTAAGATGCATGATTTGGTGTTTACAGCTATAAATCGAGTGGATTGTGATGTGGATGTGAATGGTTTGGAAAATCAAAGAACTATGTATGAATTGTATGGTTTCAACTTTCAACATGTTTTTATGTTTTAATTAATCATATAGGTTCTGTAGGATTCAACCTGTCCTCCTGCAAAGGGCATCACTTTGAATCTAACATGTTATTGTGTAGGTATGAATTATTTTAGGTCTCCTTCATAGTAGGTGTTTGTTAGTAGCAATAAAGGAGAGCAACATTTTATTTGGCTTCTCTCTTGTAAATGGAGACGCTCTGTTCTGGGCCTTTGTTTGGGCAAAGTCACTGGAGCTTCTTTACCTCGTAATTAAGTGTTTGGTATTTGCGACTCGAACTAGTGTTGTAGATGCATTATGCTAGCATTAATTATCGTGAAAAAAGAATCGCTTTTAGCGAGTTTTTAAATCAAACCATGTCCGGTTACAATAGTATACGGAGTGTTGATTTTAGTGGCAGCTTTGTAATCTTTTTCATTGTTTCCGTCATGTCATCATCTTTTTATAGTTTTCTGCTTAATAATCAGCAGCATATTTTCATACGTTCAAGTATTCCCCATCTCAAACTTGAATCGATAATGCTTGTAATACTGACTAGGTTATTCTTAATTCGCAGGCTGAATTGTCTAATGCTTCTTTTCTCGCTTTTGCTCGTGGACTCGTTTGAGCTCTATTGTATGTATTCAACCTCTGTTGGTGGATTGCTTGTATATGATGTAGGCTAATAATACTGGACCTGCCTAGAAGTATTTTGTATGTTGTACTTCCTATAAATCGAAAGCGTCTGCATGATTTTATGCTTACTATGACGACATTTAAAATAATAAAAAGGCTTTCCTGGTGTGCTCAACCTTCTTGCTACACATACTGATTGAGAAGCTTTTGAAAAAAAGCGATTTGTACCTTTTCTCCTGGTGCTAATGTTTTGCGTTCGGATCAGTTATACATTTTGTTGCATCATCATGAATCCTCAATTTTGTTGCATATTGTGCTTTTGTTTTTGCTGTGATGGTCTTTGCTTGGCCAGTTTGGTATTTTTGCAATGTACTGTGTGTTGAAATGATGGTTGTTTGGACTGGTTGGTGTTTATTAGGAGCTGCTGTTTGAGTGACTACAAATAGACTAAATTTTAACACCACCAACAGCTGGCCTTAATCTATTTAATGGTGTTATCTTAAGCAAAATTAGGCTTTCACATGTCACCACAGCAAATCCTGTTCAAGTCATGTTAATGTTGAGGAAAAAATTAGCTGAGTTATGCCATGTATTATACCTATTATTGTAATATCTTTTATTGCTGAGTTTTTTTTTTTTAAGTCCAAGAGTTTGGATCCAATAATATCTTTTATTGCTTCAGATGAAACTAAACAAAGAAAGGAGGAGGATATATATATAGAGAGAGAGAGAGAGATCATGTTTATGATAAAAATGGAAAAATCCAACTCTTGGTTGGTAAAAAAAAAACAGTGGAAAACAAAAAAGATGATCTAGAAATTCGCTGTAAAGAATCAAAATATACATTGTAATAAATATGGTAGATTTGAAGCAGTTTTTTTTTTTTTTTCTTATTTTGCCCCCCCTATGGTGGTTTAGGTCAATCCTTTTTTCCCCTATAAGAGTGTCACTGACCAAATGAAGTTTTGGAAGTTGTCAGAACTTCATCATTTGCATCTTTCGTCTCGTCGCCGTTGCCGTCTTGTTGGCGCCCCGAATTTTTCACACCCAGAAGGGGCGACGCCTCCTTGTCGGCCATCTGGAACGACATGAATACGAGAAACTGAGTTTCAAGTAGAAGATCAGCGAATCATCAAGTCTAACCTGTTAGAATTCGGTTTTCCGCGGGTTTAAAGATGTAAGAAACTGAAGTTTCTTTTCTAGGTTTACTAAGATACTGAATTCTCAGTAGGGACTAGTGAAAACTCTCATGTTTCCGTGAACTGATCATAGTCGCAAGCAGTATATACATATGTGTGGGTGTGATACCTGAGTTACGGGCAGGGTGTCGCTCGCGGATTTCTTCTTGGTCTCGAGCACCGAGTAATAGGAGTAAAGAGCCATCCCGAAGATGGCGATAAGAATACCGACTATGTTCTTTGCGGTAAAAGGGTCGCGCAATATGGTGTATCCAAAGGAGAGGATGAGGCAAGTCTTAAGGTGGCCGAGCACCTGGTACGTCACGGGAGATGTGGTTCCGATCACCAGGAAGGTGCTGAAGTTGACGGATACCGCGATCGAGCAAGAGAGAATAATGAATCCCTGACACACGGTTCGTGAAAATAAGTAAGGCATTTGTCTTAAATGTGACGCTATTATATAACACCAGAAATGCGATGTGCGGCGCGAGGCACTTACCAAAACGGCGAAGGTGTAATTGAAGGCGAAGACGCTGCGGTTGGTAAGCAGGCGATCGACGAGAGGGCCAGTAGCAAACAACACCGCCGCTTGGTACAGCGAAGATTGGTATAGAAGCTGTGTGGAGGAGACCTTGAGCCTTTTTTGTATTGTGTTTGTTAACTTGTTTTCAGATACAAAGTTAAGGAAGTGCAGTATAACTCCAGCACAAACTTTGAAATTATGAGCTGAAACATAATTCTCAGTATGGAGGATACAATTTGGCTAACGCACGTCGCTGCGATGGTAAGGACGGAGATGACGGAGCCGAGAAGATTGAGCTTGAGATCGGTGACGGACGCAATGCCAACTCCGAGGAGCAAGACTAGAAGAGATAGCTTGATACTCTGGCTGTTAGTTTAGTATGTGTGTTAAATTTTCGATCAAATATTTATATACTTCTGCAATCTTATTAAACAGATAACAAAATTGTGAATGCAGAGTGTTGCTATTAACACTTCAATTTGGGTTAGATTAGTCTCTGTTTTTAGGTACCCTGGAGTTCTAATTCACCTGAACTTTTTGTGGAGGAAGACTGTTTCCAGCAGCACTGTGAAGGGGATGATGGCCAGTTTTGTCATCTGCAAAATGATTGCAGACAGCTTAAGAACAAGAAAGAAAAACATTATGAATGCATCATACATGGGCCTTCTGGGCATTCAAATTTGGATGAGATAAGACGAGAGAATGAGGCTGGAAAGTGAGTTCGGTAGGAATCCAATCCAGTCTACTCATGATCTTTCCCATGGCATTGCAGAATAAACAGATTTCGCTCTTTTATCTTATCCTATTTTATTTTAGTAGATATCTGAGATGATTCTACATAATATATATAGCCTAGCTCGACATATATGACAATGATAATAAGAAGAATTGAGAAGAGTAGAAGTGTTAGTACAGGCCTGGTAGAAACCGATGGAGTTGAAGCCGAGGCAGAGGTTGAGGAGGCCGATGGAGGTGCCGTTGAGGATGCCGAAGAGGATGACGGTCTGCGTGTCGATGGGCTTCGCCTCGAAGAACCGCAGCTGCTGCGCCACGTGCAGCGTGAAGTACGTCACCAGCAGGTGCCAGCTCGTCAGCGTCGTCGCTGCTCATACGTTAGCAATTTAAGCTACCACCCAACGACGTACTACTACAAGTTCTCGAACTATCATTGCTGTTCTTATAGACTGTTGATGTATACGAGAGAGCGCACGAGAACAAACCAAATAAGAACCCGAGGGAGCTGATGAGATACTTGTTGCAGATGACAATTGCTACCGAAGAAGTAACCGAGAGCGCGAGCGAACCGATAACGCCGATCTGCGACCCCGACACCTCTGCCATTTCTTCAAAACCCCCAAACTCTACTCTTCGAATACCTTCACACAATACCTTCACACCTTTCATGAAAGAATTATTTGCCATACACAACAAGATTCCTACCTTAGTAGAAAAGGTATGTTACAAGATTCTTTTAGTACACAGTTAGCATAAGCACCAGATGCTCCTAATGAGCACCAAAGTATATGTTCCGTGACGGGTTCAATTAACAGTAGTGGATTGGTGAGAGGTCACATTAATTAATGATCAATAAAAAACAAGTTCTTAACTATAAATTGTAATCTTATCTAGGGTTCCATCATCCTTACATAAATAGTTCGACTATGATGTTGCACTTTACTTCGTAGATAAGCCAAATTTGTACTTAAGTCATGTAGCGACCGGACCCACTAGCAATAATAATTCGTTGGATCCAAACTATAATCTAAAATGTTTAAACTCAGTTATTATTACTAGTGCCCATATTTCTTATATGTCCAATCATAATTCTATTTCCATCCGATGTGAGACTATTGAGGTATAACAGACTCCTTCTGTTTAGACCTGACGTTCTTACACAGCCCAAGATTATCAGGTGATGTGAAATTTATTTCGCTAGTCCTATCATCTATATCTAGACTCAGCCGAGGCTCGTCACACACTTCTGACTGGTGATTGGCTCTAATATCAAATGTAACGATCCGACCCACTAGCAATAATAATTCGTTAGATTCAAATCACAACCCAAAATATTTAAGACAATTATTATTATTAATTTTCATATCTTTTATATATTCAATTATAACTTTATTCTCATTCGATGTGATTCTCATCCGATGTCATTTCAAATTTGTACAATTTCATGTTTAGAAAATGACAATTTTAGTCAAAAATTTTATAATAGCGGGCATTGTTAACGGATCTGACAGTAAAACTGACCGGATTCAATAAATTCAATTAGCATAAAATAAAAAACTATTTAGGCGCCTAAGTTTCAAATCGAACCTAAGACTAAAATAATTTAGGGTTTACTATGGGAAACCAATGGTGCACCGCCACGTCATCTGCTTGGCTGTACATTTTCTACAGTTCTCTAAGCATAAGCTACATTCATTTGATTCTGACACTTCTATTTTTTTCTCTTAATATATCTTTCTAAAGTTGTTTTATTAGTTATAATAGAATTGAGAGGTGTAACACATCTTACTCCCTAATCAAAAACAAATAAAAGTAAAGTGGGTGACAAGTAAAAAGTTGATATAGATGTGCACGAAAAGATAGAATAAATCTCAACCGTCGGATCAGTGGATCATCATCATAGTAAATCTATAATTTTGTAACTCTAAATCAAAAATAATATGCTATAAAAAAGAATATATATATATATATATATATATATATATATATATATATATATATATATATTTTTTTTTTCTTTGTCATGGAGAAAGAAGATGACAAAGACGAAGAGACCATTAAAGATATCAAATAATTAGCAAGTAATCGAAACACAAAAAAAAATTAAGGAAAAAAAAAAAAACTCACCTTGTTATAGATATGTTGATATGTTCTTGAGAGAGAGAGAGGGAGAGAGAGAGGAGAGGAGATACAAAGAAAGCGTTGGTGATTTGCTCTTCTTCTTATTTGGAGTTGAATACGGCGTTGGTGTTATTAGGGTACTAACGCCGTCAACTCGCCGTTAGTATATTCCATATCCTTCCTTAATTTTAATTTTAATTTTAATTTTCATTTTAAATTTTTTATCAAAAATATCTTTTTTTTTTTTTGTTTAATATCGTGAAATAAATTGATTACGATATGTATCTTAATACTACACTGATTCTTAGATATAATGATTATTTTATAACTTTTTAATATAATATTAGAGCATAAAATTCTGAATTTTATATTTTTTTAATATAAATATACGAATTTTAATTATAATTATAAATTTATATAATAAAGCTGTTAAATTTTAATTAACTAGTAGAACTTATAAATTAAAAATAGAAAATTAAAAATTTAATAAAAAAATTGGTAAAATTTTTTAACAGTATTTTGATTTTAAAATTTGAGATAATTATTTGTACTAATTAATTTATAGTTGCCGATTGTGAAAATTACTGTAAAAAATAAATGCCGCATTTCGATTTTGAAGTCAAAATACTGCTGACTGATGATTCAAATCAAATGAATTAAAATATTAAATAATAAAATTAAAATTTTAAAAAATTAAATAGTTAATTTAAAATTATCCACAGTTCGGATAAGTTCTTTATATTATTTTAAGGTGCTGTTATTAAACGAGTCAATAATTGAGGGGGTCGACATGCATTTTACGAAGATTCTTAACGCCGTTAAGTTGCTGACGCGGAAGATAACGGCCGTGGGCCCAGTGTACGGCCCAAATTTAAAATATGCAGTGCGGGGCCCACCATGGGTGAGACGTGCGAATTTGTAGGACTCGAGTGAGATCAAATCTCCACCGTCCATCAAATTCTCCTATTAGTTTTTGTTATATCGTGGTGGTCAACTATTTGAAGCTCATCATAATCATATATCCCCACAGTTGCGAAAAATCTCAACCGTTCATCACGTGATTTTGTTGACGAGTCCATCGTGCTTAGAATAGGATTTCAAAATGCATAATGCCCCCTCAACTTTTATGATCTTTATTCGCCAAATTTAATAATTTTAATAAATTTTTAGTAAATAAAAGTGGATTAAAAATATATAGAATTTGTGTGAATTATATATCATTTTGATTTGACTATCAAATTTTTTTTTTTATTTTTTTATTTTAATGCTCAATTTATTAATTTATTTGATGACACTTTCAGTATAAAATTTAAGCTAATTATTTATTAAATATATATTAATTAAGCATGTAAAGATAAATAATATATTTACAATTTAAAGCTTTATACATTTTTATCTAAAAAAAAGGGGGAAAAAAAAGTTGAGAGGGCAATTTCAGAAGAACCTATAAGTGAGGTGGTATTCATATTTATTTATTTACTTAATAATATAAGAATTTTACCTGAAGTCAACTCTCAAAACTAGTCACATGTAAACATGCATATATGGTGGGTCTAAATTGCAAAATAAAAATAAAAATAAAAATAAAAAGTTGGACATGACACCCCAACTATTGTGAGAAATTTATTTTATAAAATTAATTTAATTTATGAAATCAATATATTTAATAATAGGTTACTTGATTCTAATTAATGTTGCTACATTAGCTGGCAATGTGAATTAATTAGTTAAAATATTTGGAACAAGAAGTTGAAATATGTGCACATGTAGATGTAGATACAAATTAAATTAAATTAAATTAAATTAAATTAAATTACACATTTGTGTGATTTGAAGCATCATGCATGCATGGTTTATTATATTGGAGATTAATACATGTGTTGAGTAATAAAAGAAAGAGAGAAATGTTCAAGCACTTGAGAAACTTTATGGTACAAACTTTATGATGTACCATTTATTAATGTTTTTGTTAAATGATATATATATATATATATATATATATATATATATATATATATATATATATATATATATATATATATATATGAGTGGTTATTGTTAGGATTCGATTAGAATTTTAGTTGAGTCCTAACTAGATTAAAAGATATAAATTTATTAAAATTTAAATATTAATTAGAGTAAAAATCTAATTAAATTGATATTTGAATATTTTTTATATAAGCTATAAATATAGCATAAATATTATTATTTTGGTGATGATCGATGATGGTACGATTTAGCTACACTAATATGATATGACTAAGGTATCTATAATTTAGAATGATGTTAGTGTATGGGTGCGCCCATTCACGCCCAAAGAGAAAAATCTTCTGAACTTATTGAAGATGAGAGAATGACGAGAAAGGTTCAGGAAGAATGTTCGGGTTGAACTACTTTATATAGAAGAGGAGCTATGTGTAATTCTTCTTTTAGTTAATGAATCTTATTTTATCCGTATTTACTATTTTGATTTTTTTTATTTTTTTTTTGGTTGTGTCGGTTTTAATTTTTATTGAGAAAATAAATTTATTATAAAAATTTGATTTGACGTTTCTGTTGCAGAATCCTAATAATCAGTAGTGGAGCAAGTATCAAATCAACAGTCGTTGGTATCGATCGGAGCGGGTGTGCGAATTCACAAAACCTAGTACCGTGATGAGTACAAGATACTCGACAATTACTAATAGACTCCTAACTAGTAAATGAAAATGAAAATGAAAATGAAAATGTGCAGAGTGATTTTTACCAAACATTTGCATAAACTTAGGCACCTAGCTAGCTATAATCTGCATTATTGTTATTTTTTTTAAGGGAATTAATGTCACATCTTTGCTTCAATAATTTGCTTATAATTGTCACCCTTGTGGGCTCTATAAGAGTGCTGAGTACATGCAATATTTTGTGGAAATTAAATGCTGATGAGAATCCTGTAGCAGGTTGCTTGACAGTTTCAAATATTGCAAATGAGATCTTAAAAAAACTGCAGTACAAAAAGGAAAAACTTAGAACCTACCTACATTAATTACTAATTATAATGTACAAATTGAAAAAGGATTGAGGTAGCAACATCACATGTAGTTGTATTTGTACAATCAAAAGGGCAATTTAATTACTTGGATGTGAAATTGCCTCTTAATTGTCACCATCATAAACCATGCAGTTGCATCATATTTGATTCTTGTATGGATCTCACAAGAGCCCAATTAATTGTTCTCAAAAAAAGGAATAGCTTTTAATTAGTCTATAGGGCATTCATAATTTGGCCTCATGCATGTGTGCTCAAATATTCAAAGGCACTATTTTACTTAATAGTTTGAAATAGAACACCAATTTGGTACAACTTATATTGAAACTAATTGTTAGGTATAATAGTCCCATATTTCATAGAAATTATATATAATGGACAAGAGTATCTCCTTCAATCAGTTTAGGCTTTTGAGCTCCTTCTGTTAATATATATTCTTCGGCCTATTTTCTATAAAATCAATTTTTTTTTGAGTAATATCGTTTCAGACCTAATTTTTAAATTCTTCGTTCTCGAAATTATACGAAACAATCGTTATACTTCAAAAGCTTAACTATTAGAGAACGTTTGAGCTCGATACTTTTTATAGGCTCGAAATATGAACTTAAATTAAATAGGAGAAAATCAATTATGTTAGGAATATAACCGGACTTGAACTCAGGATCTTTTGCTCTGTTTGAAATTATATGAAATAATTGTTGTACTTCAAAAACTTAAGTTATCTGAGAACAGTATTTTTAATCTTTCAGCTTCACCTATCGATTTTATATCCCGTTTATTTCCATCATGTTCTTTTATATCCATCATGCACGTGGGCCAATAACTTAGACGATAAAAAAAATTTCTGCATGTGAATGAGAGTGATAATATATATATATATATATATATATATATATATACTCAGCCTGTTTTCTAAACTATTGATCATGTTGCAGGGGCAACTAATCTTTGATTTCTTAAGCTATTTCAGGTTTGTTTTTAGTGATTTATGAAGAAATAAAAGTTGGTGGTGGTTGGCTTGTTACATCATCTTTTATTATTTTTTAAAAAATTCCTCAAAGGAGAAAAGAAGATTTAGCTATAGAACTAATTTTGGAATAATAATTGTTTGTTACAGCAACTCATTGTTGATTCATATTACAGAGAAAAAGTGTGAAGTACTTGAACCAATTTGAAATTGCCATTTCAAATTTTACTTGTTTCCTCCACAAAGAATCAATAATTTTAAAAAAAAATAGCCTTGCAATTTAGCTTCTAATCAATTTTATTAAAATTTATGTAACCAAACCAAGAGAGTTTCAGCAATCTGAGGAACTCCATTTGCTCTTCTTGGTCTCACCAGTGTCCTCATCTTGATGATGCATCAAGTTTTTCGCAGCCGAAAGCGATTCGTCCGCTTTTTCCGCCATCTGCAGGAACATCAAATGCATGGATATAAGAGATTTATGCGCGAGATCGATAGACGAACGAAGCTT
This sequence comes from Tillandsia fasciculata, assembly GCA_029168755.2. Classification (NCBI taxonomy): domain Eukaryota; kingdom Viridiplantae; phylum Streptophyta; class Magnoliopsida; order Poales; family Bromeliaceae; genus Tillandsia; species Tillandsia fasciculata. The sequence continues at coordinate 28,280,304 of CM054934.1, read as the reverse complement.
TCGAGCTTTCGAGCTTTCGTTGTGCTTCTCCTAGAGATTCTGAATTGTTTGCTTCTCACTTCTAGGAACCAAACATGCCTTGCATCTAGGAATGATGTGGTTATGTAAAGGAAATGCGCGAATTGAAGTAGAAACAAATGTTCGACGTCGCGAATAGTACTTGTGATATTGGCAAGGCACTGTGATCAGTGGACTTGTTATTTTTCTCTCGAACCGAGAAGTAGGAATATAAGCCCATGCCGAGAATGGCAATGAGGATGCCTATAAGGTTCCGCGCGGTGAAGGGTTCGTGCAAGAGGATGTAGCCAAAGGAAAGGACTAGGCAGGTCTTGAGATGGCCGAGCACTTGGTACGTCACTGGCGATGTCGTTCCGATCACTAGGAATGTGCTGAAGTTCACCGACACCGCGATCAAACAAGATAGGATGATGAATCCCTACAAGTGATCGGCGAAAGAAGGAAAAACACATGCAAGCATTTGTGCTTATTACTTCGCAATTGAGCAATTGTTTGAACTATTTGATACTGAAATGCATACCAAAACCACAGGAGAGTAACTGTACGCGAACACATTGCGCTTGGTGAGGAGCTGGTCCACGAATGGGCCGGTCGCGAACAAAATAGCCGCTTGGTACGGTGCGGATTGATACAGGAGCTGCGTCGAAGAGACCTTCAACCTCTTCTGTATTGTGTTTGTTAGCTTTGGTTTAAGTCGAATTTAAGGTTAAGGGCAATGCTAGAACAAATGTGTACATTGAATTTTCGATGTTTCGAACAATATATATATATATGTATGGTAAGATATAAGCAAAGGATACGATTTGGCCAACGCACGTTGTAGCAATGGCGAGGAGGGAGAGAATGGATCCGAGAAGATTGAGTTTGAGATCGGTAACAGATGCTACGCCGACTCCGAAGAGCAAGACCAAAAGAGAGAACTTGATATTCTGACTGCAAGTTTAGCTTTTACTGTCAGTGGATTAGTCTGATCCGTATCAATCGAGTGTACAGAAGTTTTCTGTACATTGTTGATGTGACGAAAAGATTCAACAATCATTCTAAAGTATTGTTGATTCGACATCATACTTTCTCATCAACATAGCTGGTTTTGATATTTGAAGACAAATTCATTGAATACACACGTCGCGACATACTAATTGAATCTGGTCAGATTTAATGAATCTAATCGGTAAGTATTGATACTCGGGCTCGACCTTAGTATCGATGTTTGGGTTAGGCCAAACACAACAGTAAAGAGACATGATCAATCAACTAAATTTTATTAGTTTTCTATAAATAACTACCTGAATGTTTTCTTCAGAAATAGAGTCTCCAACAGCACGGTGAACGGTATGATGGCCAATTTCGTCATCTGCGAAATATATTGGTGTTAGTAACGTATCAGAATTTACTATTGACAGATAGATATTTTGAATTCGGCTGTAAACGAAAACCATATTATCTAAATGACCTGGTAGAACCCTACGGAGTTGAAGCCCAAACTGAGGTTGAGGAGGCCAATGGACGTGCCGTTGACGAGCCCGAATAGGACCACGGTTTGACCGTCTAGTGGTTTGGGCTCGAACAAGTGCAGCTGCTGCGCCACGTGGAGGGTGCAGAACGTCACCATCAGGTGCCAGCTCGTCAGCGTGGTCGCTGTTTCAAATTATGATTCGCCATTCAGAATTGGATTAGATAGAATAAAATGATCAGCTAGATTCGAGTAATCATTAAAACATTCGTTAGGCACTAAACTTTTTTGTTGATCTCTACTTACGTACCGAAAGGGAAGCCGAGAGAGCTCATGAGGGCCTTGTTGCAGATGACGATGGCGACCGACGACGCGACGGAGAGCGCCAGCGACCTGACCACGCCGAGTTGAAACCCCAACATTGTCGCCTGGCGGCACGGAGTCTGCCGGTGCTTCTTCTCTTGAAGTTTTGCAAATGCAGAATTGCAACAGCAATGTGACTGACTCAATTGTAGTATAACATCAAAATAAAACCAACTAAATTCATCTAAAATGTTACCTTAATATTTCAGAAGCAGCTTCCTTTTATACTAGAGAGAGAGAGAGAGAGAGAGAGAGAGAGAGAGAGAGAGAGTTTTGGGGATTATATATGTTGGAGGAGTGAGCTTTTGTACCACTTTGTTTTCATGTTTGGGCACTGTTCCTATCACTTTGGTTGCACTTAACCTAATCTAATTAAACAAAAGTAATCGATCTGATAAAAAAAATTATATAAAATTAAGATTCGCGGGTATTACTTTTTCTTGAAAAGATCCAAAAAAAAAAAAAAAAAAAAAAACAAAGTTGACCACGTAATGAATGACTCAAGAAGTCAAGTGTAATCAAGAGTACGTACCAGAAACTCCGATAAATATAATTCTAAGCTCATTTTCTATCCGATCGATTTTTTGCGTACTGAACTCTGCGACGCATCTTTTCATATTCAGCATGCACACACTTGTTAAATACATTTCTGTGAGCTCTTATCCTATCAGATTGATCTTTCGGATAACAAAAAATTGTATTGTAACATATATAATTCACAAGTATCATTTAGGGCATAGTTCCTTTGTATGCAAGGGATGAAGGTGGAGTGTGGTTGTTTCAAACCCAACTTTACTAGAATGCAAGCAAAGGCCATGGCCAAAAGCCCACTAAATTATGAGGGGGGGGGGGTGTGGTTGGTGAAACTTAGAATTCACTCAATACATGATATGATGAACAATCCAATCACTTTGTCTTTACAAGTTATAATTCCTTAAGAACTACTTAATCCCCTCTTATACTTACATGCTATCATGTCCCCCACCAGGGTGGTTGTACCATTGTAGTTGCATTGCTTTAATATTCCCGCAAAAAATCGACGGCACGGATCTTTCGAAGTTTTTTGTAAATTTGTACACTGCAATTCTATATATATGTCATCTGCTACTGGGAGTGAGCGCAACATTACATTTTAAAACGATCAGGATTCGATATGTGGTAAAAGTGAGGAACGATCATACACCGATCAAGTGTCACAACAAAAGCCGAAAAAGATTCTATTTCGTCAGGCACAAAGTGATAAAGTGTCACAATTTCGCATCCATTAGTTCGAAAAGAGTCGTGTTGTCGCTCCAACTAAGGAAAGGTCTTTTTTCCGACATAACTCGAGATACATGCTCTATAGTCGGCCGAGATTTTGGCCCTGAACATATGCACCCAATCGTGTCGCGATGGTAGAAATTTCCGCCATTATAACCAATTCAGGGTGCGAAAGAAGCATCCAAAATTTCTACGTGTTAGATTTTGCGCATTAAGAGTGGATAGAGCTGAGATGAGTTCTCTGAGATATTTTTCAAGAATCATCCCCAAGGCCAACACTTCGAAGCTATAAACGTCGTACTTTTCGGTCACTTTTGTCGTTTAAGCAAGCTCTAGGAGAGATCAAAAACAATAATAGTTACGCAAATAATGTTCGATAAAAGACCAAAAATAAAAGAAAATTTTCAAAAGCATATAATATATAATATACGTGGAGTAACATACCCAAACGTGCCAGCAAAATCCGTGCAGTTGGAAGAGCCATGCTTCATCAATCATGCAGTGCCAAAATCTGCAACACAAGCCCTGAGTCTCGAATCGAACAATACGTTCTTGCTCGATATGTCACGGTGAACTATCGGCGGATCGCAGCTGTGGTGCAGGTACGCACTACAATAAAATTATATTATAGCGATACTTTTAAGTATTTCTAAAATCTAAAAAAAATACCGCTAACAAAACTACCGACACTTATTATTAGTATCGCTATATGTGCAGTCGCTAGGATGTATAGCGATATATTATTATAATGTGTTATAAAAATATGTTATTGTTAGCAACGAGCGCACAAACTAAACAAAATCAATTGGCGATCACGACAGAAAAGTAGAACCAAAATTGCACGACAGAAAATAACACACAGATTTACGTGAAAAATCCCTTGCGGGAAAAAATTACGGACGAAAGAGGAGAGATTTCACTATGTAGAAAAGAGGGAATACAAGAGTTCTATTCTTCGTACAATCGCTCGAACTCACTCTAGGGCAAGTAAAAGAGAAATTAGGGTTTTTCCTTAGCGGATCGGATCCGTACCGGGGGGGCTCCGCCCCCCGCACCCCCCGTCCGATAGCGGCCTGAGCCCGAAGCCCACCACTGACATCCACAAAATTTCGAAGTCGCACCGCAAAGCCGTCGGCGAACCTGAATCATAATATCGAAGTGATTCTGATTTTGAGTCACAACTAACAGTTATTATAATCTAAATTTGAATATATATGAAATATAGATATATAAATCACTTACATAAAAAAAATTATAAAAATATATTTTCATAACTTAATTTTGTTGCAGTGACGATAACAGATTGGCAACGCCTTTTATAGTCCTCACTCGCCTTCTCCGGTCTTGCTAAGTTCTCAGCTAAGCTCGCTCTCTCCGTATACTCGTAAACAAGAAACGTCTTTTTCACGTGCGAGCAATATCTGAAAAGCCTCGCGATGTTTCGGTGCCTGATTCGTACTAAAACCTGCACCTGATCACTTCAAAAACTCTTCTTGTCGGGCAATTCTTCGTCGAAGTTCCAAACAGATAAAAGACCGCAGCCGATCGGCTTATCCAAGGTCTCTTCTTGCTCTAGATTCGGATATCGACGGCGGTGGTGGTGATCGATCGTGATGTATAGAATCACGGTGACAAAAGCGGCGAAAATTGGAAGTAAAATGATGATCACAGCTAAATGTGTTCTCATTTTTGTACTATCATGTATATATGATAGTTTCTTACTATGTATCTTTGAACTCTCTATATATAATAATACATTAATTTGACCTGGAAACAAAGAACTTATTAGAATGAGTCATCTTTTCATTGAATGATTCTGCATCTGAGTATACTTTCAATGTAACTGTTCAAATTCTAAATATGAAAAAAAAAGATTATTACTCAATAGTAGTGTTGAAATATATAATTCTACTACTTGGTTCAGAACTTATATATTTTTTAGAATAAATAATTTTAACTTAAATCCGAATCAGACCCAGAGTGTAGAAATTTCTACAGCTTTGGTAGTGATATGGTGACAACAATTTCAATATCCCTCACTCAATTTATTTCCTCCCCTTTCTCACCTGGGAGAAAAAAAACAAAACAAGAAAGAATATTGCAAAGTGGAATTGTCGGCAAGATTTGTTGAATATAAAATATATAAACATCGTTTTCTAACGACTTAAGTATTTTTAAAAATAATGATTGTTTTATTTAATTTCACATAGTAGCAGATTCTATTTAATTAAATTTACGTTTTGAGTCTATTAAAAAGTTTTGAATCCAAGCGTATTTTCTCTCATTTAATTAAGTCCACGTTTTGAATTTATTAAATTTTTTTTTAGTCCAGACGTGCCGTTTAAGTTTTTAGAGAATAATAATTATTTCATTTAATTTCACATAAATAAAGCCCTAACTTTAATTATTGTTATCGAGTTATTCCGATAAAACCAGAAATAGAGCGCATATAAAGCGGCGAAATATCTTTAACCCGTTTGGATTCGGTATAGAACCGAAAATAGGAGGGATATCCCTCTTATTATTCCAAACGCACCAGGAATTAATTGGTTCCGGTACAACTAGAATAAGTGAGAATTACTGTTCTCACTCTCTTACATTTTTCTTAAATACCCTCCCACGTCTACCGAGGTACCATCTCTCACCTTATTATTACATAATAAAGTTTGAGGGCAAAAAGGTAATTTATCCAAATTAAAACTCCTTATTCCTCTTATTTCTCATTCTCATACCAAACACAAAATCTCTTATCCCTGGAATCATTCCAAACGTTTTTTTATACTAATTTCGTACTTTATACTTATTTCTGAAATAACTAGTTCTGTCTTGTCCCATTACCAAACAGGCCTGTGTCGGTGATACTCTTGCCTACGTGGGCCGGCTTTAGAGGGCGATAGAGACGGAGTTATGACCCCGGCCCGGCCCGGTTAGAGAGCAGGCGGGCTAGTCGTGGCCTGGTTCTACAAATTCCTGATGGAATTTAATCTTATGGTTAGTGATCAAAGTATAATTATTTGGAATATATTTGTTACTGATTCTTGAGACAAAGGTCTCAAAATTTACCGTAAGTTCATATATATTTAAACTTTTCATACTAAATTAGTTTGACTTCAAAGAACAAATTAAAATCTTTTAATTTCAACGATATACAGAATGTTAATTATACTACTACGAAAATATATAAAATATTTTTTCATCATACTTTTTCATGACTATTCTTAATACAATTTTTTACTAAAATGTATAAAATATTTTTTCATCATACTTTTTTACTGGTTCTCAATGTAATTTTCTGTGTAGTATTTGACTATAAATTCGTATTTTATTTATCCAAAATACTGTTTATATATATATATATATATATATATATATATATATATATATATATAAAAGGGTGTATAATTATATATACCCTTTTTTAAAAAAATCTAAACCTATTTTTTTTGTCATGTCATTTTTTTCACCCCTTTCCTACTGCGTCATTTTTTTTTTTTTTTTTTTTTTTTTTTGCCATACTGTTCTATCATCCTCCGGACTCTTCTGCTACGTCATTTTTCCGCACCATTTTATCATCTTTAGGTGGTCTGATTTACATGTAAAATAATTTTACATATATTTATATATTTTTTAACTTTATATTATTTATTGTATAATGTTATATTTCAAACAATAAATTATATTTATTATCTAATAAAAATTATGTATATATAATTTGTATTTGAAAAATATATAAGCAAAAAGAAAAAAAATAAATTTATAAATAACCCGCATACCCACCAGCATGCTAGCAAACGAATACAGATAAACATGCAGATTATTCAAAAATTTACAAATAAATTTTATTGTGACTAGCAATTATAATAACACACTTAATTATAGTTTATCCAATCCACACCTTGGCCAAACCTAATTATATGCATAGATCAATAAAAATATATTATATTATAAATATATCAGCACAGGAATAACAAAATTAATGAAAAAAATAGTTAATTTTATACAGCTAAATGTAAATAAATATATTTCTACAAAGTTTAACTTTTTATATTTACCTTTTCAAAAATTTTAAGTTATTCATATATATTTCTATTGTTAATGTCGCTTAAAAAAAATAGTTAACAATAATAGATTAAATATTAATCTTAGTTAATTAGTGAGGTAATTATTTTTTTTTATTGTTTTAGATATTTTTGTATTATTTTAGTAATTGAAACTTTTTGAGGTATATATTTAATAAAACAAAACTGATATTTTATATATATTTTGTTAAAAAAATAAATAATAAATTAACGGTAATAAACTAAAAAATATATATAAATAATTTAATTTTTTTTTAAAAAATAAATATAAAAAATTAAACTTTATATGAATATATCTTGTTATTAAATATATTTATCAAAAATAATATAAAATTAATTCAAAAAAAATCTTCATGCGGGTTAAAACACCAGGCAGTCTAGGCATATTTGGCCACACATTAAGCAAAAAAAAAAAAAAAAAAAATAAAACAAAACCAAAAACTTTACAAATGTGGAAAAATAATAAAGGAAAAAATAATGCAACGTGGTGTCGCTCGTTGCATGGGGCCTACGTGAAAAGATGACACATTAAAGTAATAACCTTTTAGGTTGTGACTTGTGAGTGCATGATACGTGACACGTGTATATATATATATATATATATATATATAATATTATCATTAGTTATTAAATTAATTAATTTACTACCTATCTCAATCAACAATAATACTCTCTCTTTCTCTTTCTCTCTTCTTCCTGATCAATTCTCACTCAACAAGAAGAAAAAAAAGAAGCAGCAGCTGCAGCAACAAAGAGATAACTTTATTCAGATACCTTTCCACGAGAGGTATGAGAACTCCTAATTTTTTGTCGGACCTTTCTCGATTACATGTCCTTTCGAAATTGATTCTTTGCTATTATTTTTTATTCGAAAGATATCTGTAGATCATATTTTTTATTCGAAATATGATTACATATTCTGGTATATATATTTGTTTCTCGATTTAATTAATGTATGTTGTTGAGTTTAGAATTCTCTAGTTTTTGTTTTTAATTTATTTTTTGAAAAAATTGATTAAAATTATTGAATTCTATATGATTAAAGGTTTTTTACTTTAATTATTATTATTATCATTAACTGAAGTTAATTAAACTCCCATTTTTAAATTTGAGTTATTCTGGTTCTTATGAATTTATTCCTGCAGGGAATAGTTATTCGAGCTAAGTTATTCAGGGGAGGAATATGGGATTTGTGTTGGTGATATCTCTACCGTGCATTATTCTGGTGTTGATCATCGCGCTGGCTTGTTATCTTCTGGGAAGATCACGTGGTCGATTTTAAATAAAAATAAAATTATAAATAATTATTCCGCCTCGGCCTAAATAAGTGAGACCGTTTAAGATTTTGTAATGTATGATATATTAATTTGTATTTACTTATTCAATCATTGCGGTGATTATTCAATATAATATATTTTACTTATGAAATAATTTATTCTATTCAGAAAAAAAAAAAAACCCCCGACATATATAGAGTCGTATTATTTATTGATCTGTAAATTATTTTCAATTGATTATTTAATTTTTTAAAAATTGATTTTATTATTTAGTCTTTTAATTTTCAATTTGTTTGATTTCGGAGATTTAAATGCTATTATGCTATCAATAGCATTAAGTTATTGGTGCTATTAGATTTTTAGTCCTTGTATTAAGGAACGTGCGTGCGGTTTGGATGATTCCAGAACTATGCTATTATGCTATCAATAGCATTAAATTATTAGTGTTATTAGATTTTTAGTCCTTAGATTAAGCAACGCGCGGTTAGAATGATAGTAATCTTCTAAAATGGGATAAAAATAGTTAAGGAGTAGATCTAACGGTTGAAAATTTGATAGCATCTAATACTTAATGCTATGAATAATATAGTAGCAGAACTCAATTAAATATATTTAAAAATTAAATAAAATAAATTATAAATATAAAATAATTTATAATTTAGATAAATTATGTATATTTTTATGAATCTATATTTTGTACCCTTCATATTATAAAATAAAAGTAAAAGTAAAAATAAAAATAGATAAAATAAAAAGGGGTGCACCAATGAGTAATGTGGAACATGTCATGTGGAGCTCAGAGTTTGTCATGTGCTAGTCCAATTAATGTGAGTGTACTCCCTTCATTTTTTTTTTTTTAAATAAAAAAAAAAACTAGTGTAATCCAATAAAGAGAGAGGTTGGTGAAACATTTGGATCTTTGTCACCACCTATCATTATTTAGTCTAAATTTTGAAAAAATAATTTATATAAAATTAATTTTAATTAAAAAATTAATTTTTGTTAAAAGTAATATAGATTGTTTGGCTGAATTTAGAAAAAAAATAAAATTTTTAAAGTAATTTTTGTAATAATTTTACTATTTGCAAATAATAATTTATTTACTGATTTTTATTTTAAAATAATTAAAAACTTAAATTTTAATTTAAAATCTGAATTTAAATTTAAATTTGCATAAAAATTTAAAATTTAAAATTTTAATTTATATAAATTTAAAAATTTAAAATTAAAATTTAAAATTTGAGTCTAAAATTAGAATAAGATTTTAAAAAATAGATTTTAGCTATTTCTGATTTTAGATCTCAAAAATTAGAAAACTAATTTTAAAAATTATAATCGGATTTTCCGAACGATGTTGTCAAATACTCTATTGAGCCAAAAATCATTTTTAGGTCCAAAATTATTTTTCAAAAGTTAGACTAAACACTCATTTAATTTCTCAAAGGACCAATATGCACAAAATAAAATTGCAATTTTGAAGGAATTGGAAAAAGATAAAGAAAAACCAAGATATTGAAGGGGCATTTGTGTACATAAATCAGGCTGATTTTTCAAAAGGCAAATAATAAGTTACATTTTTTTTTTTTTTTTTTTTTTTTTAAGAGCATGCACAGAGATAGTCTTGAGCTTCAAATCCAATATAAACTAAAATTTCAAAAGATGACTTTTTTTTCAAATTCGTGGTATCGCATTTTATCTCGTATAGTACTTAATTTTCATGCATTTTCATCTAGTATTCGCCTATCTGATATTAAATATGACGATTTAACTTACTAATAGTAATAGCCCGTAGAATTTAAACCACCGATTTAAAATATTTAAATTTAATTATTACTATTAAAATTTTTGATCTTTATATTTTAAATATTATAATTTTTTTTTTTTTTATTTGATGTGTCACTATTGGTGTATTACATTATATAAAATGGTACACTAATGTCTTATATAAATATATATATATTTTGGGTGGGTGAGGGAGGGTGGGGAGAGGGTACAGGCTTCTGGATTTTTTTTTTTTTTTTTTCTTGAGTAATTAAACTCCAAAAATTTATTAAATAATTAAAGATGAAAATGGAAATAAATTAAAGATTGAATTAAAATTAGGATGAAAAATAAAAAAAAATTATATTGCTTAAATTTACTTTCGTTTTTAAAAAATATATTGCCTATAATGCTACAGCACAATTTGAAACATCAAAACTCCGACCCATATGCCAAGAAAATAAGAAAATTTAAAATATCTATAATCGTATAGTTAAATAAAAAAATTATCAAAAATTTATTATATTTGTTCAATCAAAATAATATTTTTTGAATTATTCGTCATTATTAAGAGTTAAATACATTCAAATTAATTTTATTGAACATCCTCAATATTAGAAGCTATTTTTAAGATTATGGATACAAATTCAAAAAAAAAAAAATTAATTTATAAATAACTAAAGATGAAAATAAAAATAAAAATATAAAATTACTTTCACAAAAAATAAGTAAAGAAATTTATTAATGACATAAAACCCATCAAGTGGGTACTGAACAACCCGTATTATCATAAATATTTGGCTAAATTATGGAATTTTTTTTTTTGTAATATCTCATTTTTTTATTTTGCCTTTCTATTTTTTAAAAGTCTATATTTTGCCATCTCGTAATTACCGAATTGTCTTTAGTGGACAACGGCGTTAACGGAGGAGGTAAATTGACAAAAATGCCCTTACCTTATATTGGAGAGAGAATGAGTTTTAGCTTATTTCCCGTCATTCTTGAAGGATATTTTGGGTATATCCAACAATATTTTTTAAAAAATTAACGGTTTACTCACGGAAGGGTGACAGCGGGGGTAAATGCATATTTTGATAATTACGAGGAGTCAAAATATAGGTTTTTAAAACACAGGAAGGCAAAGTAAAAAAGCGAAATATTACAGAAAAATTTTATATAATTTAGCCTAAATATTTTAATAAATCATAGCTAATAAATATAAAAAATTAACGAACAAAATTAATCTGATGCATAGGAACATTTCTCAAATATATATATATCTTCACTGGAGCATGTCTTAGTCATTATCAAACAATTTGGTTGGTGGGTGTTCTCCCCGCACATGCGCATGTTATCAAACCCCAACATTGTTCAAAATTGCATGCCAAATGAATTAACCTGCCCCAACCTCTTGTTTAATTTAATTTGGTGTTAGGTCACCAAAGGAGTTGAATATTAATTACACTCTCACAAAGAAATTAATGGTTAGGTAACTTAATTATATGATCATATTCAACTTCATAATTACCCACAATGAAGGGGCATTTTATGTATTAAACATCTAAATAGGTTTATTATATGGATTTCGAATTAAATAGGGGAAAGTGTACCTATTTTTTTTTATTCTAATACCACATAAAATAATTAACAATTTTATAAGTTACCAAAACTTTTTTTTTGGTAGCAAATGTATTTTTAAGTAAGAATTTAAATATCACGCTCTGAATTTTGAAAAGCAGTCTTTTTTTTTTTTTTTTTTTTTTTTTTCCAATTAGAGTTTAAAGTATATTCCTGGATATAAGCAGATCGTCACTTGTATAGAAAATTTTCTGTCCCTTTGGACATAGCCTTTCTTATACATGCACGGCTAATCGACTGCAGTCGACATCAGAGTAGTCTAACATACTAAATATAGTTATCTCAGTTTTTTAACATTTAGACTAGTCTTTAAGTAATTCACACATTAGACAGTTCCAAATATCTCTAAGTCATGATATACTGAAAAACATATATAAACTGGAGTCTATAGCATCATCAGGGGGACAGCTTTATTATGATAGCCTCACCAACTTGTTCTGACATTCCATCACCCGACCGACCTAAAAAATGATCACCCAGGGATGTGAGATATAGTATAAGTGTATCCCAGTGGGTACGACGGGCCGAAAAATAGCAAATCTTATCTACTGGCATACAATAATTAGCGGATAGTAAAAGATTAGTAGGTAAAGGCTGATATCGATAAGCAGATAACTGAATGGATCATAATCATAATAATGAGCAATAAGGGTACAGAAATATAAGGCTAGAGCATGCTGAAGTAGAGATCTGAATCATAATCACAATACTGAGCATATAAGAGTACAAAAATATAATTGCTAAGCATGCTGAATAGATATATAAATGATGCATTAATAATAGAATCCCAAGTACCCAATCGATTCTACCCTTTTGGTCACTGGAACCTCAGGCAATAACACTATCGAAATACCATACACAACTCAAGTGGAGATACTATACATCAACTGAACATGTAACAATCCGAAAGTATATCCAATCACTATGGCCCATCATGTTGACTCGGCCAAGGCTCGCCCAACAGGTCATGAAGACCAAAACAAGCACACCCCGGAGGGACATAACCACCCGCATTCAAAGTCGCTAATTCTGTCTAAGAGCGGGGAACAACAAATCTAGGGGTGAAGCTCACGGGGTGACGAACCCTGTCTAACAACACCCCCAACTGGGCCGCCAACTGAAGTACTCAGGGTTGTAACCCCTGTCTAAGAACTACAATGCCACACAAGCTATAGTCACATATGCATGCTCAAGGCTCCAAAAACCGAGACTCAGTAGTCAAGTCATTCCCCGTAGGCGATAAGAGGCGCAAGAAGTGATCTCATGAGATGTCAACAAGACTAGTAGATCCGTCAGATCTCTAACGAAAGGCCACTGGATTCGGTTTCGGGAGTCGTCAACAACAAACCAAGGCCACTAGATTCACCCAAATTTCGCTCAACAGGAGCCGTCAGATCTCTAACGAAAGGCTTAGAGATCATGGGCACACAGCCCAAGACAGCCCATAAGGCTACAATTACAAATAGGCCCCTAGGGTTTACTATATTTGTAATATTATATACTTTTTAAGCCTTTTTAGACTGGGAGTCCATACTTAGAGACTTCTGAACTGAACCGAGGTCATCAGTAGATAGGCCTCGACGTACTGAATGCCGTGCTCATCATTTAGGAGCAGCACGAGACCGAGGACAATCTTGGGTCAACTTGCACTAAGCCTTAAAACTCAAGTTGCCATTGTGACTTAACCACTCGACCAAACTCAGATTTGAGATAAGCACCATGCTCAGGAGGTTGAGGGGACTCAGAGGCTCACCTTGGAGGACCAGCAAAGCTGCTGGAACAAAAGATGGAGTAACCTTGCTCTCCAAGGGTGTAGATTGCTAGAACTACCTAACTACTCAACCAAACTCCTTTCTGAGGTGAGCATCAAGCTCAGGAGGTTGAGGAGGTCAAAGGGCTCACCGTTGGGAGGTTGCTGGATAGCCGGAATAGTAAGGCGAGCAAGCTCGGCCAAAACACAAGTCCTAGAGCAAAGCTTGGGCTAGCTCAACAGAACAGGAGTTCTGGAGCAAACCAAAGGCAAGCAGCAGTATTAGAAGCTCCAGGGAGGTGCTCTGGGTGTAACCAGCACCAGTGGTGGCGGCGATTGGCCGGAGCCAAGCTTGCGGCCAACACCAAGCACCAACAATGGTGGATGGCCAAGCAGAGCTTTGAGCTTCATGCAAGCACACCACTGGGTCTGTTTCGACAGGGGAAACTAGCTGGGTGCGTGGTCGGCGGCGAGAAGCGGCGACGTCGATGGTGGAGGAAGCTTGGCCACATAATGATAACCCGAAACTAGGGCTTTCCTCAGCCACCTCCACACCGAACCAGACTTCACCAAACTTCATAGGAAGCTTCAACAGGTCAAACAAAAGGAACTAAGCATTTTAAATCCTATCCTAGGCCATCGAGTGCTGAGCTTGCTCGAGACGGAGCAATCTAGGGTTCCGGCGGGTGCAATGCCCCCACCGGCAACCCGACGTTTCCCCGACCACAGGGCCGGGCAGAGAAAGTCTCCAGGACAAGAGGAAGCTACTGCATGCATTTCTAGGTAAGAAAACTAGAGAAAAAGAAAGACTCACCTCGTCGGAGTTGAGGAAGAAGAAGGAAGAAGAAGATCCCTCTCCCGGCGTCGTGCGGCCACGACAGGCTTCGGGCTCCCTCGGGCTTGCCTTATGGAGGTAGAAGGAAGTCTCAGGAGGCTCACGGAGTGATCCTCTAGTGTTTGGTGCTCTCTTCTCCCAACCAACCCGAGAGCAAGTGCTTTCTTGCTTAGAACTTAGGTTTCCGGCGACCAGGGCATTGGGGTATGGCTGCGGCGCTTGGGGAAGAGAGGATGAAATTGGAAAGGCAAGGTGGAGCTTTGGTCCAAGCCTTCAATGCTCTGGCTTGAGTTCCCAAGGGTTGTTGGCCATTAATGAGATTTTGCAACAAAATGTCATTTGGTCCTTGCCTTCTTCACCCCCAGCCCCGAGCTCCTTGCTGTAGTTGGCATTTGCATAGAAGCTCCTCTCTAAGAAGTCCCAAACACTTTGGTCCATAGAATATTTGCATTCATGCAAAAATATCCATTTTTTTCACTATTTTTCACACATTTCGAGACTCTAGGGTCGTCAAACTAAAAAAGGGACTTCGCCATGACGTTCGGCTGGACGAAACTTATCGAGTAGCGATTTTGGTTTGTTGAATTTAAGTCTCGATAGATTCTCGATCCATTTTGAACAGTGCATTTAGCTATTTTGCATATTTTTTGATGATCTAGGCTCGTCAAACATAAAAACGGACTGTGTCATTGCGCTCAGAACGATGAGACCGATCAAATCGAATATTTGGATCATCGGATTCGGATTTCGAACGATCGATTTGGCCAATGTTGATCGAAAATTCAAAAAAACTATAGGGTTTTATTATTCACAGCTTAAGTTATGACATTTTCTTCGTTCTGCCCCATTTTCGAGGCAATAGGCTCGCCAAACTAAAAATCGGATCGCGTCATCTAATTCAATTCGACGAGACGGATCAAGTGACAATTTTATTTTGCTAAGTTCGGATCCGAATAAGCAAATCGAAAGATAATTCCGCGAAAACTCCGAAAATTTAAATTTTTAACTCATAGAAATTTTCGAAAAATAAATTTAAACTCCAATTCCAGATTTAAAATTCTTGGTTACTACATTAAATGCTCATAGTTGTATCAATAAGTTATCGATATGATCATACAGCTTTCATATCGATAATACAATTCAAAATCTTTTTTTTTTTCTTTCAATTAGTAAGTAATTTTTTTCAATAAAATTAAAAAAAATTAATAAAAATATATAATAAATAATTAAAATATTTTATTGTTAAAAAATATATATTTTATATCATTATGTGTGGGCACATGTATTTTTTGTTACTAGCACGATCTGGTACATATCGATACGACATGACAGCACCATATCAATAACTTTTTTTGCACAGTTACATATCCTGCCGCTTAAATTCTTACTTTTTGGATAAAATATCATCATTGAATGTGTTGTGCTTCATCTAGCAGCACCACATATCTTAGTGGTTTCATAGTCCACCACTTTATGCTCTACACCTAATTAGCCAATTTTTTTATGTATGGTTTGGACATTACAATTATATTTGGTTGGGGAACATTAGGGGATAAGGGGGTTGTTTTTTTTTTTTTTTTTTTTGTCTCCAAATAAAAAAGTTTGAGGGTGGGAATAAGAGTTCCACCTTAAATGCTATTTTTGGAAATAGGAGTTCCCATCTTTTTTTTTTCTTTTTTTTATTTGGGTGCGAATAATTTGTTCCCACCCATTTTACACATTTTTTTGAAAAAAAAAAAAATAATATTTTTTTTAAATTTTTTTATATTTATAAAATTTATAAATTTACAAATTTTAACTTTAATTTTTAATTTTAAAATTTTAATTTTTTTAAAATTTATAATTTTTTTAAAATTTTTAAATTTTTTAATAAATTAAAATTTGTATATACAAAAGTTAAATTTAAATAATACAAATTATAATTATTTTTTTTAAATAGATATTTTAAAGGATAATTTTGTCAATTAAAAAAAATTCATTTTTTTTTATTTTTCTTATTTCAGTTTATCAAGACAAACATAATTTTTTTTTTATATCTGATACAACTCTAATACTAATCCAAGCATAAAATTATATTAGTTCATACTTATTTCTAAACTTATATCTATATCTAAAATAAATCGTTTTCGCTTATATCCGAACCAAACACAACCTATGGATATAAAAAGAAAAACAAACAAAAAATATCCATGGTTTTAAATCTTCAAGGTATGCTAATGTGGGAATTTGCTGAATTGAAATAATTTTAACATTTTCTGTGTTTTACTTAGTTGAATATTTAGCCAATTTTGGAAGAGATTATTGCGTGACTAAATCATTCAGACGAGTTGTCGATATCAGAGTTGATTTACTCTCGATTTTTCGTCTCTGCTTCAGATCACAACTGCATGATAAATTGCAATTTTATCCAAATTTAAAATTTTATATCATTCAAAAATGACAAATCACGACCTGGGTTCGAAGCCTAGTTGCTTCGCATGTGTTCAAATAGGGTATATTCCTGTTTAATCAAAAAAAAAAAAAAAATGACAAATCACTAGGTGATCTGCAACTGAATATAATTTTTTGATTATTACTCCTTTAGGAAAAAAGAAAATTCGCTGTGAATTGTCATCTTCTTACTCGAAAATGATGGGCAAAATCACATCCTAGAGTTTGATAACAAGTGAAAAAGTACTCTTTAGTAGCATTTTAAATACTAATTTAGGCTATGTCTTTAATATTGGTGAAAACATTCCCGTTGGAGGTAGGATGCTACCTGCTTCGTTTATTTTTAAAATAAATTTAGCATAAAATGTGAAATAATTAAGCTTCGAACTCAGATTTCAGATATCAACTATCAAGTCCTTTGCCATTTGCAGTAGGGACAGTTGATGATTGTGACTCTTTAAGGTAATGTTTGGTTCGGGGATTATGAGTTTGGGGATAAATTTTTTTATCCCTGTGATAGTTTGTTATTCCGAGATAGTTAGGAATAAAAGAAAAATAATGTTTGGTTTGTAAATCTGTTATTCTTAAGAAGAATTGAAATTGTGTTTGGTTCATTTCTTAGAATAAGCGAAAATAGTGTAAAAAATAAAAATAATTATAATTTTAAAATAATAATATTTTATCTAATATTAATTAAATAATAATTAATATTTGTATAAATTAAAACTTATATTTTAGTAAATAATACCGTTTAATTTTTTTAAAATTAAAGTTAAAAATTTTTAAATTTGTATAAATTTTAAAATTTATTAAATTTATAAATTTATTAAAAATTTAAGTTACAAATTTAAAAAGTTATAAAATTTAAAATTTTTCTAAATTTAAAAATTTAAATTTTAATTATCTCAAAAAAAGTGTAAAAGATGATGTAAAAATTTTAATTTTTAAATTTTTATAAATTTAAAAAAATTTATAAAAAATTAAAAATTTATATATACAAAATTTGTATAAATTTTAAAATTGTAAATTTTAAAATTTTTACATTTATAAAAAAAATTAAAGTTAAAAATTTTAAAATTTATAAAATAAAAAAAATAAATTTAACATTTTATAAATTTTAATTTAAATTTAAAAAATTTAAAAAATTGGAAATAAGGTTGTTTCCGGATAAGAACAACCTTATTCCTACCCATGGGGGGAATTGTTATCCCCTCCTTAATGGGCTATTCCAGAATAGCCCATTAAGGGAGGGATGACAAATCCCTTTTTTTTTTTTTTTTTTTTTTGAGGAATAAATGGCGGATAAATGAGTTATCCCCCCTTTATCCCCCAACCAAACATGGCCTAGGCCCGTTTGGTAACGGAATAAGATAATACTAGTTATTCCAGAAATAAGTATAAAGTACGGAGTTATTGTAAAAAAGCGTTTGAGATGGTTCCAGGGATAAGAGATTTTGTGTTTGGTATGATAATAAGGAATAAGAAGAATAAAGAATTTTAGTTGGGTTAAATGACATTTTTACCCTCAAGCTTTATTATGTGATAAAACTTATTAAATTCTAATTTCTTCTTTTTAATTAATAGATTACAGCTTTACAAAAAATAAGATAAAATCAAAATCAAAATCAAAATCAAATTATATTTAATGAAAATAATATTTAATTTAACATTTCATTTGCTCTATTTTAAAAAAAAAAAAATTATCCATCATATTTTTTGAAAAATATTTTTATCATGAAAAAAAGTATATGCTATTTGTCTGCTATAAATTTCATATTACTTCCCTACTAATCTATACAATTGGTTAAATAACTTTTTTATCCTCAAATTTTATTATTTGATAAAACTTGTTAAATTCTCACTAGGGATAATTTTGAAAAGAAAAATATAATGAAATTTTACTGTAGGAACAATAATTTTTGCTTATATCAGAAGTACTAAAACAAAATATTTTCATAGTTCCTGATGTGTTAGGAGGAATAAGAAAGATATCCACTTATCCTCAGAACAATTCCATTTTCAAACGGGCCTATTAATTTGAGATTGGAGATGGTGCAAGAGATTTGATCATGCATACAACTTTAATCTACATTCTTGGATAAGAAGCAAATGATCATGTCTGCCACTTCTGCCACATCCTAGTTTGGTATGTTCAAAACCATGAAATTTTAAATACATAAAAGGTGGCTTTTTTTTTTTTTTGATCCACACAAATTTAGAGATGTTTCTTCTTGAAGAGTCGTTACTGATTTAGGGCGTGCTTGTTTAGAAAAGTTTTGGGCTTGGAATCAGAATAGGAATGATCATCTTTTATGGCAACCACTTTGGTCAAAAGGAATCACACTAATTAGATTCCCATTCCACATTGGAATGGTGAAAATGGGGTCTATATATTTTCCTAATTTTGACTCCTGGTGAGAGGCTCTGGTTCAGATATCAAAATTATATAAAAATATATTTTTATAATATTTTTATACAAGTATTCTATTTATATTTTATCTATATTTAAAATTAAATTATAAAGACATATTTTTGGAACATATTATAATAACATATCGCTATACACTCAAACGACTGCACATATAGCGACACTAATTATAAGTGTCGGTATTTTTACTAGCGACACTTTTTTCAGATTTTAAAAAAAATTTAAAAATATTACTATAGTATAATTTTATTGTAGTGCTGAGATAAAATAATAATCGTTTATTTTATTTTCTATTATGTTCTAGCATGTTCCAAATCAGTTTCTCACACTTTTTTGACCACAACAAAATATAACTTGGTCCGAAGGTAATTTGTAGTTGAGTGCGTAATAAAAATCATACTCCTCGCTTATATGTATAATGAAAATAGTTCAATGAATTATATCACGTACACTAATAATAAACAGAATTAATCGATTAAAAAAAAAAAAATTAAATCATTAGGTATTGGATGCGAGGAATTAAATCTAAACCTTTTCGAATTGAGAGAGTTTAGAGACTAAATCTATATCTCAGATCCTGTATATGTTTTCTTAAAGATCAATCTGATAGAACACAATAGAAAAATGTGTTTCAAAAGTGGTTTTTGGGAATGCTTTGATTGTCAAAGTAAATAAAAGTGAATTTATGGGTTCTAACCTAATTGTTGACTACGAATATATATATATCAACCAAGAATCGTTTACTCCAAAAGTGATTCAAATAAAATCACTTTTTGACCACAACAATTACAATTTCAAAGGTAAGGCTAATCAAATATAAACAATGAAGGAAATTAATTTGGACATTTTGTTTTATTTTTTATTTGCACAAATTTCACTTGCATTAATTATTGACTAATTATAATCAAAATATTGGCTAATTAATTATATATTTACATAGTTAATACATTAGCATGAAAGGAGCATGCATGACAATAGCAATTCAAAAAGTCTCAGATAATTAAATGAAAAAACCAAAAATCACTATGAGAGATTATTATAATAAAAGATTAAAGGGTTTGTAGGAATATAATTTATTAATTACTTGTTAATGTTGTTTATCAACAATGTGATATGCGTTGCTCCAACAAAATCAAAAGGTCGGTGTATTAATTATAAATTAATTAAATTTTTAGTAAAAATATAATGTCAGAAATAATAATTCAAACTTAATTTAAAATTTAGTTAGAGATAGAGTTTATACAAATTATACATTAATTATATTTAAAAGTTTATGTAGTTTGAGTAGAATTTATAATTATCCGAATTTAAAATTTGATTTGTCATCTATTATAACTCGGGCATGGAATAGTTAGATATATTGGCCACGGTAGACATGACCGCATAAGGTCAACTATGTCGTCAATTAATATTTTTTATTAATAAAATATTAATTTAGTTATTTTTTTCTTCAATAATTTTTCTTCATATTTTTTTATTTTAAAATTTTAAATCCTGAATTATATAATCGATATCTGTGAATATTGATTGGATGGATGATGCAGTATTAGTGTTATCTAGCTAAAAATAAATTATTCTAAAAGCATAAGCTAGCTACCATGAATTTCTTTTTAGTCATTTTAATCATTTTAATTAATTAAACAATTATTTCTATACTATTTGAAATATAAAACATAGGGCAATTTTCTATGCTCATTCATTTTTTTTTTTAAAAAAAAAAAAAGAAAAGAAGAAGAAGAAGAAAAGTAAAGCATTACAAAGAGAAGCAACAAAAGAATCCCACAAAAATCTCTACCGTTAAACAAGTAAACGTATCGTTCAAATCATATATAAAAGAACAAATATATAAAAGAACAAAAAATATGTCGTCGACGTATTCATACAACTACAAGAATGTTTACTATTTTTTTTTCAATTTGCGAACGTTCCTGAAGTAATCAACCTATTTTGTGGAGTTGAGATCTTCTACCATCGCCATCGCCTTTGGAAAAATGAGATGGGAAAGAATCTGGGGCATTAATTAGTCTAATTTTGATTATGATTGATGATGCATAAAAAAACAACTCAAGGGTCTTGGATGTGTCTTATTTAAGATCCAAAGCACTCAACACATGCAATTAATTTGCAGAAAATATAAGAAGTAGTACTCTTGCACCTTTTGTAATTCCTTTTTTAAGATGTAATGCATTTCCATATTTATTACAATAATGAACCAAAATAATACTTGATCTCCTTCTATAGGTAAAACTAAAAAATAGTAAGTAGGTTTAATTATTACACTATATTGTATTGTATTTTACATTTTTTTTTTTTACTGAAATATTATATATATATATATATATATATATTTTCAAAAGTATTACTTAACTATTTTTCTTTTTAACAACTCCATAATTTTATGTACAAGCTATTTAAATATACGGGTTAAAAGTGACTGAGTATATATTCAACTCATTTTTAATATAAAAAATAATAAAATATATAAAATAATTATAAATAAATTGATAGAACCTTTCAATAAGTTTATCATCATAAAGATTTATTTTATATTTTTTCTACTATTTTAATAAAATTGTTAGATTTTGTCTAAAGCAGTGAATTTCTTAACAATAATAAAAAGATTTGGGAGAAAAAAATAGTTTAGTAATATTTATGAGAAAAAAATAGTATAAGATAGGAAAACAAAAATAAATTTAAATTACAGTGTAGAAATTGCTAAAATATAATAATACAGTGGTGCCTTTGGGAAAAAAAGAGAGTACAATGTAGCAAAAAAAAAAACCTACTAAAGTATAGTGTAATAAAGTGTAATTAAGCCTAAAAAATAATTATATATTATTTAATTAAAAATATATAAAATTTATCTGAATTATGGATTATTTAGATTTTGTTATCCAACCTTTTAAAATATTAATTTTACTATTTAATCTTTCAATTTATTTGATTTGAATCAGTCAATAGCACTTTAATTCTAAAATATAAACTAATTATTTATTTTAATGAACATATATATATATATATATATATATATATATATATATATATATATATAATATTCACTAAACTGTAAAAAGAAATAATATATTCAAATTTTAAAGTCAAAATATTATTGACTAATGTAAATCAAACAGATTAAAAAATTAAATAATAAATTTAAAATTCTACTTAATTTTATTCTTAATATTCTAATTTAATTATTTAAATTTATTTTTTTATTTTTAAAAATAATTTAATTTCTATTTATTCTAAAAATTATTTATTTATATTCGAACCAAATAACACCTTGGAGTATGAACGTAAAGGACAAGTTGAATTCAAAATTTGGAGATATAAAATGAAAAAGTGTTTTGAGTAAAAACGTTTTCTCTCTCCCTCTCTAACTCACCAACCATGGCACCTACGTTCTGCCACGTGTCAGCATCTTATTCTCTGAACGGTGCAGATCGGACGGTCCAAATCATTGCGAAACCAAACCCCACTTTGACCAGATCACCTCATTGCATGGACCCGGTGTACCACGCACCCTTCTATTCGTAAATATTTTAGATTCTATTACCAATCAATCAATCAATTTACGACTTAATTTGATTAATATTTAAATAATTTTTAAAACTTGGCTAAATTACAGAAAATCTCCCTCTAATATCCCGCTTTTCTATTTTACCCCCCTGTCATTTAAAAGTCGACAATCTGCCCCCTCGTAATTACCGAATTGTGCAATAACCCCCCGCCGTCAGTTGACCGTCAGTTGACCGTCAGTTTTTTTAAAAATATAATTTCATATACCCAAAATGCCCTTGGAAAATATCCCTTAGAAAAAAAAAAAAAAAAAAGAAAAACTTCGGAATAGAAAAAAAAAAGAAAAGAGGAGGGCATAATGGTCATTTTACCCCATTCGTTAACGGTGTTGCCCCCTAAAGACATTTCTGAAATTACGAGGGGGCAGATTGTCGACTTTTAAATGACAGGAGGGTAAAGTGAAAAAACGAAATATTAGAGAAAGATTTTTTGTAATTTAGCCTTAAAACTATAAAAAGGTGAATCACTGATCATTCAATTTTGATGACAAGTTAAGCCATAACGTAAAATCGTGAAATTCAATTTTCGGTGCTCCATAAATTAACATCTTAAATACTTCTCCTAATACCCAATGAAAAACTGCCATGTGGCGGTTGGTAGACCCGCCAGAACATACTTTCCACAACAACCCCCATATCTCTCTCTATTTAAACTCCCCTCTCTTTTCCCTCTCCCTCCACAGGATTCAGAAAATCCTTTACTGCTGTTGTTTTAGTAAGAAGTTCTATTATTGAAAACGACTTTATATTCTGATGGAGTGCGATGCTAGCGGAGTCGTAATGGATCCGTTAAGGTGGGCGGCCACGGCGGCAGCGACTGCGAGGGGGAGCCACCTGGAGGAGGTGAAGAGAATGGTTGAAGAGTTTCGTGCGCCGGCGGTGACGCTGAAAGGCGCGGAGCTGAAGATATCGCAGGTGGCGGCGGTGGCGGTGGCAGTGGCGGGTGTGAGGGTGGAGCTGGCGGAGACGGCGAGAGGCAGAGTGGAGGCCAGCAGTAAATGGGTGATGGAGAGCATGGCCCGGGGGACGGATAGCTATGGGGTCACCACAGGGTTCGGCGCGACCTCGCACCGGAGGACCAAGCAAGGTGGCGCACTACAAAAAGAGCTTATCAGGTATAGTTGATCAGTCAAATTTTTTTATCTATTTTATGAATAAATTGCAGCACTTATATATCAAGTACAATTGATCTAAAAATTACGTGAAATTTGAACTTAAAACAGAAAATTTTCTCTTTTCGTGAGCTATAATAATTTCATGGAGTAAAACAAATAATAATAATTTGGGGCAGACAAAAAAAAAAATTAATGCCTGCACACAACAACACTACAACACCACATCAGTACATCGATCTCATCTCTTGTTTTAATCAACACCAGCCATCCAATTGTAAATGAACTGAAGTTATGATCGAATAGCTGTTTTTGTAAAATTATGGTGTACGAATCTACAGATGCGCGGCAATAATAATTTTATTTTTTAAGAAATTAAAATTTTTCGACCATTTCAGCGTAGCTCTATATAGTCCGGCTATTATGCTATTAGCACCAAGCATTTAGTGCTATCAAGTTTTCTACCCTTAGATCAATATCTTTGATTATTTTTATCTGTCAGATTTTACTATTTTTTTAACCACCCATTAAACCTAAAGAGTCCACTATCATCACAACCACATATCTTTTAATCTAAGAGTTAAAAATTTAATAGCAATAATTTGATGCTATTAATAACATTCCAGCCTAACTCACTTTCTCTCTCTCCCTCTCTTCTCTCTCTCTCTCTCTCTCTCTCTCTATATATATATATATATATACACGCGCGCGCACACACTATAATAAAATTAAATTATAATTATATATTTTTATAATATTTTCGTGCAAGTGCCTTATCTATATTTCATCTATATCCAAAATTAGATTATAGGAATATATTTTTGGGACACATTATAATAATGTGTCGCTACATACCCTAACGACTGCACATGACACTAATAATAAGTGTTGATATTTTTGTCAGCGGCACTTTTTTAAAATTTTAAAAATACTTAAAAATATCACTATATCATATAAAGAGAAAGTAGGGTTTATATCTTTTCAAAAGTATAGACCCAAATATGCTTGTGAATTTTTTATCATTGAATTTGTATTGAGATTTTGTGCTATTTTCTTTTTCTCTCTCTTTAGTTGAAAAAGTAAATAGTACAAATCTCAATGCA
The DNA here is from genome assembly GCA_029168755.2 of Tillandsia fasciculata. NCBI lineage: Eukaryota > Viridiplantae > Streptophyta > Magnoliopsida > Poales > Bromeliaceae > Tillandsia > Tillandsia fasciculata. The sequence continues at coordinate 28,255,219 of CM054934.1, read as the reverse complement.
AATTTAATGATAAAAATTTTACAAGTATAGTTGGACTTGTATTTTTGAAAATATATAAGTTTTACTATATATATATATATATATATATATATATATATATATATATATATATATATATAATAGAGCTTATATGATTTTAAAAGTACAAGACAATTCATGCTTATAAATTTTTTACCATTGGATTTGTATTGGGATTAGTGCTTTTATAAAGTCAACTAAAGAGAGAGAAAGATAAAATAAAAAAACACAAATCTCAATACAAATTCAATGATAAAAAATTCTATGAATTGTCTTGTACTTTTGAAAGCATATAAACTCTACTATATATATAGTATGATTTTCTTTTGTACTCATAAATCGTTTCGATATATACCGTTAAATATAATCTAGAGTATTAAACTCATGAAAATTAAATTTCATAATTTTTTAAAATTATAATAAAGTTTATGAAATGAGTATAAAATGAACACTCAAAATCAATCAACCTCATAAACATAGAGAATCAGATTTTTCAATTTAAGATTGGAGTTATAGATCTCTGTACTAAATAGAATTTTCTATCAATAATTCAACATATTTTGATTTTTTTACACGGTTAAATTAACAAGTATTCTATATCTGCCGTTAAAAATTACCAATTTTAAGATCTTTTGATAATAAGATAAATAATATTAAAAAATTATAAAATTTAGTTTCTACAAGTTTCAAATACTCTAAACCATGTTTAATGATATGAATCATCGATTCGAAAACTCTATTATTAAAAATAATTTATGAGTATGAAGTCGATCGTACTTATAAAAATATAGCAGTTGTACTCTCTCTCTCTCTCTCTCTCTCTCTCTCTATATATATATATATATATATATATATATATATATATATAGATAGATAGAGAGAGAGAGAGAGAGAGAGAGAGAGAGAGAGAGAGAGAGAGAGAATTAGGTTCGAATACTATTGATAGCATCAAGTCATTGGTGTTATCAATTTTTTAGTTCTTGAATTAAAGGATGTACGGTTAGAATGATAGTAGTCTCATAGGATTTAGTGGATGGTTTGTTGAATAGTAAAAATTTTAGGAGACTATAATTTCAACCGCACATTCTTTTATCCGAGTGCTGAAAATTTGGTAGCATCAATTATTTGATGATATCGATAGTATTCTAGCCGCTCTCTCTCTCTTTCTCTCTCTCTATATCAAGGATCACTTGAAATGACCCTTACCACATCCTCACCCATTGGATGGGTGGGGTGTATGATGTACGCTCGGGATGTGCACATAGCATTTTCTATATATATATATATAATAAAGTTGATTCAGAGTGTCAATTTACAATTTGTCCATAGGTGAGGGACTCCCTGCATAGATCTACTACTAGAGGGATATTATTATATTATATTATTTATGTAAGTAGGATCCAATTGCAATTAAGCATGTGTCTGTACAAAATATATGGATAAAATATTTTATTATGTGCTCACCCGATTAACAAAATTATTATCTATTAATGCAAAGCTTTGACCCCAAAAGTTTTTTTTTTTTTCCATAAAAGATATTTCATATATGAATAATAATTTATTTATCTTTAGATAATTTTGACAAAAAGTTTTTTTTGTTGTCTTTTGTTCATTCAATTTTTTTTTTTTTTAAAAAAAAAAGACAAAATAGCTTAATAAATATTTTCTTAATTTTTAGATAATTTTAATAAAGAATAAGTGTGAAGGTGAATCACAGTTTTCTTGAGATTGTTGTTTTAATCCAATGTGAATAGTAGGAGTTGATGATAGTCTATTATTGCATGTGTGTAAATGTTTAGGACTTTACTACAAGAACTTAATTGTAGTGTACCCCGTTGAAGGGTGAGGATTTACCCACCGATTCAAAGTGACTGATAAAATTTATTCGATTTTTGAATAGATGGAATGTAAAATGTACATCTCATTTGAAATGTAACACTTATCTTTTTTCTCTTTTTAATTGTTTTGATTTTTTGTAGATTCCTCAATGCCGGAATCTTTGGTTCGGGCCCGAAGTCGGAGCAAACTTTGCCGGCCTCCACCGCGCGGGCAGCGATGCTGGTCAGGATCAACACACTCCTGCAGGGCTACTCTGGTATCCGGTTCGAGATTCTCGAGGCGATCGCCGCCTTGCTCAACTCCCAGATCACCCCCTGCCTCCCCCTCCGCGGCACCATCACAGCCTCCGGCGACCTCGTCCCCCTATCCTACATTGCCGGCCTCCTCACCGGCCGGCCCAATTCTATCGCCGTCGGCCCTGATGGTCGATCACTCGATGCCTCCGAGGCCTTCCGGCTGGCGGGCATTACGCACAGCTTCTTCGAGCTGCAGCCAAAGGAAGGCCTCGCCCTCGTGAACGGCACGGCCGTCGGGTCCGGCCTGGCCTCGATAGTACTTTTCGAAGCCAACGTCCTCGCTGTCGTATCGGAGGTGCTTTCGGCGATATTCTGCGAAGTGATGCAGGGTAAGCCGGAGTTCACGGACCACCTGACTCACAAGCTGAAGCACCACCCGGGCCAGATCGAGGCCGCGGCGATCATGGAGCACATTCTCGACGGCAGCTCATACATGAAGGTGGCGAGGAAACTCCATGAGCTCGACCCGCTCCAGAAGCCGAAGCAGGACCGCTACGCCCTCCGCACGTCGCCGCAGTGGCTCGGGCCCCAGATTGAGGTCATTCGGGCCGCCACCCAGTCGATTGAGAGGGAGATCAATTCGGTGAACGACAACCCCCTCATCGATGTCTCGCGGAACAAAGCGCTGCACGGAGGGAACTTCCAGGGGACGCCGATCGGCGTCTCGATGGATAACACCCGCTTGGCTATAGCCGCGATTGGGAAATTGATGTTTGCGCAGTTTTCGGAGCTCGTCAATGACTTCTACAACAATGGTTTACCTTCGAACCTATCCGGTGGACGAAACCTGAGCTTGGATTACGGGTTCAAGGGAGCGGAGATCGCGATGGCGGCGTACTGTTCGGAGCTCCAGTTTCTCGCAAACCCGGTGACAAACCACGTCCAGAGCGCGGAGCAGCACAACCAGGACGTGAACTCGCTCGGCCTGATCTCTTCGCGGAAGACTGCGGAGGCGGTGGAGATCCTGAAGCTCATGTCTTCGACCTACCTGATCGCGCTGTGCCAGGCAATTGACCTAAGGCATTTGGAGGAGAATCTGAAGCACGCGGTGAAAAATGTAGTGAGCCAGGTTGCGAAGAGGGTCCTGACGACGGACACCACAGGCGAGCTCCACCCTGCGAGGTTCTGTGAAAAGGATCTGATCAAAGTCGTCGACTGTGAAGCGGTGGTTTTCAGCTATGCCGATGATCCGTGCAGCCCAACTTACCCGTTGATGCAGAAACTCCGCCAGGTGCTCGTTGAGCATGCGCTCAAGAACGGCGAGGAGAAGGATTCCAACTCTTCAATATTCCAGAAGATCACTGTCTTCGAGGAGGAGCTGAAGGCGAATTTGCTGAAGGAGGTGGACGCTGCAAGGGTCGCATTTGAGACAGGGAACTCAGTGATTCCGAATAGGATTAAGGAATGCCGGTCGTATCCGCTGTACAAGTTCGTAAGGGAGGAGCTCGGGACGGAGTACCTGACCGGCGAGAGGGTACGGTCGCCGGGCGAAGAGTGCGATAAGATTTTCGTGGCCATCAATGGCGGTTTGTTGATTGATCCTCTTCTTGAGTGCTTGAAGGATTGGGATGGTGCTCCCCTCCCCATATGCTAGAGAGACAAAGCCCTAGTATGAATCAGTAAAAAGAGGCAATAATATCAATGGTGGATCTTGATTACTTTTTTCGTTTTTTTTGGGGGGGTATTTTGGGGATGCATACTAATGACATATGTAATTCAAGTGCAAGGACAAATGAAGAATACAACCTGATGGCTTGTTCAATTTTATTCCCAGATGAGTTGAGTTTTCAGTGTCCTTTTTGTTATAAGCAGTAGGTAGGAAAAATTGGTTACAAATTGCTTATGTTTATGAAGCAGAAGCAGAAGCAGAAGCAGAAGCAGATGAGCAGTAAGTTCAGAATCTAAACAAAGAAATGAGGAAATACTCTCAAATATAAATTCAAAATAATCTAACAAATGTGAATCAGAAGTTGTATAACAAAAGAGTAGTGAGAAAAACATAAACAATACTACGCAATTTGGTTGCAAATGGAAAGGATGCTAAACAATGAAACACATTATCATAATCAGGACTTTGCATGTAGGCCTAAGGTAGATCCATTCTCTTTCTCCTGTCCTAACTGCTATTTCATACAGGGTTGCTTGGTTAATGGTGAACAACTTGAAATTAACCACAAATAATCATCTTTGTGCGGTCAATAGAAAACATTGATTCTTCACAATCGAGACTGCTGGAAATTTCGACAATCTTGCAATAACAAATCTTTAGATCTCTTGTTAACTCAGTTCTTAGCATAATTAAACACCCCACCCCTTCATGGGATCCCTGAGAAAAAAAAAAAAAAAAAAAAAAAAATCAGCAGGATAATAACTGATAGAGCAGAACTAAGAGCTCAGACTAGCCTGCAGATTCTTCTGCGAATCTGTTTGTCTGCTTAGAAAGCTACAAGTTGGAAATACTGCAAATCAATATACAAAACTTGCATACAAACAAATAGTAAGTTTCAATACTAAAAACACCATGCATCAATTACGTCCAAAATTTCCAGTTTTTCCCTTGACTGAATCTTACTAGGAAGACTATCAAAATTCATATACAAAGACATCTCCATAACATGTCAAGTAGCGGTGACCCTCATTACAGGTATTTTCGCTCAAGTGGCTCATGGGTCAAGAATCCTCTTGTATAAATGCTGTAACATGCTCATTTCTTTATCATCTAACCACCGCCTTTCAATTCCCAGTACTCCTTTTTGATGTGAAGTCTAACCAAAAAAATTCAGCTCTACTTGGGTTCTGTTGACGCTTTCCCTTTTCTCTTTTATCTTATATTAGGAAGACAAATAGCATTAAAGTTCTTTCAATACCACACATGTAGTAAAAGATAATGGCATACTCTTTTAGAATCTAGATTGAAACAGAGTATACGTCAAGTCTGTGAAAGCTTTTATCCATCTGAAAATGATGCAAGGAACACACAAACAATCCAGCATTTACTGGATTTATTATTTTCAGATTGGCCCAACCAGTAAAACATGGAGGAGCAAAAGATATTAGTAAAGAGCATTTCAAACCCTTTATTTATGATCTCGTCCCTTCATTTGTATCAGTGGTAAGATCTTAGGAGAAAGTTTGATCTGCTCTGTTTATTCCACAAAAAATTTGGAATCATCCAATCAACAATCACTACCAAGTACATCTACCTATTAACAGTGTTTTCTCTCTGCTCTTTTCTACTAGAATTTACTACAACCCTTGATATGAGCTACCTAACCCGACACATGGGATGGATTACAAACCAATCCCATATGGGATCAACGGAATATAGAAAGGCCTGGTTTGAAAGATTAGTTCTGATCGAGTTTTATTCAAAAATACTGAAAAGATGACTGATGACTCCACAAAACAGGTGAATAAGAACGATGATAGCTGTTCTAAAGATCGGATAGAAGACATCTTCACATTTGTAAACTACTCTAGTTGGTGCTTAGGTTAGCCTTCGGCATCAATAAGAGCAGATCAACCTAACAAAATCCTTCCTATTGACTAATGTTAGCGTGTGAAAAAAAAGGATGCAAAAATTTTCACCTATGATACATAGGTAAGTTTGAGAGAAGCAAATCCTACTTTGCCATTCAGCTTCAGAAAAGCTTAAAAAAGGCTTCAAGCATATTTTGGCACTCTTGGTTTAGAGGCTAGATAAAGTGGGCCTTAAGCTAGGGTGGTCTTTGTTACAAAAGTTAAAAGACCAGCATAAGGCATAAAATTAACTACATAAAAAACTTCGAAGAATTTTTTTTCCCTTGACACTGAGTGCTAACAAATTAGTCATTTGCCAAAGTGCTGACAAAGCAGCACCTATAGTTTCAACCGTCTTTGCTGAAGCCCTTCCAGAAAGGCATGCAACTCTCAAACTACTAATACTGTTAACACAATAATGCTGTGAAAATAAATGTCAAAAAATGTCATCAGTTTCCCTACTCCGCAGGTTGAACATCACAAGAATCAAGGCGGTTTAAAAAGGGATTCTTTGTAAGCAGTGGGCTTAAACAACAAGGATAGAGGGGATCACAGAAAACTTCATATTTTTGTCTAGACAGTCTCGTTATAGTCTTGTTTATTTCTTCTAAAATCCATAATAAGCTACCTTACATGGCTTCTTAGTTGGACTAGGGCACATATAAAGCAGCTGATCTAGAAACTGAATAAATTTGATTTTGCTATGAAACTTCAAACAGACCAACACCCCCAATACTTGAAAGAACTGGAAGAAACTAGAATATTAAAGATTGCGTGAACAAGGAAAGACCGATTAAAAAATAAATAATGTACAAGTACCACGCAAAGAAATTCTGTCTGTTTTCTCTTATTCAAAAGGATCTACATCACAGATTCAGCAAATTAGGTCACACTTGTACAAAACTTCACTAACCCCTGTTGGTGGAACCTTTTCTCACTCCTTCTTCTTCCCGGACTGACTTCCGCAAGCAAATGATGCACAACTGAGTACATAACCTGAACCAGAAAATAAGAAATTTCAAAGATATATAAGCCTATAGGGAGGAAATCAAAAGGGAAAACCGTGTATAAATCCCTGCAAAGTAATAAAGTTCAAATTTTGTCTCTCAAAAACTTCAATTAGTAAATACTTCCCTCCAAATGTTCAAAGTTTGCACATTTATACCTCCCTGTGTGTTGACTGGTTAAGTCGACCTTTTTGTCCTGTTAAATTGATGATTTGATCCTTAAACATATATCTTTTCAAATACTTTTACCATTATGTTTCATTTCTAATGTCTCTATTCAATATCTCATGTTATCCCACATAAACCCTACATCCGAAACCTATGCATGTATATAAAAATCCTACAAAAACAAATCTTTACCATCACAACCGTTTTAACAGTGAAAAAATTACCTGCAACTTTGTGAAATTCGGCAACTAAAACTTCCCATCAACAAATCAGCAATTTCCAAACTTGGCAGAGATATGCATACACAAGTGTTCCAAATTACATAAACTAAGAAGAAATAGTGAGCAATTGGGGGCACGATGATTACAAATTTGGATCGGAGGAAGCAGCTCTAGTGCGCCTTGCTCCGCCGGGGCTGCCGCGGCTGCCTATCGGTGGCCAGTCGGTAAATCCAGTACACCTGATCACCATGGTAGGATATTAGCGAAGAAGATGAAGAAGAAGAAGAAGAAAGGGCGGAGCAGGTTTAGGGTTAGGGTTTAGGGTTAGGGTTAGGGTTTGTGGGGAGGGCGCGGCGTACCAAGGCGAGGACGTGAGCGGCGATGAGGACGACGACGACGAGGGGGACGAGGTCGAGGAACCAAGGGCGATGGATCGGGTGCGCATCCTGAGCCATTAATTTGACGCGTAATGAGGAGGAGGAGGAGTTGGAGGAGGATGAGGGGGGTTGCATCGGGAACGGGGAGAGAGACAGAGAGAGAGAGAGACGTGGCCACTCCCGAGGCATGGTTTATTATTGCAGTGAACCGGGTCCACCACGTCACCATATTTGTATTTTCACTCACCCGTAACCACCTAACAAACCAAACCAACCCATTCTCATCTTCAATAGTTTTTTAGGTGGAGATGGTCCCACCAAAAAAAAATTAAAACATATATATATAAATAAATATAAATATAATTATAAATATCTAAAATTAATTATAATATTAAATTTAAAAAAATTAATATTATTATATAGTGTCTAGAGAATATGATGCGCCGGGTGCATGTAAAATCCGACCCGTACCTGAATCTACAGATCCAACACCCGCAACCGAACGAGCATATTGGGTTGGTGGGCGACGAAGACGCCTCCGCATCCCCTCACACCCCGCTCTATAAATATCTAATCCCAAAAGGAGGATCCCTCCCACCCCAGCACGCGCTCGCCCCCTCCCTCACTCTCAGATCCTCCGATCTCTCTCTCTCTCTCGGAAGCTCGGCAATGGCGTACGAAGGCGTCCTCTTGGGGATGGGGAACCCCCTCCTCGACATCTCCGCCGTCGTCGACGAGGAGTTCCTCAACAAGTAATCTCCTCGATCTCCTCTCTCTGATTCTTTTGTGTGTGTGTGTATTTTGTTTGATTTCGTGCCCTAGAGGCTTAGATCTCGTTACCCTGATCCGATCTCGGTAGATTCACCTGTGTATCGTTTAGTTTCTTCTGATGCGGTGATCTCTTCGTGTATATTGGATCTTAGTGAGGGTACTTTGAAGATCTTATTTGTAGATCTGCGTTGGTGATCGGATTTCCTTGTTCTTTTATTAGTACTTTGTACAATCGTTTGTCCCTAGTTTGTTACTGTGCGTTGCATAGAATCGCTTGATGTTTCACCTAGAGATGGAGTGGAGTGGAGATGGGAGAGGGATGTGTGTTGGGAGGTTTTAGGCTGTTGTTAGATCAGGTTAGATTTTGACTTGGAGTAATTAATATATCTATTTTGTCTACGCTTTTCTTTTCGTTGCTAGCAGTGAATTTGGTATCTTGTTAGATGCTTCTCTACACTCGTTTTTTCCCCTTTTCTTTGTCCGGGAAGGTTTTTGTAACATTGCGATTCTTTGACTACTTAATCACTTAGATTTATAGTAGAAATGGTGCCTGACTTAATCGTCTAACAGACCTCTCTAACCATTCTGTTAAATCTTCGGTAGTCATGGAAGCCTTTAATATGGGTGTAGTTGCTGTTGTATGGATCATAAGCTGCAATTAGTCATGATCATCTTTGAGTAATTTGTGGTCTTCTTTGTTTTGCCATATTTCTGGCTCACTAGATGGACCGATTGATTACTTTTTGTAAAATTGCTCCCTTTCTATATGTACAATTTGCATAGACTGACTTTTCCAGAAATGGGACATTCCAATTTGACTTCCCATTCCTTTCACTGATTCCCTCTTTCTTGTGAACTCAATCTTCTTCCTCTCAGTGGGTGCTGTATGTACAAATTGTTGTAATACTGCAAAATTTCTGTCAATCCGGATGTTCAATAATTTACTAGCATCTTGATATTTGCTTAGTTACAGAGAAAGGTTAGTATATTGTTGGTCAGGTCATTATGGGTCTTATTTGTTTTGTTTTTCCTCAGATATGATCTCAAGCCGAGCGATGCAATTCTTGCGGAGGAGAAGCATTTGCCAATGTAAGTTTTATATTGAAGTCAAAGCATGGTTACTTTATAGCATCAGTTTTGTGATCTATTATAGTATGAAATGGGTTCTCTTTGTTACTTTTACTTTTCTGAAGTACCAATCTCTCATCTGAAAAAAAAGAGAAGTGGAATTCTTTCTTTATGCAGTCACCTCTATGCTTAGGTGTTAGACTTTGTCCTTCAAATTGACCTTGTAGTTATGCCATCTTCTCTATGTATTAGCATGATTTCTTGAAAATAACTTAAATTGCCGGTTCTGTTCTGACAGATCTAATTAGCTTTTTGACTGACATTATTCCAGGTATGATGAATTAGCTACGAAGGACAGTGTTGAATACATCGCAGGGGGTAATACTTCTACAATTAATGCTTTTAGTCTTAGTTCATTCATAGTGAAATCTTATCTTATCTTATCTCATCTGCTATGGTTCTTTTGTATGTTTCTAATATGAACAGGAGCCACTCAAAATTCAATCAGAGTTGCTCAGGTATTCTTTACTTAATGTCAGTAGGGTTATAATATTGATAGTGTGCCAATGATCAATGTAACATATCCTTTTTTTTCTTTTCTAGTGGATGCTTCAAATTCCTGGTGCTACGAGTTATATTGGTTGCATTGGAAAAGACAAGTTTGGAGAGGAGATGAAAAAAAACTCTAAAGCTGCAGGTGTAAATGTAAGTAGATGTTTTACTTTTGTTAAAATCTCCTCAGATGCTATCTTTTGCATTAATCAACCCATGACAACCAAGTTCATTTTTGTACTGTTCGATAATTAGGTTCACTATTATGAAGATGAGAATGCTCCAACTGGTACATGCGCTGTCTGTGTTGTTGATGGTGAAAGGTCAGTAGTTTTGCTGGGTTGTTGTACCAATACCATGTTTTTTCTTTGTTTTTTCACACTGCTGATAATTATTTGAATGTCATTTTCATCACTTTTCCTTGGTTGATATTGATATTTTGCGGGATTACTGCACTGGAATCTTTCATAAATATAGGTTTTGAATTAGATCTAGTGGCAACAAAACCTCTATTATCGGTGATTACTAGTGCTGATGATGAAGAATGCCTGTTTGATTCACCTTTTGCATCCATTAAAATTATAGACTTTGGATAGGATGATATTATTAGAGCTTTCATTGACTTATAATTTTGGTGCTTCTATCGAACTGAACTTTCACTTCTTGTGTAAAACTATACTTAGCTGCATTTTTCAATTTTAGGATGCTTCTATCTTATTCATCTTCATTTGAGCAAGTGACACCTTTACTTTGACTACAGCTCATTTCTGTGCCTTTCATTTTTGCTCTGTGATTTCCCCAATATCTAGAAAGCACAGCTAAGATATTTTAATATGTACACTATTGCTTGGTTGCAGTTAACGTCAATGTCCCTATAATAAATAAACAGGTCTCTCGTGGCAAACTTATCTGCAGCAAATTGCTACAAATCTGACCATTTGAAGAGATCAGAGAACTGGGCACTCGGTATTTTATTCATGCTTGATGGAAATTTTTAAATTTTAACTGTTTAGATAGTCAGTCGAAGTTGTTCTATTATTTTAAATTTTTCACTGCATCTAAGCTTCACAGTCCGTATGTTAGTTAAAGCCATAAAAGTGGCTGTACTCCTTTTTATCATTTTATTATGCTATATAAGTAACGTATTAATTTGGTAACAGTTGAGAAGGCAAAGTATATTTATATTGCTGGCTTTTTCTTAACTGTTTCGCCGGATTCTATTCAACTCGTAGCTGAGCATGCTGCTGCAAAGTACAAGGTACAAGCAACTGGAAACTTCAAAGACTTCATCTCTGTGGGTAGTGGAGTAACACTGATCAAAGTATGATTTGCTTGCAGGTATTTATGACGAATCTTTCTGCTCCTTTTATCTGCGAGTTCTTTCGTGATGCCCAGGAGAAAGTTATACCGTAAGTGTTGGACTCTTTCTTTCTTTCTTAATTGGAACCGAATTTGAGTCTGATAACTTGGTGCATTTGAGCATATATTCTATGAAAATTTGAGGACATCACTGTTACACGTCATTGGGTTGGGAGTGCAGGAATAGGAAGTCATCCTCTTTTCCTATTTCTTTACTGACTCAATTTTGTATGAACATTTATCAATTACTGCAGCTATGTAGACTATCTTTTTGGGAATGAAACGGAGGCGAGGACCTTCGCGAGGGTCCGTGGGTGGGAGGTAATAGTCTTTCTGTTTCTGCTGTACTGACTTGTTTTCGGACATGTTGCTGATTGATTACAATTAATACGTAGACTGAGAATGTTGAGGAGATTGCTCTTAAGATATCAGCCTTGCCTAGGGCATCAGGAACACACAAGAGGATTACTGTGATCACCCAAGGATGTGATCCCGTAGTTGTTGCTGATGGTGGGAAGGTTAGTTTTCTTGTTGATCATATGACGCTTCTGTTTATAATTTGATGTCTTGCCCATTATTTATCTCTGCACATAAGCATTGGTCCAGGAGTCGCATGTATGCTAAGTTATATCATTTTCCTCTATCTGTAGTGAAAACAAGGAATAATGTGGAAGAAGTTTTATATTACCGATTCTATTATTTATAGTTCTTTTTGGCTTTTTAGTTGGAGCCATTGGTAGATTATGCTTTAAATTTCAAATTGTAACTACTTTCAAGTTTCGAGTCTCGATCTAAATTTAAGTGTGGCTGACCTTACCATCTTATAGTAGGGACTGCCTCTGTTTTCCATATGCCAATATTTCCTTAACTAACCTTAATCTATATATACATAAGAGCTTCGCCTCTTTCTTGATTATAGAGAAAGTTAGGAAATCAAGTTCCAGTTTCATCGGTTATAACATACTCACAGTGAGGATCGAGGCCTGCCTTTGGCACCGATAAGAGCATTTCTCAGATATTCATGATGCACGTTCGCTGGACCTTGTTTTATGGTGAACTCTTTATAATGTGCTTTTATTTCTCAAATCTTGATGCATGATGCTGGCATTCTTGCTCACCTTAGTTCCTTTTGTTGGTCGACTTTCTCCTGCAGAATTGTTTGCTTATTTTTTTCATAAGATTTTCCATCATTAACCGGTAAATCACATTAAATATAAGACGAGAAACTAAGCAGTCATTCGATATGTACCTGCTCTTTTGATTCCATAATATGTAGAGCATTTGGTTTGTATTAATTTTCTGATGTTATTCTTTCTTGTTAAATCTTTTTTATAGGTTAAAACATTCCCTGTGATCCTTTTGCCCAAGGAGAAGCTGGTCGATACGAACGGCGCTGGTATTTTCTGAATTTTTACATGCATAAACTCCCTATATTAGTTTTCACTACTGTAGTTCTTTTTTCTTTTTTCCAAATAAATATTGAATAATTCTTTCGAGAACTATCTCCTATGTCTGAAGGATCACTTTTCTTCGAAGTTTCACCTCTTTCTTGACATGTTCGCAAAGTAGCAGTTTGTCATTATATATTGGGACTAGAGGTTTTGATGAATTTTTCTTATCATCATATGTTCTTCTTTTATACCCTTTTCTGAAGTACAGTTCTCTCTGTTTTCTGAAATTTCATTTGATTTGCCGTCGGCTATTTCTAATTAAAGCACATTTTTTTTAGGCGATGCATTTGTTGGAGGATTCCTTTCTCAACTGGTTCAGGAGAAGAGCATAGAGGACTGCGTCCGCGCTGGTAATTATGCGGCAAATGTCATAATCCAACAACCCGGTTGCACATACCCGGAGAAACCGGATTTTAACTAAATCATTTAAACTGTACTTAGAAGGGGGGATAAATCCGAGGCTACTTATCCATGGTAGTTTTTCCGAGTCTTCTCCTGCTGGAACCATTATTCTTCTTTCTTTCCCATAAATAGCCATATAAAATGACTCTACCCTCTTTATCTTTAGTTTGTCACCATTTTTCTCCTAAATCGAATGTTTCTCAAAATGTAGGGAAATTATGCCGCTGTATTTTATGTTTGTACGAAGTTGGATTTTTATATTTATTATTCGCTTGCCTTTTTGATTAAGCATAAGAAGTGGAATCTTTGCATTCAACAGATGGATGTAGTTTTTTGTTTCTTTTTTATGGGTCCTCTTTGAAATTGAGATTCTAAGATGATGATCCAACAACTGTATGACACCGAATTTTAGTTGTTGTTTGCATTTGTGGGATGCATGGCAGGAAATTTGATGCCAGATCTGAATTTGAGATGGTGATTTGTAGATTTTTGATCGAATCCTCGCCTTCATGTAACTTCCTCTGCACGCCAAATTGCATGATCCAAAAATAATATTTGTGGCAAGTGTTCGCTCCTTCAATGCGCTATTAAAGAAGAGAATAAAATAAGGGAAGGATCAGTAAGATGGTAAGAAAAATTGATTACTCTGGTCCACAGGAAAGGTGGCATAATAACAACTTAAATGGCGATCGTCAGTCACCTGTTCGATTTGTATAATGATTTTCAATTCAATTCGAAATTAGCGTTTGAAAAAGTCGGTATCCTTAGGTATCATGTTTATGTTGTATTGTATTTTTGCGAATAAAATTTTATACGTTAAAAAGGTATAGAATTTTGTAAAAATAATTTTTTTAAAAAAATCTTTATTTGAACACATCTGAACAAATTATGATTTATTGACGTGATTATTCAAATGTGTAATTCCTCCCCTCCAAACCTAACCCATCAATTCGCGTTCAAATTCGAATTCGAATATGAATCCAAATCCAACCACCGTTATATAATCTCAAACTGCCCCACCCCCAAATGTGGACCGAGAGTATCTTCATCCCCTCAATTCATTCATCGACAAAGCATTTCTCAAAGTACATCTCTCTTTGCTCTCTCTCTTTTTCTCTTCACTCACTCTCTCTCTCTCTCTCTGGTCCCAAAAAATCCGAGAAGTGCAGAAACGCTTATTTGCGCATCCGCGCGTAGCAGGTGCCGAAGAAGGAGGAGGAGAAGGATAGCACCATCCGGTCCGGTCGAGCTGGACCGGCCCCGGCCGATGGCCGACCTCTCCGACCCGGGAAGGTTCGCAGCCCGGTCAGCCGCCGGCGTGCTACGCCGCGCCTCCCGCTCCCTCCTCCCCTCCCTCCCTTCCCTCCTCCTCTCCTCCCTCCTCCTCCTCTCCTTCCGCTCCGCCCTCCTCGCTGGAACCCTAATCCTCTCCTCCGTCCCCGACCGCGACCCCACCGTCCGTTCCCTCCTCTCCGCCTCTCCCCTCCCCCCTCCTCCCCCTCCGCACCCCCCTCCTCCCCCTCCTCCCCCCACCTCCGCCGCCGCTCCCCTCCCTTCCTCCACCTCTCCCGCGCCGGAACCCTAGACGACGACTTCTTCTCCGATCCCGACCTCGCCGGCGCCGCCTCCGCCTCCTCCGGCGACCGCCGCAGCCTCCTCCTCCACCATCTCCGCCTCCGCCCCAACTCCTCCTCCTTCCTCCTCCTCCCTGGCCCCGACCCCGCCTCCCCCAAACCCTACCAGGTTCGCCTCCCCCCCTCCCACTCCTCCCCCTTCTTCTTCTCCTACCCCAGCCCCGACCCCTCCTCCTCCTCCTCCTCCTCCTCTTCGTCCGCCGCCGCCGCCCCGATCGACGGCGACGATCGCCATGACCGGAACCTCAACCTGCGGGTCCTCGCCCGGGAGCTCGACCTCGACCGCCATGACGCCGTCGCGATCCTCTACCTCATCGCCCTCCTCTCCTCCTCCCACGCCCTCGCCATTCTCGGCTACGTCCTCACCTACGCCTCCGCCTTCGGCGTCATCTTCCTCGCCGTCTCCAACTCCTACCTCCGCCGTCCCGTCCCGGCCGCCGACACCTTCTTCTCCGGCGCCCGCCTCGGGATCCAGCGGCTAACCGCTTTCGTGTTCCTCCGTTGGGCCGCCCGCGACGCTCTGGTCCAGCTCCTCTGCTTCTGGTTCTTCGCCGACATCCACGACCAGACCGACCTGTTCAAGCTCTTCGTCCAGGCCAAGCTCATGCCTTTCTCGCTGGCATCCGGAATCGGATGGCCGTCGTCGCTTGGAACCCACAATTCGGCTCTCTCAGGTTTCTCCTTCATGTGGGCGCTACTCGATTCGATGGTCTCGGTCATTTTCACGGTCGTGCCATGGGTGGTCGTCATGGACCGAAACCCCCGGCGGCCCGGACGTGATGCGGTGAAAGAAGGGTGCTTTTTGGTCTCTCTAATGCCTTCTCAGGCGATATTGATCAAGTGGTCGGAGACTTTTATCTGTGGGAGTTTGGGGAGAGCAGTGATGGTGATTCTTGCTGGAAAGCTGTTCGGCGGTTTCCTTCACTCTCTTGCAGAGGTCTATTTTATGGTGGTTTGGTTGGTTTTCTACTTCGCGGTGAGGTGTAAGGATGCGGAGTTGGAGGGAAGGAGATTTGGGTTGGAAGATTTGGAGGACTGCATCAATGCCCTCAGATGACCGCCGTCGGTGACATATTCTGTTGTAATTTTTAGAGGTAAAAAAAATCGATGTTGCTCTTGTTATACGTACTGATATAATTAAGCTGCAATCTTTGTTGTTATCTTTTTCAATGCCCTTGCCCTGTTCTGCGGACCTTCCATTGCAGTTTGCGTTTTTCATGTGAACTTGCATGTATAGTTCTTCGTGTAGATTGTATGTATCATATTATTATGCCCTTGTTTTTTTATAGCATGAAAAAGTTTCCTATGTAGAGTGCTCTATGTTGTCTTACCATAAAGTTCATACGAATACCTAAGAACTTGGATATATGGATGGCAACAGTTCTAGGAACATTTAGTGTTGATGTACTGTTAATCATCGGTTGATTAACTGTTTTCTCTTGATTGCTTATGAGTGAGATTGCTAATTTTGTGCAATTTTGCTTCTTTTTCATATTTCACTAAATTATCACGAAAAAAGCTGAAAAAAGGTCGACGAAATTATTTTGGACACTACCTTTGGTTAAGTTTGTCTTGATGTTTCTTTTGAACAGGCGAGTTTTCTGTTCTTTTTATTTATTTTAATTTTTGTCCCAAGTACGTTTCATGTAAGCAAGGATATTGTGTTCTTCGGTGAATATATTTTATCACGAAATGCTGAATGGCTACTACCTTTATGCTTGGCACCATCTTTCTGCATAAATTGAGAAGATCAGAACCAGTCCTAGACAAATCTTTTTATGATGAAGGGATGATTCACTTTTGTGGTTGGACATAGAAAAGGAAGCTAAGATGGGATCATTTAATGCAATACATTATTTTGTGGTTCTTCTACACCAGAGGGACCATGCAACCTGCAATTAGTGGTTTTCTTGTCCCCTATAGATGAATTATTAGATTTTCTTTTGGTCTATTTTGTTTGATGCTATCATGCCAATAGCATGTTTCAGGCCTGATGTCACAATATATATTCTTCCATGATTATGATCTTAGGACCTTTTTGGCCCTGGTGGCGTTTCTATAAAGGCGCTGCTTGAGTAGAGCTTTTTGAAAACCGCTGGCATGTTTTTTTTTTTTTATATATATATATATATATATATATATAAAATTAAAGTTCCTATGGTTTCTAGCTGAAGTTAGAAGCAGATACTTTAAATTTTAGTTTCTGTTCTTTGATTACTTTGGCTTCTAGATAAACCCAAAAGCTCTAGATTTTTTTGCATTCTATTTACAAATGTCTGCCTTTTTTTCTTGACTTGATAAGTTGTTTTATTTGAAAGGCCACCCTAAAGGAGCACTGAATGCTTCCTAATTCTAGATGCATGCTCATCAACATTAGATGTAAAGTTAGCAGTTGCATCAGTGATAGCATCAAGGTGATAATAGAATATAAAGGCATTTTGTGAGAACAAAATTTTTTGGACATGTACGAGGACCATAAGGTTGTAGTTCTGTTCAAGTTGGAGGTCTCATGAATAGAGGATGATCGTGATGGACACTATAAAAAGACTGTACTATGATGGCATGAGAGGCTTCTGGCTGCTGATAAGGTGGACCTTAAGAAGATGAATATTTTAAAGAGAAGACTGTTTAAGAAGGGATTGACAATGTTTTATAAAAGAAATGATACCCTCCTGTGTATTAGCAGCTGTGCCTTCAAAGTTCAGGAAATCTTGTTCCCACCTTTCGTGTGAACCGGCCAGTTTTTGGTTCCTCCTTGTGGGGACAATGGTCACAGGGAGTCTGGTGGCGGTATCACTTCGCAGATTTGAAAAATGTCTAATTTTTTCATAATTTAAAATCTAAGGAGTTATCAATTTTCTTTTTTCTTTTTACATTTTTCACTAAGTTTTATGATTTAGTGTGGAGATCAAGTTTCAACTCAGAATGGTATTTGCTAAAACACCATGCACATATGTTGCTTGAACTAATTATCAGATGATCATCGCCTGCCAAGATTATAAGGTGCTTCTAGGTGATGTATTTCCAAAGTCTTTTTGTTATGATGCTATGAAGAGAGACCTTAACTTACTGTGCTCCAACTGAATTTAGGCATCTAAGTACTAATTATTTGATTTCATGATGATCTTTTCTTTTATTGCTTGTTTCCTGTGTCCAGTGGTGGTCATATTGGTTGTGAATGGTTTACTAATCTTTTTTATAAATGAGCTCTATGATTGATGTGTATTTTTCGATGATGCGGTACACATGAAAACCTGAATTTATTATTTGCAAAAGTTTGCTACCTTGTTAGTTATTATGCAGAAACTAGCATATAATTCAAGAGAATGTTTCAAAACATACTGTGATGAGTAATGTTAACCTACCACTCTTAACTTGCCTCTATTTCTTCCTGTTTGTGCTACTTGCCTTTTTTTTCTTCAGTCTCTTTTCATTTCAGCTTTGTAACATGGTATCATCTGGCTTCTGGAACTTAGAGTTGAAACTCCAAATAACTTTTACATCTTCCATATTTTCTGGTTCAATTTTAGGCCATCTATCTCACATTCTCTATTCTTCCTAACATAGACTTCTTATCATCTATATTCTTTCGCATATGGCATAACACCCAAATCATCGCTTATGCAGTTTGCATTGTTCATGGGCCATTGCAACCAGGAAGAAGTTCTTACTCCAGGAGTTGTAGCTAAATGTGAGTATAGTTATTTTTGCTTTACCTGCTTCTTTATGTGTATTTCGTATCAACTTCGTGCTTGCTGACGTTGTACTAGTTGTAATTTTCAGATTTGTCACGACGACTTGATCATAGACCATCAACTTGTAATAGTATTCTGATGTTGTGATTCCTTCAGACTATTATTCATATAATGGAAAGAACATAGTAACTGTTCTCTACTTGAATATAGCATTGAAAAGTATGTTCCATGTGCAGTTTTGAGTGTAAATTATACGAACCTCTCATCGGATGCTACATGCATGTTGCCACGATAGCTTAGCTATGTATCTCATATATCTTGCTTTTAGCAATGTGTTTCTATTTTTCTGTTTGGAGAATAACAATATAAGGAGAGAAAGTCAGGCTTCTCTATTCACACTCAATAAAACCAAACAATCCATGCTATGTCTTGCTTAAAGAGTTGGGATGTTCAATGTGAGAAATTTTTTTTTCTTATTTATATTTTGGATTTGAAAATGGATAATTCAAAAACATGCTAGGTCCACTGGTGCAGGGATATTGTCTCAACAAGATAGGGTTATTATGTTTAATCCATTGGATTGGGTGCTGCTGCATTCAATGTGAAGAATATGGAGAGGTGCTCCTTGTAGTAAATTATACTTCACTCACTTACCACATTATGACCCACCTCTTATAAGCATGATTTTTGAGATCAAAACAAGTTTTAGATTAAATGCATAGCTAACATTTAACAACTTTTTTTTTCCCTGTTATTTTAAAGTCTTATATTGTGTAAACTTGAGAGGTGAACTATGGGGAAAGAGAGTATATGTAATCAAAACCAAAGCAATAAAATAACAGTTCAATTTTTGTAGCCACTAGTACAGATGGTAAAGACATTTATTACCTTGTAAAATGGTCATAAACTTAAATTTTCTCTGTTCTGGTTTACAACAGAAAATAGCTTTTTTAGAATTGTGAGGTCATATTATATTAAAAAAAAAAAAGAATAAAAGGGCAATGAAATACTAGGGCCATTTGAGTAATAAAACCCTACCTAACCTTTCAAAACTAAGGATTTAAGTGCAGTTGCACGGGTCACGCCGAAAACTTACCGGTATGGTATGGCACGGTGTGTCGGGCTCTGCTGCTGAGTGCCGATTATAAAAAATACATATGTGCCGACACATAATGGCATGCAATATTTATTTTCTTTAGTAAATTTTTTTTTAAAATTGCTCATTATGTATCTTTATAAAATTTTTTGAATTTTATTGAGAAAATTATTTAGTAATTTAAAGAACAGAGGGTTTTGAGTTATACCATAGGCACAGTGTTGTGTTGTACCGATATCTTATTGACACGATACGACATTGTAGATACGGTTCATATCGATGGGTATTTAAATTCTTGTTCTATCCAATCCAATTCTGAGTATCTAATGGGCTCGCCATTGATTCAGTAATTGGGTTAGATCAGGTTGGAGCTAAAATGGTTCTTCTCAAGAATATTCTTTGATATGAAAAATAAGAGAATTTGCAACCAATATTCCCTTCATTATGAGTGATAGTGAAGCTCTATTGAGGGTTCTTGGTACTTTTTTGTTGTAAGATAATAATGTTTTATTAGATGTTACTATTCTTACATGAAATGCTAAGCACTTTGCAAGATGATTCGATTTGTCGAAGAAAATTAATTGAAAGCTAGTAATCGAGGAATCACGGTATTAAGAACAAGTTCTTACAACAAGATAACCATTGACAAATGACAACACTACAAGAGAAACCATTAAGCTTGAAAAATAAAAACCACTTCCACAAATGATGCAAACCAAGCACACACCTTTCTTAGTTACTTACTCTTAAGCACTTCATTTGATGTTGTTAGATACTTTTACAAGGAAATTTATTGCACAAAATTTGTTACAAATACACCTCAGTGAAGAGAGAAGACACAGTGAAATACTTTACATAGATGAACTCCATGTTACTGTGAAAACAGTGTACAATCCACAAACATGGAATTTTGTTACTGTACATAGGCTTAGACTCCAGAGTTCAGCCAGTTCTCTTGGTTGGTCTGAGCATATTATTGCTGGTCTCTGCATCTACATCATCTTCTTCCTGCATGAAAACTGAGATTAACCGACCGAAGATAAAAGAATCAAACTGAATCGAGCGGCGTAATATTACTAGTTAAAGTTTCTGAATGTAGCCTTCTTTCTTATTTCCTATATGTATGTTTTATTCGTCAAAGTTTCTTGAATGTGCATTACCTTCTCGGCTCCGAGTTGGCCTGTTTCCTGCCATAAATGCAGAGAAGATCCCGTCGAAGCGTGAGAAGCATACAGTTTAACAGTATTTACTTCTGATGAAGAGAGACATGTATCTGGAACAGCACTTAGACTACCACCTATGCCTCTTTTCCGAGAAGTCAAGGATTCTGCAGTCGAGAGCGAGCATTTGTCGATCGTTGTCATTTGCACCTGGCTGCCCAACTCTGGTTGGATTTGTCTCTGGTCATCTGCATCCTTCGATCTATTATCGCTCGACTTGCCCTCTACATTGTGAAACGAGGGCACTCTTCGATCGAGAGATGCGCTAGCACACGAAACCTCCTTTCGAACCGCAACTTTGGGAATGTCCAATGTATTCATATCAATCAGATTATCAGCTACTTCACCTTTCTCAATCAAAATAACCATCTTTTCTGCTCTGTTTAATTTCCACATCATCGAAACAGCGTCGTCAAGGCGTTCACGAGCTGTGTTAATGTCCACAATGGGCTTTGGGTAGTTTGCACCTAATTCGACTCCAGCTGCATCGAGCACGGAAGTTGGAGCATCCCAAGGGTGGTGGATCCACTCTGTCGGCAATCTGATGAGTTCGGGGATCCAATTTCTCACGTATTTGCCATCTGGATCGAACTTGTGACCCTGAATCTGATTTCCAAGGCAAAACAAAAGATGTAAGCAAAAGGTTAGTTACAATCAAAGGCCTATCTTTGTCATTTAGAATACAGCCTATAAACTCAAATTCATCAAAAATACATTCAGATATTGCGTACCTGCGGACTATCAAGTCGGTCGAGCTCGTGCCCGTCGGGTAAACTACCTGACACATATTGCCATCCGAGGATATCGTTTTCTAAGTCGGCATCCAACAATGTGTCCCAAAAGTACTTCATTCCCCATGTCCATGGAATCAGCAAAAACTTCACGAGAAAACTCGCAGCAACAACTCGAACTCTATTGTGTATCCAACCAGTCGCCCACAGCTCTCTCATACCCGCATCCACTAGCGGGTACCCCGTCCTTCCTTGCCTCCAACACTTAAACTTTGTCTCATCTTCGCACCACGGATAGTGCCTCAGATTCCCCATTAACGATCTTTCGTGTGTGAAGGGAAAGTTGAAACATATATAGCGCGAATACTCTCGAAGGCCGATCGATTGTAGGAAGAGGCGCACGCTTTCTTCTGCTTCCAGGTTGCCTTCTTTTGCCCATTGTATTTGCTTCATTCGGACGTTCCGATAGATTTTTCTCACACTAAGTTCGCCAAAATGTAGGTATGGTGATAGCAATGAAGTTGTGGCTCCCTCCACCTTCATCCTATTTATCGAATATTGCGGTAAGTGACCTTCGACGAATTTGCTTAGTGCTTTGTCTGCATTGCTCCATCCTGGAGACCATCCCCTACTTAACAGTGCATTACTTGATTTCTCCGACTCATTTTCGAGACCCAGATCCTCAATCGAGCTACTTTGGATGCTGTCGATCCCTGGTTGAGCAAAAATGTGTTAGCAATGCCTGAACATTACATGTTTTCCTATCCAAATAGGTGAAATGTAAGGTGGTTCCTGTATATTCGCGCGAAGTAATTACTCGATTTACTCGATTGTTACTTAAAACTGTTTAGTAAAACATGATGTGCATTATGCCAGGTGCTCCGCAAGTGTCCCTTTTCCTGTAAAATGAACATTTTGACTCTCGCGCGAGACTCTGACGCATAGCAGAACAGAAAAAGGATAATATGATCAGATTAAAATGAAAATTTTATAGCTCGAAGATCATGTGACAGGATCAAGTGCGAAGCACGTGGCATTATGAAAGTTAGGCTTTTCTGGGACATAGAAAAGGGGTCAGTGATGTAATTGCGAAGTATGCGGCAGTTGGAGAACCAAAATGTTTAGCAACTAATTTGTGAAATTGAAAAAGTAAGGGACAATCCATACATGAATAGAATTGATGTAAATCAAGAGAGACACTTCATCTAAAATGAAGATTTTTTCTTTTGTTTGGTTTGATTTACTACCTGTGGCCGGCACCAATCTCCAGGGAGGAAGAGATGATGCCAACTCAATTGGCAGGTCCATGCACTTCTTCCAGAACGCGTGGAAGGTCACAAATGCGTGCTCATTCGCGTCGCAGACTTCCCATGGTTCGTACAGCAGATCGGCGTTATAGCTTTGGACAGAAATCCCGAGGGCCGTGAGCTCACTCCTGACTTTGTGATCTCGCAAGAGCGAAACTGGGTCTGGAAACAAAAATCAGATAGAAAGCATAAGCAGGTATGACAGCCTTTTTTTTACTACAATTGCCGACTCTTCAAATAAACCAAATAGATAGATTGCTATCATGCATATTGAGTTCAAAATTCGATTCTTAGTTCGTAATTTTGAAAAACTCTTAACACAAATAAACAGGAAGAGAACTGCAACTACAAAGAGGTTGATTCTGCGTACCGTAGAGATGATTGAAAATCACTTTCGTCGCCCCTATCGCTTTGACACATTGCAAAAGCGCCGAGAGAGTGCTCTCGGATCGGATCAGCACAAGCGGGGAGCCGAGCAACCGCAACGACCGGTCGAGGTGCACCAGGGACTGCTTCAGCCACCACCGCGAGACGCGGCCCGGGCAGAACCGCCCTTCTTCATCTGGGCACCAAATGAAGACCGGAAGAGCGCAGGCTGCGTCCCTCGCCGCCGCCGCCGCCAAGGCCGGGTTGTCCTCAATTCTCAGGTCCCTTCTAAACCAAACAATAGTTTTGATTGAACTACTCATTCTGCTTGTTGCCACAATTCTCACACTCCTACTGCAGCAGAAGCTGGAATAAACTTCTTTACTACTAGTTTTATGTACACCAAACAAGAACTAATAAGATTTTTCGCAATAGATACTTTAGGGAAGGTACCAGAAACTTCCTATCTTATCAAGGCTCAAAAATGGAAGGAGATGATCAAAATTCTAGCGGCGGCGTAGTGCATGTAACAATGATTCATATACAATAAGAATTGCTCTCCAAAATCCTTCACACAACTTCATCTCTCAAAACTATTCATATAAATTCCAAGGAATAGGCAAGATGTATTGTTACAAATAGGAACAAGGACAATCACCCCTTCTGGCAAACAGCAAGAGGTAAACATCAAGAGGTACGATTTTGATTTCATGTCCGCCATTCGTCGGCTACTATTTATGTTGGTTATCTTTTCAGTCAGTACACGTGGTATGATTTATATTACATTTACTTATGTAGCACACATGCAATACAAGAATGTGTTAAGACTAATTCTGAACTGTTTCTTACTAGATCGATCGGTTGAAATATCAGAATCAAAAAAGAGAAAATTGCGGAGAAAATCTCCAGACTTTGCAGCTTGCTTCAACTTGAAGAATAGGGAACCATCCTAAACATATCATGTGGTAAACAAATGGATCTCATACTAGATACATTTAAGAGCATATATTAAAAGAAGGAATTTATCAGCACCATGTGTTGAGAGGTACTCTTCTTAACACCATCTCAGGGTTTAACAAAACCCCCACCACCTCCCATCAGAATCTAATGTACCAATTTTGTACTAAACAATATTTATTCTTATTAAATGCTTTGGACTAGGCTACTTCCACCTTACCTCACATCACCTAAAAACTTAATTATGTAATTCATTGAGATTTATATATATATATATATATAAAGAAACTAAAAATTTTAAGAAATTTTCACTATATGGGCTTTGAGATTCGTAAGCGATCCTCGTGATTCGTTTCCTCGTGAGTACACTGAGGAGCTGAGTGGTGTACGAACTCGACGATTGCTAGATAGCGGGGACCTTAGTGAGAAAGGAAAAAGTTAAAGGTGAAATTTGATATTGATTCCATCCGTAAAGAGATTTAGAATAATTAACTCTAAAATATTCTGATATAAATTGTTTTTATTAATTCATTTTTAGAATGTATAATAAGCGCACATAGCATTTACCTCACTCTTTTGTGTAATGAAGTAGTATTTTCCTTTGAATTAACATTGGAAGTGTTCTGAAGTTCTCTCAAACTTTGCATTTTAAAAAAAAAATTTACAACAATTATGACCAAAAATCACTTCATATTTGAGCATTTTTGTTTTCTAAAATTACCATACGATATTTAAGTTCCCTTAGCACAATAAGTACAAAAATTGGCCACTATATATTAAGAGAAAAAGAAGAAAAATAATCTACACAAAGCGACTTCCAACTTCCAGGCTCAACTAATTAGTTACCAAAAATTTTGCACAAAAAAATGTAATAATGTACATAAATAGGATTACAACGATGATAAATATAGGATCTGCGCTGCGCGGCGCGACTGAATCACATCAGTAACACAAAAGGCACCTTCTTCTACTTCTCGGAAGATCACGGTCCTTCTCGCCTTTCACGAAAGCTCTGATGGCTAAATGCTCCGACGCGTACGTCGTGAACGCAGCTAATATAATACCTCCCGCGACGAACAAACCGAGCCTACCAGGGAGAAAAATGTAGAACGAATAGTTATAGGAAACCAAAAAAATCACAATATAAAGTTTCTTAGGGACCGATTTGCCATCTTTTAAAGAATTAAAAGTTAATAGGGCATGATATGCCGGCAAAATGTTATAAAAGAATCATGTAAAATCATTTGCAGTTGACAGATTCATTAGTTAAGTAATAGCTGGATTTTATGAGATTATTAGGAATTTCTAAAAACTTCTGTGGACTGGATCGGATCTGAATAGTAAATACATTGTGTCCTTACCCTAAAAAATAATAGGTAGGAATGAGTTACTAATATATTCATCAGGACAGTGACTACCAACTTAAAGACCGGATACGAATCGAATCTAGATCGGATATGGATACTCGTATGTATATATTTTTTATAAACTTTATTAAACAATTTATGGACGAATCATAAATCTCTTACTATAGAAAAATCACGTTTTAATGAGTTGCACCTAGTCCAATAAAATTTATTTAAAAATAAAATAAAATATCCCAACATAAGAACGGCACATCACTTTTCTTAAGCATAAGAGTCATGAAAAAACTACCATATCCCATCAGATATTACTATCAGGTATTTTACCGAGTCCGTATCCGGGTATGGATTTGAAAACTATTCCAAACCTTACCCATTAAAAGATTGGGTTCAGGCCGGGTCCAAGTTGGATATACATATAAAGCATTCGGACCCATATCCGAAACTTCAATGTAATTTTTTTTTTACCGGTATACTATCTAATTTTTATCGGGTCCGGATAGAGTCCGGTTCAGGTATGGAATATTAGCTATTTTGCACAACTTTAGGAACTTCAGTTCCTTATGGTAATGTGTGGAATAAAGAGCTGGGCTGAGAAAGTAATCCAAGCTATCATACCTTGCAAATAGAGCAGTGATGCCCAGTAGGCATGGCACTGATGGGGCAATCACAGCTAAAAATGCCATCCCCATCCAATAGAAGCACACCACAGAGTCAAAATCGGATGTGTTGCGTTGATTACCTGCATCATAAGTAAATGATGAATTTTTATTAAAAAAAAAAAAAAAAAGAACTCAATAAGCTGTACAAGCCAATATAACTGCAGAACACCTTTTCCTGTGTGGTATTCGGATGAATCAAGGTTTCCATATCCGAGTTGACTTGCTGTGGCATTTCCCCAATAGTAGACAACACGGAGATAATTTTCGAATATGAGGAAAAATGTCACGAATGTCCACTCATACATCAGCAGCAAACCCGTCCATGGCATCACATGACGGGGAATGACAATGAAAGCGAGTCCAAAAGATATTGCAACAGAGATGAAGCAGGTCAAGATGGAAATCGCACCCAAGTAGGCAGGTAGCTTGGATTGCATGCCATTTGAAAACTGCAAGAGATTAAATAATGAATTACATAGAGGTTGCATTACGGATTATTTGGTCATCAATGATTTTTTTTCCATTGTTGTTGTTTTTGTTCGTTTAACAAGAAACAACTACGATATTTCAATCCATAAGTCTCCGCTAGAGAGGTAAATGTATAAACCAACTTCCATAGCAGTCCGAGACTTAATTGGTTATTATATGACAGAAGACATGTGCCTTGGAAAGAAATATGGATGTAATGTACCGCAGAATAGCATTTAAAGGATGATTACTGTATAAACATGTAGAAACTGCACATCAAATTAGGCATCTATCTAATAAAAAAAAAAATTATATTCATAAACTTCAAAATTCAGCCACCTGTTGATTTGAATTGGCAATAGAAGATGAAGCAACTCCAACACTGGAATAAACCGGAAGCCCCCCAGAAGATCTGTATCTGTAGTAAGCACGCCTAGCAAAACCACACAGGTTCCATGATACACCCGAAAGACCCTTGTAAATCTGCAATTTTTCAAAAGGAATGCATACATTTTCCACATTCACCTTATTTGATTTCAAAAAACTTGTGCAGTATGAAGGGAAAGGTTCCTAACCTGCAGGCATGATTGATAGTAACAGAAAAATAGAATGCTAATTGGAAGAATGAACAAGACTTTGACCACCAACTGATCATGAGGATTCCTTCCTCCACCTGTTCCTGGTAGGGATTCTTCAAGTGTTTCTCTAATAGTCTGTACAACCACCATTAAATTAATTAATGGAATCAGCAAATTTGAAAAAAAAAACTAGATGTTGTGCAGAAAATACTAAAGCTAACAATTTGATATAAAGTTTAGATGAATCACCTGCCATACTTCCACAGGTTTAAGAAGCCAAGCAGTCCACCAGTCCCAGGGTTTTAAGGGACCAAGCGTGTAGTGAATAACTCGAAGTTCATTTTCATCAACCATCCACTGTCAAAAGTATGCAGATAAGAGCTAGGTTATAAAACACCAATCTAGCATTATCTAGTAAAAAAGTTTTCTGACGCATAACATAACTCATATAAATCTATATACAGAGTCTGCGATAAATAGTCCTAATTTAGAGACAAGCTACTATAATCAAGTGAAATACTATAATTTAGAGACAAGTTACTATAACCTGTGCTAATGTGCACTGCGAGCATCCATACGTCGATGTACATACACATCTATACTAGAAGAACATATTTATATCTATATTTTTTTAAAGCTATAAGCATGGTGTTTCTGTATTAATAAGCTATGACAATAAAAAAAATTATGACGATACATGCAGCCCTTTGGCACATTTTAGTATAAGTCCTGCTAGAAAAAAAGAGTATCACATTCTATCGTTCCAGTAATTACCTTATTGGCTAGCATGTAAAGACCAACATCCGCATTATACAGTGTAGAAAGCCGCTGCAGTTCAGGTTCAGGTTTAGATTTTAACTCTTCTGAGGATAAATTTGGATCAAAGACATGAGCATTTGGAAAATCAGCATAATATGAATTCAGAAAACCTTGATCTCCTGCAGAAATAAAATAAAACTTCAATATTATAAACGGTTCCAACATCCCAAAGGGAAAAGAAAAAAAAAATGCAAAGAACAAATATCACAACATGAAGGATGTACCAAGTACCCAAACAACCAAGATGAAAAATGCATGTCAAAAGGAAGTTTTCGCACTTGTTCATGTATTAAAACATCACGGCAGTAATAATAAACCAGAACACAGAATAATCCAAGACCATAATTGCTTATTACAGAATCACAGATCTAATGGAGCAAATAGTAGTTATAAAGTATCATAGTAGATTAAATTAAATTTTGGAATAGACCATTTAATAAAGAAAATTGATATAGCCCGCAAAACAGGTCAAAACCATATGGTTGGCAGGAAGAAGAAAGTTCTTGCTTCTGAACAAAAGATGAATAAAAACACTGACCTCCAGTATAAGAAGGCAAGGACTTTACTTTGCTCATCATATCTTTAAAGAGTGCTTCAGATGGCTCTACAACCATTACTCCAGAGTTCATTCTTTCAGAATGTTTCAAGTTTGCGCAGAACTTTCCACATTTGAAGAGATCCTCAATACTTTTCACCACAATTGTATCTGCATCGAGATAAACAACTGGGAAAAGAATATAAATCAGAAGAGCAAATTCAACAAAAGAACAGAGAGGAAAGGAAGGCCAAGCTAGTTGAATTATTGAGAAAAAGAAATCAATAAAGAGTTTACCTTTTTTATACCTAGTCATATTAAAGATCTTTAACTTGGTGTAGACTCCCCAGAACCTTTTCGGCCTTACATTATTTGGATTAGCCAATAATTTTATAGGCTCTACAATCCAACCATCAACCTACATTTTCAGTTAAAAGTGCGAGTTAGTATAATGGCCGCACATTTTGATGATACCTCTACATCTAGAATTTGAGTGTAACAAAAACTAAGCAAGTCCAATATTTTGACGTCAAAGAGATATCTAGTGAGGCATTTTATCAGCAGGCTCCGCACTCTTTAAAAATGTTCTGCTACAAATTAAGTATGTTCGTAACTTGGTTGTACCAAGAAGAACAATAAGTAAGCATCATCTAATAAGTGAGAAATCTCCTCTTCCTATCATGATCTTGAAAGCAAGGTAAATATAAATATCTAAACTGCCTCCGCTCATATGTCGCCTTGCGAAAATATACTATAGCGTAAAAGAATTCTGAAAATCTATTGAAATCGACAACCAAGAGAAGGCTCATGACAACACACCGCAAGTTTCACCACTAAAAAACTTTCCAGATGAAAATAATTGTCGCTAAGCACATGGGCCTCCTTTGATGCTCTCCTTAGTAACAAACACTAGTATAATGCAATAGAATACCAGCCACGGGCCAGCAAAACAAGTTTGATGTGCCAAGAGTTGGTGTGAATAAGCATAGGAAAATACAGGCACAAGCAAATTAGATATATGTATATCTACACATATAGCAAAAATTTCAAGATACAGGCAAATTTCTATTGCTTTACACAAAAACGAGAAAAGGTTGTAAGATAACAAAATCTCCAATCAAATAATTATAATTTCCATAACTATTAATATTCCCAAGCATCAGCAAATTAGCTAGCTTAACATACACATTTCTCAACTTCCAACACTGCTCAGTATAAGATAATATTGAGAAGCGTAGTATAGCTAAGTTCCTCTCCCGTCTCCAATGCTTCAGCATCTTGTTACTCGATCATGCGTAATAGACTCACTTCTACGCTATCTACTTAACAGCTGTTTCTTTCTTGAGCTTTGATTACTTGCGTGAACACAACGATATCCAAGTGTAACTATTCTACAACCAACCAACGGGAAATACTTGTCATTTTCCAGGTATTGTACTGAAAATATTAGACCTTTTTATGTTCTCTAGCAAGGTACACACAGCAGATTGTTTCAGTTTGGATGAAAGTTATTTCAGGTCGATTGTTTCAGTTTGGATCAAAGTTGTGCTTATAACAAACTAACTGAGACTAATTTAGTGTGTAGTAATCGAATTGGAATCAGTTAGTAACTAGATTAGTTCAAATTGGAGTTCAATTCATATTTCAAAATTATAAGAGGTTTCAAAACGAATCTCTTTCACAATTTTACTCAAAATCGAGCCCTAAAAGTTCGCAAATACTACGATCTACAACTCCGCCCATCACCGAGCTTCATCTTTGCAACAACCAAATCACAAAACCTAAACTTTTCAATACATCCACAAACAAATAACCAAAAATTTACGAAAGGGAAGCGATCGCACGCACCCTAAGAAGCTGCTTCGCGTAATCCGAGACCCCATCGGAGACGAGCACGACCATGTCCCTCCTCGCCCCCGTGTCCCGGATCGACTTCCCAAGGACGCGGACCCCGAGCACGAACTCGTCGCCGTAGAGTAGGGTTACGTACGCCTCCTCCGATTCGGCCCCCGCGCCGATCCCCGATCCGAGAATCGTCGCCGCGAAGAAGGCGACGACGACGACGAAGAACCCTAATTTCCTCATCGTCGCGGGGGATTTGGGGATTAGGGTTTTCCGATTTGGGAATTTAAATTGGGGGTGCGATTGTTAACGGGTCGGATTTGAATCGCCCGCCAAAGTTGCATTTGACGGGATTTTGTCGTCAAAGATGCGAATGGAGTGAGTTTCTAGAAGCGTACGTAGAGCCAAGGTATATACGCAATTTTTGCACTTTAGTCCCTTAGGTTTACCGTATTTATAAAAGTCTTAATTACACTATACTACACTGTATTATATATATATATATTTTCAATTTCTACAATATATATATATATTATTTAATTGGTACTTTTTAATAAAATTATTAGATTATGTCTAAAACAATAGATAGTTAACAATACAGTAGAGATTGGCGAAAAAAAAAAAAAAAGTATAAGATAGAAAAATAAAATTAAATCTAAACTATAGTGAAGAGATTGACAAAATATAATAAATATAACAAATAAAAAAAATTAAAAGTAAAGTATAGTAGAATGTAATTAAACTTTTACAAAAGGATAACTTCATATATTTTCTTGCAAATTTTAAAATTTATGGATTTATCTCTACAAATTTTTAATTATAACATATATTTCTCTAAAGCTTGAAATATAGAAATATTTTCTGACTAGTTGACTATTATTAATTGGCTATAATTAAAAATATTAAAATTGATAAATAATTTTAACTATAATTAAGAAGATATTT
Organism: Tillandsia fasciculata; assembly: GCA_029168755.2. NCBI lineage: Eukaryota > Viridiplantae > Streptophyta > Magnoliopsida > Poales > Bromeliaceae > Tillandsia > Tillandsia fasciculata. The sequence continues at coordinate 28,223,952 of CM054934.1, read as the reverse complement.
AACCAAAAGCATAATAGTAATTTTGGCAGTAAAAAAAAAAAAAAAAAAAAAAAAAAAAAAAAAAAAAAAAAAAAAAAAAAAAAAAAAACAAGCAACAAGAGAGGTACATATATATAACTAAAATTTTGTGAGAATAAATATGCAATTTAATTATTTTGTAGAAAAATCCTTGCAATTAATTTTATTTTTAAATATTAAAGAATAAATTGTTACAGATAATTTGATGTGTATATCACACAAGAGCACCTGATTACAGCAAAGGACACAAGGGTACAATATGCCCACCACTTCCTCATCAAGAAATAAATTACAAAAATCAGAATTTTTTTAAAAAAATGCTTACATAAAAAAAAAAAAAAAAAAAAGAGATAATAATATTAATTCAAGCTTATTTTAGTCATAATACACTTAACATGTCACCCATCTCTCGAGTTTTGCGAGCGCCCAGAATACCGTAACTGAGTTAAAAAATTTAATTATATTATATCTTATATATAAATACTATTTCAAATTCTAAAAATACCATCTTAGAACAAAATAATATAACTGAATTAAAAAATTTAATCTTACTAAACTTCATATATATATAATAATACTATTTTAAATTATGGAGATATCTCATTTTTTCCTTCTCAAGTTTTGATGTTCATATCAGGTTCAAACATACTCATAAATATCAGGCTGTATGATTCTCATAGAAACAGAAGCATTCCCCTTTATACCTCATTATGGGCCTAAGCCTAGACAAGGCCCAGTAAGGCCCATCAAGCTTGGCCTTATTTAGGATGGGCTTTCTCGCCTTCCAAATTTCAAGTCCTTGTAAGTTTTGGGCTTGACTAGGCCTAATATGTTTGACTTCCTTACAATTGATGGCACTACAGTAACTCAAAAATTTACTGGATCAAGCGATGAGATTATAATTTTAGACCCTTTATTTCAAACCATTGGATTTTAATATCACTTGATCGAACAAATTTGACCGGTTTGAATAAAATCAGGCCCTGTTCACCGATTTGATGGTTGAACCGCCGATTCGAACGGCTTAAAACAGTTTTTTGACTTATTAAGTTTAAAAAATTAAATCAAATTATTTTAAAAACTAGGTCACGGTCAGATCAGAAATCCAATCGAACCAACCAATTCGATTCTAAACGAGTCATGAAGGGTATAACGAATATACCTTGTCTCCACATCGGATCAAGAACGGAATCAGAGGGATCAAAAACCGCTAATTCATATAAAGCCATCGAACCAGCTCAATCAGAAACTAAAGCTGTATGCATTATATGAATAGAAAGCAATCGATCGGGATTATAAATTCGATATCTTTAGCATAGATAGAGGCACAATCCGATCCGACATTACTTTTTCGATGAAACTCATTGATTATTGCAAAGATATTAGTTTCATTCGGAAAAATGTAATAAAAATGATAATAGATACTATGCTCCAAAATACACATAAAATCATCACTATATGCTTTTACCATAACTTCTTTTCGTTTAATAACATTAAATAGTTCTTAATACAAAATAGGCTCTAATTAATCCAATGGCTTCGCAAATTTTTATTTAAACGCGCATTAATTACAGATTTAAATATAAAAAATTTGACCAATTATCATGAGATTTAAATATTACCACACGCGCAATAGGATTCGAAGAGGGAGCTCAAAATAATATCAAGCAAATATTTTATCAGGCAAATATTTATCCCTCACAATGCTCAAAATACATCATCATTAATTCACGCGTGCGTATGAGATCATATGAATCCACATGCTCACTTTTTTAT